>CANIUD010000806.1:0-144229 GCA_947470075.1 Closterium sp. Yama58-4 | reverse complement strand
ACCAACATGCCACTTGGTCTTATCGGTCCATTTGATCAACAGGCCAGTGGTCTAATCGTCCACTCGACTAACCGGCTAGTTGGTGTAATCGTTCCACTGGACCAACATGCCACTTGGCCTAATCGTCGAACATGCTAGTTGGTCGAATCGGTCCACCGACAGGCCAGTTGGTCCACCGGTCCACAAGGCCAACAAGCTTGTTGGGCCAACCGGTCCATTGAACCAGCAGGCCACTTGATTGGTCCAAACGGTCCACTGGACCAACAGGCCAGTTGGTCCAACCGGTCCACAAGACCAACAGGCCAGTTGGTCCAACCGGTCCATTGGGCCAACAGGCCAGTTGGTCCAACTGGTCCCACGGGAGAAACAGGCTAGTAGGTCCAACCGGTCCACAGGACCAACAGGCCCGTTGGTCCAACCGATCCACTAGACCAATAGGCCAGTTTGTCCAACCGGTCCACTGGACCAACAGGCCAGTTGGTCCAACCGGTCCACTCGACCAACAAGCTTGCTGGTCCAACCGGTCCACTAGACCAAGAGGATAGTTGGTCCAACTGGTCCATTTGACCAACAGCTAGTTGGTCTAACCGGTCCACTGGACCAACAGGCTAGTTGGTCCAACCGGTCCACTTGACCAACAGGCTAGTTGGTCCAACCGGTCCACTGGACCAGCAGGCCAGTTGGTCCAAACGTTCCACTTGACCAACTGGCCAGTTGGTCCAGTGGACCGGTTGGACCAATTGGCCTGTTGCTCCAGTGGACGACCAGTTGGACCAACAGGCCTGTTGGTCTAGTGGACCGGTTGGACCAACTGGCCTGTTGGTCCAGTGGACCGGTTGAACCAACTGGCCTGTTGGTCCAGTGGACCGGTTGGACCAACTGGCCTGTTGGTCCTGTGGACCGGTTGGACCAACTGGCCTTTTGGTCCAGTGGACCGGTTGGACCAACTGGCCTTTTGGTCCAGTGGACCGGTTAGAACCAAGGCGTGTTGGTCCAATGGACCGGTTGGACCAACTCGCCTGTTGGTCCAGTGGACCGGTTGGACCAAGTGCATGTTGGTCCAATGGACCGGTTGGACCAACTGGTCTGTTGGTCCAGTGGACCAGTTGGACCAACTGGCCTGTTGGTCTAGTGGACCGGTTGGACCAACTGACCTGTTGGTCCAGTGGACCGGTTGGACCAACTTGCATGTTGGTCCAGTAGACCGATTGGACCAACTGACCAAGTCCATTGGACCGGTTGGACCAACTGGCCTTTTGGTCCAGTGGACCGGTTGGACCAACTGGCATGTTGGTCCAGTTGACCGGTTGGACCAACAAGCACGTTGGTTCAGTGGGTCGATTGGACCAACTGGCCTTTTGGTCCAGTGGACCGGTTGGACCAACTTCCTTTTTGGTCCAGTGGATTGTTGTGGTCCAATGGACTAATTGGACCAACTAGCCTATTGGTCCAGTGGACTGGTTGATTCAACTAGCGAGTTGGACCAGTGGACAGGTCAGACCAACTGGCCTGTTGGTCCAGTGGACCGGTCGGACCAACTGGCCTGTTGGTCTAGTGCCCGGTAATACCAATTGGCCTTTTGGTCCAGTGGGTTGTTTGTTGGTCTAGTGGACCGGTTTGACCAACTGGCCTGTTGGTCCAGTGGACCGGTTGGACCAACTGGCTTTTTCGTCCAGTGGACTGGTTGAAACCAACTGGCCTGTTGGTCCAGTGGACCGGTTGGACCAACTGGCCTGTTGGTCTAGTGGACCGGTTGGACCAACTGGCCTTTTGGTCCAGTAGACCGTTGTTGGTCCAGTGGACCGGTTGGACCAACTAGCCTGTTGGTCCAATGGGACCGGTTGGTCCAACTGCCTGTTGGTCCAGTGGACCGGTTGGACCAACTGGCGTGTTGGTCAAGTGGACTGGTTGGACTAACTCTGGCCTGTTGGTCCCGTGGATTGGTTGGACCAACTGGCCTATTGGTCTAGTGGACCGGTTGGAGAAACTCGCCTGTTGGTCTAGTGGACCGGTTGGACCAATTGGCCTGTTGGTCCAGTTGACGGTTGGACAACTGGCACGTTGTTTCAGTGGATCAATTGGACCAACTGGCCTGTTGGTCTAGTGGACCGGTAGGACCAACTGGCCTGTTGGTCCAGTGGACCGGTCGGACCAACTGGCCTATTGGTCCAATGGACCGGTTGGACCAACTAGCCTGTTGGTCCAGTGGACCGTTGGACCAACTGACCTGTTCGTTTAGTGGAACGGTTGGACCAACTGGCCTGTTGGTCCTGTGGACCGGTTGGACCAACTGGCCTTTTGGTCTAGTGGACCGTTGGATCAACTGGCCTTTTGGTCCAGTGGACCGTTCTTGGTCCAGCGGACCGGTTGGACCAACTTGCATTTTGGTCCAGTGGACCGGTTGGACCAACTAGCCTGTTGGTCCATTGGACCGGTTGGACCAACTGGCCTTTTGGTCCAGTGGATCGTTGTTGGTCCGGTGGACCTGTTGGACCAACTAGCCTGTTGGTCCAATGGACTGGTTGGACCAACTGGCTTGTTGGTCTAGTGGACCGGTTGGACCAACTGGCATGTTGGTCCTGTTGAGCGGTTGGACCAACTGGCACGTTGGTTCAGTGGGTCGACCGGTTGGACCAACTGGCCTGTTGGTCTAGTGGACCGGTTGGACCAACTGGCCTGTTGTCCAGTTGGACTGGTTGGACCAACTAGACTGTTGGTCTAGTGGATTGGTAGGACCAACTGGCCATTTGGTTCAGTGGACCGGTCGGACCAACTGGCCTGTTGGTCTAGTGGACCGGTAGGACCAACAGGCGAGTTGCTCCAATCGGTCCATTGAACCAACGTGCCAGGTGGTCCAATCGGTCCACTGGACATGGAGACCAGTTGATCCAATTGGTCCACTTGACCAATAGGCCAGTTTGTCCAACCGGTCCATTGAACCGATAGGCGAGTTGGTCCAACCGGTCCACAACTAACAAGCCAGTTGGTCCGACCGGTTCACTCGACCAACAGGACAGTTGGTCCAACTGGTTCACTAGAACAACAAGCTAGTTGGTCCGACCGGTTTCACTAGACCAACAGCCTAGTTGGTCCAACCGTCCACTGGAGCAACAGTACAGTTGGTTTGAGCGGACAAACTTGACAACACGTCAGTTGGTCCACAGGTCCACTGGACCAACACGCTAGTTGTTTGAGCGGTCAAACTTGACCAACACGTCAGTTGGTCCGACCGGACCATTGGACCAACAGGCCAGTTGGTCCAACTGGTCCACTAGACCAACAGGCCAGAGGTCCAACTAGTCCACTAGACAGTTGGTCCGACCGGTCCACTTGATAAACAGGCCAGTTGGTCCGACCGGTCCACTGGACCACAGGCCACCAGTTGGTCCAACCGGCTTGTTGGACCAACAAGCCAGTTGGTCCGACCGGTCCTCTGGAACAACAAGCCTGTAGGTGCAACCGGTACACTAGACCAACAGGTCAGTTGGTTCAATTGGTCCACTGGACCAACAAGCCTGTTTGTCCAACCGGTCTAGTGGACCAACGGGCCAATTGTGTTGGGTGCAAATGCACATTGCACGACATCCTGCCGTCTGTTTGTACGAGTATGCGTGTGCGAATGCATTTGCGTGTGAATGGTGTGTTCGTGTGTTTGTTTGCTTTCGCATTTTTCGCTTGATGCATTTGCAGGTACTCGCGCAATGTGCGCTTCGGCACAACATTGTACGCGCTATGAACAGTGCAAGCAGAAAGGACGAGCTCGCAAAGGAACCCAAGATGGAAGCTTTGCAGTTCGGTTGAGTTGATTGCGCAGATTCAGTTCTATCCAACTCGAAATTGTACTGTTTTATTTGGTTAACTATAGTGTAGCAGGGAAGGCACTATAGGGGTACAATTTAGGTGAAGGTTGGATGTTGTTTGTCTGTATCTGCATGCTACAAGGCCAGGGGAAACCAGCGGAACCAACATTTGGCTGGTTGGGCAAAGACAAAACAGGTTCTGTTTTTAGAACCTGAACCTGGTTGTTGTTTTCCCAGGTTGGAAAAACAGAACCAGAGGTTGTTTACCAACCTACCACCTGCTATTTTGTCCAGCCAGGTTGGTTCTGTTGCTTGGAATTATTTGGGATCATCCCTGGTTGTTCCCAGGTTGATTCCCAAGGTCCTTGCTAGCTAGAACTATTTAATCCTTCTCTGTTTGTACCTGAATATAGTCAAATTGATTCAAGCGAATTCCTTCCTCGCTGGAATTTCGTTTCTGCGCTATTCGACGGCGGAATGCTACCCGAGTCAACGCTAGTATGCTAGCACTCCAACGCTAGGCAAACGCTGTCCGAGCCATAACTTAGTAATGGCAGAACTTTTCGCGAGGCAACTTGGCTCATTTTAAAGCTCTTGGAGCGAGCTTCGATATAGCGAATTCTCAGCTTAATCTGACCGACGGTCTGCACGGCACGCTGCGCGACGTTCAAGGTACTCTTGCTGTTTTGACTAAGTCCTTCTTGATCCCTCTCTCTACAAACTCGGACCCGAGGATAGGGGCTGGTCTTGTACCAGGCACCCAGGGACCCTTGGAGGTGACCCCGAGGAGAGGTTTTAAGTTTGATTAAGTCCTAATAGCTTGAGTTTATTAGGCCCTTACACCAACAAGCTGGTATCAGAGCTGCGTTATAGTGATCCTCGTTATAGGTAGCTATGGCGGGCAACACCTCGGCGGGAGCTGGTGAATCTTCAGCCCAAGATCGTAGCGGCAGCCAAGATTCTGGTCTTTCAGCGCCAAGGGGAGCGCGAACAAACCAGGGCTCGCTTGTCAAGGAGGTGCTGAAGAATTTCACCGTCGAGAAGTTCAATGGTGAGGGCTATGATGATTGGGCCTGGAAAATGCAATTATATTTCCGTCAGATCGGTTTGCTGAAACTAATGATTGGGGAGGAGCCTAGACCGAGTGACCCCACGCTGCAGGAAGATTGGGACGAGCGCTCCTCGGCTGGCTACTATTTGATGTCGCAGAGTTTGGAGCTGAACCAGCGTCACCACGTCATGCACCTGCTGCCGGAGGTTGAATGCGGTCCGAAGGCGTGGACCGTGTTGAAGGAGCTGCACGCCCCGACCTCCGTTGTCGCAACGTTGATGCTGGAGAGGGAGCTGTCCGCGTTGCGCCTGAGCGAGGGAGAGCCGGTGCAACCAGTCCTGGACAAGATGCGCGACCTCTACGCGAAGTTGGCGACCGCGGGAATCACCTACCCGGAGCAGACCAAGTGCTTGAAGATGCTCTCGCTGCTGCCAGAATCGTGGCTTCAATTTACGAGCGGATTGAGCCTGCCGCAGAACCAGAGCTTGTGGACGCTCGAGTGGGTGCGGACGAAGATTCTGGAGGAGGACTTCCGTCGCCGCCAACTGAGGGGTGGAGACGACGGCAGCAGCGGCTACGGGATGCAAGGGAGCCGACGTGGCAGAGGACGTGGCTTCGGTGGTGCTGGACGCGGTGCAAAGAAAGACGACGACTCCAACGACCAACAAGGAGGTACCGGTTGGGGTCGCGGTGCGAAATCTGGACGTGGGGGCAAGTCGGGTGCTGGTGGCAAAATGAAAGGGAGTTGCTGGTATTGTGAGAAGGAAGGGCACCCCTGGTTTTTGTGCTATAAGAAACCCGATGGATGGACCCCCCAGAATCGTCACCAGGATGGCGGCGCGCGGAGGAACCAGAAAAACGGCGCCAACATGGTCGCTGATTCGTCCGACAACAACCCGAAGGGCAACGGCGGTGCGGAGAAGAAGAAGGAGCGCACCGCGGGCCAATTCTTCCATGTGGGAGACAAGGGGGAGCAAGGAGACGCCTCTGCCAAAGTTGGAGCAGAGCTGCACCCCCTAGACTATTGGGTGTTGGACACAGGCGCTGCTTGGACGATGACGCCGCGCAAGGACCTGCTGGACGAAGTACGAGCTGCACCGATCAATGAAGTGTGCTCCGCCTCTGGACACATGTTGAAGGTGGCTGGTGCGGGACGAGCTGCGTTTAAGGGAGCGGATGGCAAGCCGGTGGTGCTGCACGACGTTCTCTTCGTCCCCGACCTGAAGGCCAACCTTATCTCCCTCCGTAAGCTTGGCAAGGCTGGGGTGAACACCAACACGGATGGGGCACGCACTTATAAGGGGAAGCTGGGCAATCGGGTGCTTTGGGATCTGCACGAGAGCAAGGACGTGTACAGATCTATGTGGCAGCTGCCGGCCCTGGCGTGGCATGGTGGGGGGCAGGCTGGAGAGGGGTCTGCATCCCAGGGGGAGTGCAATGCCGTTGGAGGGGTTGGTGTGAAAGTGTCGGCCAGATCTGGGGAGACAGATTGGGCAACGGCACACCGGCGCTTAGGGCATGTGGCAATGCCTTTGCTGAAGCAGCTGGAGAAGGACGGAGCCGTTAAGGGTCTGAAGCTGAACGGACAGCCATCCGATGACAACTGTGAAATCTGTTTGCTTTCAAAGTTCACCCGTTTCCCTTTCCATAGTGTGGCTGGCAGGAGCAAGAAGCCTTTGGAGCTGGTCCACATGGACTTGGTGGGGCCGCTGCCGGTGCAAGGGCACAAGGGGGAGCGGTATTTTCTTACAATTGTGGATGACTGGAGCAGGCTGATGTGGGCGTATCCGCTGAAGCAGAAGGACCACGCCGCCTCCACGATACGGGACGATTGGCTGCCATTCGTGGAGAAGCAGGCGGAGTGTGTAGTGAAGCGGATTAGGACAGACCGGGGTGGTGAGTTCCTTGGAGCTGAAATGACGGCCTGGCTCAAGAAGCAGGGCATCCAAAGAGAGCTGACCACGGCTTATACCCCACAGTCCAATGGTGTAGCAGAACGGGCAAACCGGACCATTCTGGAGACAGCTAGGGCGCTGCTCATAGAATCTGGGCTGAGCAATTCTATGTGGCCTCATGCTGTCCGGCACGCCACTGTCGCTAGGAACAGGGTGCTCACCAAGGTTGGGGATGACTCGTGGGTGCCGTTGGAGAGGTGGCTTGGGAGGAAGCCGCTGGTGGACATGCTGAGGGTGTTCGGTTGCATGGCAGTCGCCCACGTCCCCAAGATCTACCGCAGTAAGTTGGGGGCGAGTGCAATCTGGTGTGTGCATTTGGGGCTGGCTGCTGAGAGCAAGGGATGGCTGCTGTGGGAACCATCCAAGGGTGTGTTGTTTGACAGCAGGGATGTGAAATTCATTGAGGGCATGATGTATGGGAGCTGGGAGAAACAGCCGGAGGCAAGGGTGTCCCAGCAGATGGAGCAGATCACCATGCAGCTGGACCTGACTCCTAGTGTGTGGGAGGAGGGAGAGGAGGCAGCTGCTGGAAATGGTGATGGAGAGAAGGTACAGGAGGCATCTGCTGGTGGAGAAAATGGTGTGGAAACTGGCGGCAGCACTAGTGGAGCTGCTGGACCCGAGGGAGGAGAGAAGCAGCAGGGAAAAACTAAGAAGCCGAAGGGTGTCGTTATGAAGGGATGGGAGACACCCGTCTCCAGGCCAGGACGTACCCGTATGGCTACTAAGAAGCTGACTGCAGGAACTGATGCAGCAGAGCAGCAGCTAGGGACCAAAGAGGCATTGCTGATTCTACCTCATGGCTATGACCCGGATGAGGAGGATGAGCCTGCGTACTGTTTTCTTGCCCCTGCACCAGAGGAACCAGCTAGCATGGAGGAGGCATTAGCTGGACCAGATAGGGACAAGTGGCTGGCTTCTAGGGATGCTGAGTACCAGAGTCTGCTGGAGAATAGGACATGGGATCTGGTGGTGCTGCCTGATGGGAAGAAAGCGATACAATGCAAGTGGGTGCTGAGGATCAAGACCGATGACAAGGGGCAGGTCACCATCTACAAGAGTAGGCTGGTGGCGAAGGGGTTTATGCAGAAGGAGAAGCAGGACTTCAACGAGATCTTTGCTCCCACTGCCAAACCCCCTACCCTCCGTGTCTTGTTGGCAGATGCAGCTGTTAGTGGGAAATTCATCATTCAGATGGATATTTCAACGGCATTCCTGAATGGGATTTTAGAGGAGGATGTGTACATGACGCAGCCGCCTGGGTATGAGGATGGTACGGGCAGGGTGTGCAAGCTCAACAAGTCCATCTACGGCTTGAAGCAGGCGCCACGCTGCTGGTACCAGAAGTTGGCAGCTGTTTTAGAGGAGATGGGATTCAGGACCAGCAGCTGTGATGAGAGCCTCTTTCTCAAGGGCGAGGGGGAGAAGCTGGTGCTGTTTCTGGTCTATGTGGACGACATTCTTCTCTTCAGCAGCAGCATGAAGGAGATCCAGAAAGTGCAGCAGCAACTGATGGAAAACTTCAAGTGCAAGAACCTTGGGGAGGTAAAGTACTACCTCGGGATGCACGTGGAGAGGGATCCAGATCACAGGTGGTTGAAGCTGCACCAGGAGAAGTTCATCAAGGAGCTGGGGGAGAAGTATGGGATTGAGAATGAGCGCAAGGTTGCAACTCCCCTGCCAGCAGAATTCAAGCTTGTGAAGGCTGCAGAGGATGAAGGGGTTGAAGCTGAAGAGCAGCAGCAATTTCAGTCCTTGGTGGGCAGCCTCTTGTACGCAGCAGTTCACACGAGGCCCGACATCTCTTTCTCGGTTGGGCAGCTGGCTAGGGTGGTGCAGAATCCATCAGAGGAGCAGGTGGATGCAGCTGAGCGTGTGGTGAAGTACCTGAACTCTCACCCAAGCATTGGAGTTCAATACTCCGCATCTGCACAGGTGAAGCAGAAAGGGGTGGAGGTGCTGAAAGAGAAGGGGGAGAGGCTTGGAGAAGGCAAGCTATTTCTCACTTGCTTTACCGATGCTACGTGGGCTTCTGAGAAGGAGGATTCCTCATCTGTGGGAGGATACATCTGCGTAGTTGGGGGAGGACCTGTTAGTTGGAGGTCCAAGAAGCAGACGGAGACGGCACTCTCTTCCGTAGAATCAGAGTACATGGCGATGTTCCATGGGGTGAAGGAGGTGATTTGGCTGAGGAGGCTGTTAGAGGAGATTGGCCAGGAGCAGAAAGTTGCTACGCCGCTGTTTTGTGATAGCAAGGGGGCTCTTGGGATGGCCAGAAACGCTGTGCTTCATGGGCTGAACAAGCACATGCGTATCAAGTGGCACTGGCTGCGTAAGGAGGTGAAGAGGGGGACGGTGAATCCGATCTACATCAAGACTCACCAGCAGCCAGCAGACTTTCTCACCAAGAGGCTTGCGGATAAGCCTCATTGGCGTTGTGTGCGCATGAGTGGAATGAGCATGAACTAGCATGGAATGACGGGGATGCAGCCGGCAGGCTGAGGGGGAGTGTGTTGGGTGCAAATGCACATTGCACGACATCCTGCCGTCTGTTTGTACGAGTATGCGTGTGCGAATGCATTTGCGTGTGAATGGTGTGTTCGTGTGTTTGTTTGCTTTCGCATTTTTCGCTTGATGCATTTGCAGGTACTCGCGCAATGTGCGCTTCGGCACAACATTGTACGCGCTATGAACAGTGCAAGCAGAAAGGACGAGCTCGCAAAGGAACCCAAGATGGAAGCTTTGCAGTTCGGTTGAGTTGATTGCGCAGATTCAGTTCTATCCAACTCGAAATTGTACTGTTTTGTTTGGTTAACTATAGTGTAGCAGGGAAGGCACTATAGGGGTACAATTTAGGTGAAGGTTGGATGTTGTTTGTCTGTATCTGCATGCTACAAGGCCAGGGGAAACCAGCGGAACCAGCATTTGGCTGGTTGGGCAAAGACAAAACAGGTTCTGTTTTTAGAACCTGAACCTGGTTGTTGTTTTCCCAGGTTGGAAAAACAGAACCAGAGGTTGTTTACCAACCTACCACCTGCTATTTTGTCCAGCCAGGTTGGTTCTGTTGCTTGGAATTATTTGGGATCATCCCTGGTTGTTCCCAGGTTGATTCCCAAGGTCCTTGCTAGCTAGAACTATTTAATCCTTCTCTGTTTGTACCTGAATATAGTCAAATTGATTCAAGCGAATTCCTTCCTCGCTGGAATTTCGTTTCTGCGCTATTCGACGGCGGAATGCTACCCGAGTCAACGCTAGTATGCTAGCACTCCAACGCTATGCAAACGCTGTCCGAGCCGTAACTTAGTAATGGCAGAACTTTTCGCGACGCAACTTGGCTCATTTTAAAGCTCTTGGAGCGAGATTCGACCAACAGGCCAGTTGGTCCGACCGGTCCACTAGACCAACAGGCCAGTTGGTCAGACCGGTCCACTGGACAAACTAGCCAGTTGGTGTGACCGGTCCAGCCAGTTGGTCCAACCGGTCTACTGCACCAACTAGCAAGTTGGTCCGACTGGTGCACTGGACCAACAGACCAGTTGGTCCGACCGGTCCACTGTACCTACAGGCCAGTTAGTCCAAACCGTCCACTTGACCTACAGGCCAGTTGGTCCGACCAGCCCACTGGACCAACTGACCAGTTGGTCCGACCGGTCCACTTGACCAACTAGCCAGTTGGTCTGACTGTTGCACTGGACCAACAGACCAGTTGGTCCGATCGGTCCACTGTACCTACAGGCCAGTTAGTCCAACCCGTCCACTTGACCTACAGGCCAATTGGTCCGACCGGTCCACTGGGCCAACTGACCTGTTGGTCCGACCGGTCCACTGGACCAACTAGCCAGTTGGTCCAACTAGTGCACTGGACCAACGGACCAGTTGGTCCGACCGGTCCACTGTACCTACAGGCGAGTTAGTCCAACCCGTCCACTTGACCTACAGGCCAGTTGGTCCGACCGGTCCACTACACCAACTGACCAGTTGGTCCGACCGGTCCACTGGACCAACAGGCCAGTTGGTCCGACTGGTGCACTGGACCAACAGACCAGTTGGTCCGACCGGTCCACTGTACCTACAGGCCAGTAAGTCCAACCCGTCCACTTGACCATAGGCCAGTTGGTCCGACCGGTCTACTGGACCAACTGACCAGTTGGTCCGACCGGTCCACTGGACTAACTAGCCAGTTGGTTCGACTGGTGCACTGGACCAACAGACCAGTTGGTCCGACCGGTCCACTGTACTTACAGGCCAGTTAGTCCAACCCGTCCACTTGACCTACAGGCCAGTTGGTCCGACCGGTCCACTGGACCAACTAGCCAGTTGGTCCGACCGGTCCACTGGACCAACTAGCCAGTTGGTCCGACCGGTCCAGTGGACAAACTAGCCAGTTGGTGTGACCAGTCCAACCAGTTGGTCCAACCGGTCTACTGGACCAATTAGCGAGTTGGTCCGACTGGTGCACTGCACCAACAGGCCAGTTGGTCCGACCGGTCCACTATACCTACAGGCCAGTTAGTCCAACCCGTCCACTTGACCTACAGGCCAGTTGGTCCGACCGGTCCACTGGATCAACTGACCAGTTGGTCCGACCGGTCCACTGGACCAACTAGCCAGTTGGTCCGACTGGTGCACTTGACCAACAGGCCAGTTGGTCCGACCGGTCCACTGGACCAACTGACCAGTTGGTCCGACCGGTCCACTGGACCAACTAGCTAGTTGGTTCAACTGGTGCAGTGAACCAACAGACCAGTTGGTCCGACCAGTCCACTGTACTTACAGGCCAGTTAATCCAACCCGTCCACTTGACCTACAGGCCAGTTGGTCCGACCGGTCCACTGGACCAACTAGCCAGTTGGTCCGACCAGTCCACTGGACCAACTAACCAGTTAGTCCGACTGGTCCAGTGGACAAACTAGCCAGTTGGTGTGACCGGTCCAGCGGGTTGGTCCAACCGGTCTACTGGACCAACTAGCGAGTTAATCCGACAGGTGCATTGGACCAACAGACCAGTTGGTCCGACCGGTCCACTGTACCTACAGGCCAGTTAGTCCAACCCGTCCACTTGACCTACAGGCCAGTTGGTCCGACCGGTCCACTACACCAACTGACTAGTTGGTCCGACCGGTCCACTGGACCAACAGGCCAGTTGGTCCGACTGGTGCACTGGACCAACAGACCAGTTGGTCCGACCGGTCCACTGTACCTACAGGCCAGTAAGTCCAACCCGTCCACTTGACCATAGGCCAGTTGGTCCGACCGGTCTACTGGACCAATTGACCAGTTGGTCCGACCGGTCCATTGGACCAACAGACCAGTTGGTCCGACCGGTCCACTGTACTTACAGGCCAGTTAGTCCAACCCGTCCACTTGACCTACAGGCCAGTTGGTCCGACCGGTCCACTGGACCAACTAGCCAGTTGGTCCGACCGGTCCACTGGACCAACTTGTTGGTGTAAGGGCCTAATAAACTCAAGCTATTAGGACTTAATCAAACTTAAAACCTCTCCTCGGGGTCACCTCCAAGGGTCCCTGGGTGCCTGGTACAAGACCAGCCCCTATCCTCGGGTCCGAGTTTGTAGAGAGAGGAATCAAGAAGGACTTAGTCAAAACAGCAAGAGTACCTTGAACGTCGCGCAGCGTGCCGTGCAGACCGTCGATCGGATTAAGCTGAGAATTCGCTATATCGAAGCTCGCTCCAAGAGCTTTAAAATGAGCCAAGTTGTCTCGCGAAAAGTTCTGCCATTACGAAGTTATGGCTCAGACGGTGTTTGCCTAGCATTAGAGTGCTAGCGTACTAGCGTTGACTCGGGTAGCATTCCGCCAACGAACCGCGTAGAAACGAAATTCCAGCGAGGAAGGAATTCGCATGAATCAATTTGACTATATTCAGGTACAAACAGAGAAGGATTAAATAGTTCTAGCTAGCAAGGACCTTGGGAATCAACCTGGGAACAACCAGGGATGATCCCAAATAATTCCAAGCAACAGAACCAACCTGGCTGGACAAAATAGCAGGTGGTAGGTTGGTAAACAACCTCTGGTTCTGTTTTTCCAACCTGGGAAAACAACAACCAGGTTCAGGTTCTAAAAACAGAACCTGTTTTGTCTTTGCCCAACCAGCCAAATGCTGGTTCCGCTGGTTTCCCCTGGCCTTGTAGCATGCAGATACAGACAAACAACATCCAACCTTCACCTAAATTGTACCCCTATAGTGCCTTCCCTGCTACACTATAGTTAACCAAACAAAACAGTACAATTTCGAGTTGGATAGAACTGAATCTGCGCAATCAACTCAACCGAACTGCAAAGCTTCCATCTTGGGTTCCTTTGCGAGCTCGTCCTTCCTGCTTGCACTGTTCATAGCGCATACAATGTTGTGCCAAAGCGCACATTGCGCGAGTACCTGCAAATGCATCAAGCGAAAAAATGCGAAAGCAAACAAACACACGAACACACCATTCACACGCAAATGCATTCGCACACGCATACTCGTACAAACAGACGGCAGGATGTCGTGCAATGTGCATTTGCACCCAACACAACTAACCAGTTGGTCCGACCGGTCCAGTGGACAAACTAGCCAGTTGGTGTGACCAGTCAAACCAGTTGGTCCAACCGGTCTACTGGACCAATTAGCGAGTTGGTCCGACTGGTGCACTGCACCAACAGGCCAGTTGGTCCGACCGGTCCACTATACCTACAGGCCAGTTAGTCCAACCCGTCCACTTGACCTACAGGCCAGTTGGTCCGACCGGTCCACTGGATCAACTGACCAGTTGGTCCGACCGGTCCACTGGACCAACTAGCCAGTTGGTCCGACTGGTGCACTTGACCAACAGACCAATTGGTCCGACCGGTCCACTGTACCTGCAGGCCAGTTAGTGCAACCCGTCCACTTGACCTACAGGCCAGTTGGTCCGACCGGTCCACTGGACCAACTGACCAGTTGGTCCGACCGGTCCACTGGACCAACTAGCTAGTTGGTTCAACTGGTGCTGTGAACCAACAGACCAGTTGGTCCGACCAGTCCACTATACTTACAGGCCAGTTAATCCAACCCGTCCACTTGACCTACAGGCCAGTTGGTCCGACCGGTCCACTGGACCAACTAGCCAGTTGGTCCGACCAGTCCACTGGACCAACTAACCAGTTAGTCCGACTGGTCCAGTGGACAAACTAGCCAGTTGGTGTGACCAGTCCAGCGGGTTGGTCCAACCGGTCTACTGGACCAACTAGCGAGTTAATCCGACAGGTGCATTGGACCAACAGACCAGTTGGTCCGACCGGTCCACTGTACCTACAGGCCAGTTAGTCCAACCCGTCCACTTGACCTACAGGCCAGTTGGTCCGACCGGTCCACAAGACCAACAGACCAGTTGGTCCAACCGGTCCATTGGACCAACTAGCCAATTGGTCCGACTGGTGCACTTGACCAACAGACCAGTTGGTCCGACCGGTCCACTGTACCTACAGGCCAGTTAGTCCAACCCGTCCACTTGACCTACAGGCCAGTTGGTCCGACCGGTCCACTGGACCAACTAGCCAGTTGGTCCGACCGGTCCACTGGACCAACTAGCCAGTTGGTCCGACCGGTCCACTAGACCAATAGGCCAGTTGGTCCGACCGGTCCATTGGACAAACAGGCCAGTTGGTCCGACCGGTCCAGTGGACAAACTTGCCAGTTGGTGTGACCGGTCCAGCCAGTTGGTCCAACCGGTCTACTGGACCAACTAGCGAGTTGGTCCGACTGGTGCACTGGACCAACAGACCAGTTGGTCCGACCGGTCCACAGTACCTACAGGCCAGTTAGTCCAACCCGTCCACTTGACCTACAGGCCAGTTGGTCCGACCGGTCCACTGGACCAACTAGCCAGTTGGTACGACCGGTCCACTGGACCAACGAGCTAGTTGGTCCAATCGGTCCACTGGACCAACTAGCGGGCTAGTTGGTCCGACCGGTCCACTGGACCAACTAGCCAGTTGGTCCGACCGGTGCACTGGACCAACAGACCAGTTGGTTCGACCAGTCCACTGTACCTACAGGCCAGTTAGTCCAACCCGTCCACTTGACCTACAGGCCAGTTGGTCCGACCGGTCCATAGGACCAACAGGCCAGTTGGTCCGACCGGTCCACTGGACCAACAAGCCAGTTGGTCCAACCGGTCCACTGGACCAACGAGCCAGTTGGTCCGACCGGTCCACTGGACCAACTAGCCAGTTGGTCCGACCGGTCCATTGGACCAACTGGCCAGTTGGTCCAACCGGTCCACTTGACCAACTGACCAGTTGGTCCGACCGGTCCACTAGACCAACTGACAGGCCAGTTGGTCCGACCGGTCCAGTGGACCAACTAGCCACTTGGTCCAACCGGTCCACTAAACCATCTAGCCACTTGGTCCGACCGGTCCACTGGACCATCTAGCCAGTTGGTCCGACCGGTCCACTGGACCAACTAGCCAGTTGGTCCGACCGGTCAACTGGACCAACAGGCCAGTTGGTCCGACCGGTCCACTGGACCAACGAGCCAGTTGGTCCGACCGGTCCACTGGACCAACTAGCCAGTTGGTCCGACCGGTCCATTGGACCAACTGACTAGTTGGTCCAACCGGTCCAGTTGACCAACTGACCAGTTGGTCCGACCGGTCCACTAGACCAACTGACAGGCCAGTTGGTCCGACCGGTCCAGTGGACCAACTAGCCACTTGGTCCAACCGGTCCACTAAACCATCTAGCCACTTGGTCCGACCGGTCCACTGGACCATCTAGCCAGTTGGTCCTACTGGTCCACTGGACCAACTAGCCAGTTGGTCCGACCGGTCAACTGTACCAACAGGCCAGTTGGTCGACTGGTCCACTGGACCAACAGGCCAGTTGGTCCGACCGGTCCACTAGACCAACAGGCCAGTTGGTCGGAATGGTCCACTAGACCAACAGGCCAGTTGGTCCGACCGGTCCACTAGACCAACAGGCCAGTTGGTCCGACCGGTCCACTAGACCAACTGGCGAGTTGGTCCAACCGGTAACCTAGACCAACAGGCCAGTTGGTCCGACCGGTCCACTGGACCAACAAGCCAGTTGGTCCAACCGGTCCACTGGACCAACTAACTAGTTGGTCTGACCGGTCCATTGGACCAACAGGCCAGTTGGTCTGACCGGTCCATTGGACCAACAGACCAGTTGGTCCAACCGGTCCACTGGACCAACTGCGAGTTGGTCCGACCGGTGCACTGGACCAATTAGCCTGTTGGTCCGACTGTTGCACTGGACCAACAGACCAGTTGGTCCAACCGGTCCACGAGACCAACAGGTCAGTTGGTCCGATCGGTCCACACAGCCAACAGGCCAGTTGGTCCGACCGGTCCACTGGACTAGCCAGTTGGTCCGACCGGTCCACTGGACCAACTAGCCAGTTGGTCCGACCGGTCCACTGGACCAACTAGCCAGTTGGTCCGACCGGTCCACTGGACCAACTAGCCAGGTTGTCCGACCGCTCCACTGGACCAACTATCCAGTTGGTCTGATCGGTCCACTGGACCAACTAGCCAGTTGGTCCGACCGGTCCACTGGACCAACAGGTCGTTGGTCCGACCAATGCACTGGACCAAAAGGCCAGTTGGTCCGACCGGTCCACTGGACCAACAGGCCAGTTGGTCCGACTGGTCCACTAGACCAACACGCCAGTTGGTCAGACCGGTCCACTGGACAAACATGACAGTTGGTCCGACCGGTCCAGTGGACCAACTAGCGAGTTGGTGCGTCCAGTCCACTAGACCAACATGCCAGTTGGTCGTCCGGTCCATTATACCAACTAGCCAGTTGGTCCGACCGGTGCACTGGACCAACAGACCAGTTGGTTCGACCGGTGCACTGGACCTACAGGCCAGTTGGTCCGGCCCGTCCACTTGACCTATAGGCCAGTTGGTCCGACCGGTCCACTGGACCAACAGGCCAGTTGGTCCGACCGGTCCACTGGACCAACAGGCCAGTTGGTCCAACCGGTCCACTGGACCAACAAGCCAGTTGGTCCGACCGGTCCACTGGACCAACAGGCCAGTTGGTCCGACCGGTCCAGTGGACCAACTAGCCACTTGTTCCGACCGGTCCACTAAACCAACTAGCCAGTTGGTCCGACCGGTCCACTGGACCAACTAGCCAGTTGGTCCGACCGGTCCACTAGACCAACAGGCCAGTTGGTCCGACCGGTCCACTGGACCAACAGGCCAGTTGGTACGACCGGTCAATTGGACCAACAGGCCAGTTGGTCTGACCGGTCCATTGGACCAACAAGCCAATTGGTCCAACCGGTCCACTGGACCAACTGACCAGTTGGTCCGACCGGTCCACTGGACCAACTAGCCAAATGGTTCGACCGATCCACTGGACCATCTAGCCAGTTGGTCTGACCAGTCCACTGGACCAACACGCCAGATGGTCCAACCGGTCCACTGGACCAACTGCGAGTTGGTCTGACTAGTGCACTGGACCAATTAGCCAGTTGGTCCGACTTGTGCACTGGACCAACAGACCAGTTGGTCCAACCGGTCCACTAGACCAACTAGCCAAATGGTCCGACCGGTCCACTGGACCAACTAGCCAGTTGGTCCGACCGGTCCACTGGACCAACTAGCCAGTTGGTCCGACCGCTGCACTGGACCAACAGACCAGTTGGTTCGACCGGTGCACTGGACCTACGGGCCAGTTGGTCCGGCCCGTCCATTTGACCTATAGGCCAGTTGGTCCGACCGGTCCAGTGGACCAACAGGCCAGTTCGTCCGATGGTCCAATCGGTCCACTGGACCAACAGGCCAGTTGGTTCGACCGGTCCATTGGACCAACAGGCCAGTTGGTCCGACTGGTCCATTGGACCAACAGGCCAGTTGGTTCGACCGATCCACTACATGGACCAATAGGCCAGTTGGTCCGACCGGTCCACTGGACCAACAGGCCAGTTGGTCCGACCGGTCCATTGGACCAACAGGCCAGTTGGTTCGACCGGTCCATTGGACCAACAGGCTAGTTGGTCCGACCGGTCCAGTGGACCAACTAGCCACTTGGTCCGACCGGTCCACTAAACCAACTAGCCAGTTGGTCCGACCGGTCCACTGGACCAACTAGCCAGTTGGTCCGACCGGTCCATAGGACCAACAGGCCAGTTGGTCCGACCGGTCCACTGGACCAACACGCCAGTTGGTCCAACCGGTCCACTTGACCAACAAGCCAGTTGGTCCAACCGGTCCACTAGACCAACTGACCAGTTGGTCCGACCGGTCCACTGGACCAACTAGCGAAATGGTCCGACCGGTCCACTGGACCAACTAGCCAGTTGGTCTGACCAGTCAACTGGACCAACAGGCCAGTTGGTCCAACCGGTCCACTGGACCAACTGCAAGTTGGTCCGACCGGTGCACTGGACCAATTAGCCAGTTGGTCCGACTTGTGCACTGGACCAACAGACCAGTTGGTCCAACCGGTCCGCTGGACCAACTAGCCAAATGGTCCGACCGGTCCACTGGACCAACTAGCCAGTTGGTCCGACCGGTCCACTGGACCAACTAGCCAGTTGGTCCGACCGGTGCACTGGACCAACAGACCAGTTGGTCCGACCGGTCCACTGGACCAACAGGCCAGTTGGTCCGATCGGTCAACTGGACCAACAGGCCAGTTGGTCCGACCGGTCCACTGGACCAACAAGCCAGTTGGTCCAACCGGTCCACTGGACCAACTGACCAGTTGGTCCGACCAGTCCACTGGACCAACTAGCGAAATGGTCCGACCGATCCACTGGACCAACAGGCCAGTTGGTCCAATCGGTCCACTGGACCAATTGCAAGTTGGTCCGACCGGTGTACTGGACCAATTAGCCAGTTGGTCCGACTCCTGCACTGGACCAACAGACCAGTTGGTCCAACCGGTCCACTGGACCAACTAGCCAAATGGTCCGACCGGTCCACTGGACCAACTAGCCAGTTGGTCCGACCGGTGCACTGGACCAACAGACCAGTTGGTTCGACCGGTGCACTGAACCTACAGGCCAGTTGGTCCGACCGGTCCACTGGACCAACAGGCCAGTTGGTCCGACTGGTCCATTGGACCAACAGGCCAGTTGGTCCGACCGGTCCACTGGACCAACAGGCCAGTTGGTCCGATCGGTCCATTGGACCAACAGGCCAGCTGGTCCGAATGGTCCACTAGACCAACAGGCCAGTTGGTCCGACCGGTCCACTAGACCAACAGGCCAGTTGGTCCGACGGGTCAACTGGACCAACAGGCCAGTTGGTCCGACCGGTCCACTGGACCAACTAGCCAGTTGGTCCAACTGGTCCACTAGACCAACAAGACAGTTGGTGCGACCGGTTTACTTCATTAACAGGCTAGTTGGTCCGACCGGTCCACTGGACCAACAGGCCAGTTGGTCCAACCGGCTTGTTGGACCAACAAGCCAGTTGGTCCGACTGGTCCTCTGGAACAACAAGCCAGTTGGTCCGACCGGTCCACTAGACCAACAGGTCAGTTGGTCCAACCGGTCCACTGGACCAACATGCCAGTTGGTCCAACCAGTCCAGTGGACCAACAGGCCAGTTGGTCCAACCGGTCTACTGGACCAACAGGCCAGTTGGTCCAACTGGTCCACTGACCAACAGGCCAGTTTGTCCAATGGGTCCACTAGACCAACAGGCCAGTCGGTCTGACCAATCCACTGGACCAACAAGACTTTCGGTCCGACCGGTCCACTCGACCAACAGGACAGTCGGCCCGACCGGTCCATTAGACCAACAGGCCAGTTGGTCCGACTGGTCCACTTGACCAACAGGCTAGTTCGTCCGACGAGTCCACTTGACCAACAGGCCAGTTGGTCCAACCAGTCCACTGGACCAACAGGCCAGTTGGTCCGACAGGTCTTCTGGACCAACAGGCCAGTTGGTCCGGCCGGTCCACTTGACCAACAGGCAAGTTGGTCAGACCGGTCCAGTGGACAAACATGCCAGTTGGTCCGAACGGTCCAGTGGACCAACTAGCCACTTGGTCCAACCGGTCCACTGGACCAACAGGCCAGTTGCTCCGACTGGTCCACGGGACCAACTGACCAGTTGGTCCGACCGGTCCACTGGACCAACTAGCCAAATGGTCCGACCGGTCCACTGGACCAACTAGCCAGTTGGTCCGACCGGTCCACTGGACCAACAGGCCAGTTGGTCCAAAAGGTCCACTGGACCAACTAGCGAGTTGGTCTGACTAGTGCACTGGACCAACTAGCCAGTTGGTCCGACCGGTGCACTGGACCAACAGACCTGTTGGTCCGCCTGGTCCATTGTGCCTATAGGCCAGTTGGTCCGACCGGTCCACTTGACCAAATGACTAGTTGGTCCGACCGGGCCACTGGACCAACTAGCCAGTTGATCCAACCGGTCCACTGGACCAACAGGCAAGTTGGTCCGGCTGGTCCACTGGACCAACAAGCCAGTTGGTCCAACCGGTCCACTGGACCAACTGACCAGTTGGTCCGACCGGTCCACTGGACCAACTGACCAGTTGGTCCGACCGGTCCACTGGACCAACTGACCAGTTGGTCCGACCGGTCCACTGGACCAACTGACCAGTTGGTCCGACCGGTCCACTGGACCAGCTGACCAGTTGGTCCGACCGGTCCACTGGACCACCTGGGCAGTTGGTCCAACCGGTCCACTGGACCAACTGGCCAGTTGGTCCAACCGGTCCACTGGACCAACTGGCCAGTTGGTCCGACCGGTCCACTGGACCAACTAGCCAGTTGGTCCGACCGGTCCACTGGACCAACTAGCCAGTTGGTCCGACCGGTCCACTAGACCAACAGGCAAGTTGGTCCGACCGGTCCACCGGACAAACTAGCTAGTTGGTCCGACCGGTCCACTGGACCAACTAGCCAGTTGGTCCGACCGGTCCACTGGACCAACAGGCTAGTTGGTCCGACTTGTCCACTAAACCAACTAGCCAGTTGGTCCGAGAGGTCCACTGGACCAACAGGCCAGTTGGTCCGACCGGTCCACTGGACCAATAGGCCAGTTGGTCCGACCGGTCCACTGGACCAACTAGCCAGTTGGTCCGACCGGTCCACTGGACCAACAGGCCAGTTGGTCCGACCGTTCCACTCCTTGGACCAACAAGCCAGTTGGTCCGACCGGTCCACTTGACCAACAGGCAAGTTGGTCAGACCGGTTCAGTGGACAAACATGCCAGTTGGTCCGAACGGTCCAGTGGACCAACTAGCCACTTGGTGCGACCGGACCACTGGACCAACAGGCCAGTTGCTCCGACTGGTCCACGGGACCAACTGACCAGTTGGTCCGACCGGTCCACTGGACCAACTAGCCAGATGGTCCGACCGGTCCATTGGACCAACTGGCCAGTTGGTCCGACCGGTCCACTGGACCAACAGGCCAGTTGGTCCAAACGGTCCACTGGACCAACTAGCCAGTTGGTCCGACCGGTCCACTGGACCAACTAGCCAGTTGGTCCAACCGGTGCACTTGACCAACAGACCTGTTGGTCCGCCTGGTCCATTGTGCCTATAGGCCAGTTGGTCCGACCGGTCCACTTGACCAACTGACTAGTTGGTCCAACCGGTCCACTGGACCAACAAGCCAGTTGGTCCAACCGGTCCACTGGACCAACAGGCAAGTTGGTCCGGCTGGTCCACTGGACCAACAAGCCAGTTGGTCCAACCGGTCCACTGGACCAACAGACCAGTTGGTCCGACCGGTCCATTGGACCAACTGACTAGTTGGTCCGACTGGTCCACTGGACCAACTAGGCAGTGGGTCCGACCGGTCCACTGGACCAGCTGGGCAGTTGGTCTGACGGTCCACTGGACCAACTGGCCAGTTGGTCCAACCGGTCCACTGGACCAACTGGCCAGTTGGTCCGACCGGTCCACTGGACCAACTAGCCAGTTGGTCCGACCGGTCCACTGGACCAACTAGCCAGTTGGTCCGACCGGTCCACTAGACCAACAGGCTAGTTGGTCCGACCGGTCCACTGGACAAACTAGCTAGTTGGTCCGACCGGAACACTGGACCAACTAGCCAGTTGGTCTGACCGGTCCATTGGACCAACAGGCTAGTTGGTCCGACTTGTCCACTAAACCAACTAGCCAGTTGGTCCGACCGGTCCATTGGACCAGCAGGCCAGTTGGTCCGACCGGTCCACTGGACCAACAGGCCAGTTGGTCCGACCGGTCCACTGGACCAACTAGCCAGTTGGTCCGACCGGTCCACTGGACCAACAGGCCAGTTGGTCCGACCGGTCCACTGGACCAACTAGCCAGTTGGTCCGACCGGTCCACTGGACCAACAGGCCAGTTGGTCCGACCGGTCCACTGGACCAACAAGCCAGTTGGTTCGACCGGTCCACTGGATCAACAGGCCAGTTGGTTCGACTGGTTCACTGGACCAACAGACCAGTTGGTCCGACGGGTCCACTGGACTAGCCAGTTGGTCTGACTGGTGCACTGAACTAGCCAGTTGGTCCGACTGGTCAACTGGACCAACTGACCAGTTGGTCCGACCGGTCCACTGGACCAACAGGCCAGTTGGTCCGACCGGTCCATTGGACCAACAGGCCAGTTGGTCCGACCGGTCTACTGGACCAACTAACTAATTGGTCCAACCGGTCTACTCGACCAACTGACCAGATGGTCCCGACGGTTCACTGGACCAACTGGCCAGTTCCGACGGATCCAGTGGACCAACTGGCCAGTTGGTCCAACCGGTCCACAGGACCAACTGGCCAGTTGGTTTGACCGGTCCACTGGACCAACTGGTTAGTTGGTCCGACCGGTCCACTGGACCAACTAGCCAGTTGGTCCGACCGGTCCACTGGACCAACTAGCCAGTTGGTCGACCAGTCTAGTGGACCAACAAGCCAGTTGGTCCGACCGGTCCAGTGGACCAACAGGCTAGTTGGTCCGACCGGTCCATTGTACTCTGGACCAACAGGCCAGTTGGTCCAATCGGTCCACTGGACCAACAGGCCAGTTGGTCCGACCGGTCCACTGGACCAACTAGCCAGTTGGTCCGATCGGTCAGTAGACCAACAAGCCAGCTGGGAGACTAGTCCAGTGGACCAACAGGCCAGTTGGATCGACCGGTCCAGTAGACCAAAAGGCCAGTTGGTTCGGTCCAGTCAACAAGCCAGCTGGTGAGACTAGTCCAGTGGACCAACAGGCCAGTTGGATCGACCGGTCCAGTAGACCAAAAGGCCAGTTGGTCCAACCGGTCCACTAAACAAACTGACCAGTTGGTCCGACCGGTCCACTGGACCAACTAGCCAGTTGGTCCGACCGGTCCAGTGGACTAACAGGCGAGTTGGTCCGACCAGTCCAGTGGTCAAACATGCCAGTTGGTCCGACCGGTCCATTGGGCCAACAGGCCAGTTGGTCCGACCGGTCCACTGGACCAACAGGCCAGTTGGTCCGACCGGTCCACTGGACCAACTGACCAGTTGGTCCAACCGGTCGAATAGACCAACAGGCCAGTTGGTTCGACTGGTCCATTGGACCAACATGCCAGTTGGTCCAACCGGTCCAGTGGACCAACAGGCTAGTTGGTCCGACCGGTCCACTGGACCAACTAGCCAGTTGATCTGACTAGTCCACTGGACCAACACGCCAGTTGGTCCGACCGGTCCATTGGACCAACAGGTCAGTTGGTCCGACTGGTCGACTGGACCAACAGACCAGTTGGTCCGACCGGCCCACTGGACTAGCCAGTTGGTCCGACCGGTCCACTGGACCAACAGGCCAGTTGGTCCGACCGGTCCACTAGACCAATAGGCCAGTTGGTTAGACCGGTCCAGCGGACAAACATGCCAGTTGGTCCGACCGGTTCACTGGACCAACAGGCCAGTTCCTCCGAGAGGTCCATTGGACCAACAAGCCAGTTGGTCAGATCGATCCTGTGGACCAACAGGCCAGTTGGTCCGACCGGTCCACTGGACCAATAGGCCAGTTGGTCCAACCGGTCCACTAGACCAACAGGCCAGTTGGTCAGATCGGTCCAGTGGATAAAGATGCCAGTTGGTCCGACCGGTCCATTGGACCAATAGGCCAGTTGGTCCGACCGGTCCATTGGACCAACATGCCAGTTGGTCCAACCGGTCCACAGGACCAACAGGCCAGTTGGTCCGACCGGTCCACTAGACCAACAGGCCAGTTGGTCCGACCAGTCCATTGGACCAACAGGCCAGTTTGTCAGACAGGTCTAGTGGACCAACAGGCCAGTTGGTCCGACCGGTCCAGTGGACCAACAGGCCAGTTGGTCCGACCGGTCCACTGGACCAACTAGCCAGTTGGTCCGACCGGTCCACTAGACCAACAGGCTAAATGGTCCGACTGGTCCACTGGACCAACTAGCCAGCTGGTCCAACCGGTCCACTGGACCAACATGTTGTGTGATGCTATCATTCGCATTCACGTCTGTCTGCCTCCATCCATGTTCCTCATGTTCGTGCGTTGCATGCGTGGTGTGAGCGTGTGCAAGAAATTTGTGTTTTGTGTGGTTTGGATTTTCTGAGTGTGTGTGAATGTTATTTGACTTGAGCAGATATCTTAAGTGACTCATCTGCTCAAGTGCTTTCCGACGAGCCAAGGATCGCTTCAATCGGAGCACGAAGGAGAAAGTTTTAAACGTTTGAAGTTTTGGTTGGGATGCGACGACTTTGGGAAGTTGTGAAGTGACTCTGTATGGGGTACAGACTTTCGGGGTTTGGGAAATTCGTACCCATCACTGTAGATGCTGCCAAGTGGTTGGGAGAAACCAAACCAGGTTGGCAAGTGTGGCCAAGTTGGGTTGAGGTGGATTGTGGAGGTTGGGATAGTGACAAAGGTCAAAGTTGGGTTGCCTATGGGGAAGGGAACTGTGTGGTAAGGGGTTTCCTTGGTTGGGGAGTCCTTGGGACCTTTCCTCTCTTCCTCCTCTTCCCTCCCACTTGGTTTCTTGCCACTCTAATCTTCTTTGTGGTTCTTGTGAGAACTTGTGAGAAACAATTGTGATTAAGTTTCTATGGCAGCTTACCCCCTAGTGCGCCGAAATTGATAACTCGAGATATACTTTTTTTTTATGTGCTTCAAATTGGAAATTGTACCACGGTCTAGGGCTAAAACATACTCGAGTTTCGTGAGATTCCAACGGTTAACTTTTCGTCGACGGCGTTTCTTGTGAAGTCGACGTTTCTGTCCAGAAATTAGGTCCAACGATTTTGAGATATTTCGGCCCCTAAATGTTCTAGACTCCGTCCTTAATCTCTAAAAAGTGGTATCAGAGCTGATTGAGGACTTTTTGGGGAGTCTACTGAGGTGTGAAGACCCTTCTAGACCCACCATGGCCTGTGGGCGTGCCTAAATGGTGTTCTAGAGGTTGGATGTGACTTCCGCTAAGGGGAAACTCTGCCGAAATTTCGTTGGCGCCGACACTTGTGAAAATTTTGTGGGAATTCAGTGTGGACAGCAAAAGGGGGAGCTGAAACCTCTGATTGGGAGCAGAGGAGATGAATCAAGGGAGTGGAGATGCAGCTGAGAAGAGGAGTGAACCGCCACCATCCAAGATCGAAGCTTTGGATGGCTCCAATTATGAGGAATGGAGCGGGCGGATGAGGAGCGTCTTCAAGCGCTACAAGCTGCTGAAACTTGCGATGGGAGAGGAGAAAATACCAGAGGAAGGAGATGCCCGCGATCGGTGGATTGAGAAGAGCGCGGTGCTGTACGACTTGATTCTACAGTCGGTCAACAACGACATGTTCCAGCACATCAAGGATTTGGTGGAGCTCGATGACTCGGAACCGAAGGCGTGGAAGCACGTGATTCAGCCCAACACGCTGCCCATGGTGATCGTGCTCGAGAAGGAGCTGGCGGCCATCTCCATGCGATCGGGAGATGATGTGAAGCCGGTCCTTGACAAGATCAAGGACACCTATGCGAGGATGGCAGCGGCGGGCAGCAAGGTGTCGGAGATGCAGCAGTGCACCAAGATCATCTCGGTGCTCGACAACTCGTGGGAGAACCTCATCCCCACCCTCAACGTTCAGCAGGACAAGTGGACGCCTGAGTGGCTACGGCAGCAGATCCTGCAGGAGGACTTCCGCAGGCGCCACACTGGAGGTGGTGCTGCCAACAAATACTGCTGAAGAGTATGGAGCTGCGAAAGGAAGCAGAGGAAGAGGGGGAGGGAGAGGCCGAGGCCGTGGGAGAGGCTTTGGCAGAGGGAAAGGCCGAGGCATGAACAATGAGGGGCATGGGAGCTCTGGTGGCAGGGGGAGCACCCGAATGGAGGGTGCATGCTGGTACTGCAAGAAGGCTGGACACCCGTGGTTCAAGTGTTTCAGCCGGCCTGAAGGATGGGCACCTCCAGGCATGAAGCCGCCGAGTGGTGAACGTGCGCGAGGTGTGCTGTGCAAGTTTTAGGTGCACAAGGTGATGGTGCACAAGGTAAAGCCTCCCCTGGGTTGTTCCTTATGGTTGAGGATGTGAAAGGGAGTGAGGGTGATGTGGGTTCGGTTGGGAAGGTTGTGATGCACCCCCTCACTCACTGGGTGATAGATTCAGGTTGCACAAGCCACATGACCCCACGGGCAGATTTGCTTGACGAGGTAAAGCCCCCTGGGAAGATAAAGTTTGTGGCTGCCGCTTCAGGTGCTTTGCTCCCTGTGATTGGTGTTGGGAATGCCAAGGTGATGGGAGCCAATGGGGAGCTTGTGGGACTTGGGAATGTGCTGCTGGTTGAAGGTTTGTCCGCTAACCTTCTTTCTGTGCGCCGGCTGCAGAAAAGCAAGGCCAAAGTTACCTTTGGCCCAACCAGCTGCCGTGCGAAGCTTGGGAAGCTGTTGTTGTGGGATCTGGAGGAGAAGAGCAGCTGCATCAAGGACCTGTGACAGCTTCCCATCATCCCTTGGAACGGGAAACCTCCAGCAACGGCAGCGGCAGCAGCAACGGCTAAAGCAACTGCGGGAGGAGATGAGACTGCACCAACAGATGGGACCCTGGATGCAGTCAAGAAGGTGCAGCAGCCACAGCAACCACATGGTGAGGTGCTTGCTGGTGTGGATGCAACAGCTGCATGAGGCCGATTGGGAGACGTGGCACGAGAGGCTGTGTCACATCAACATCCCTATGCTGCAAAATTTGGTGTGAAAGATGGGAGGTTGAAGAGGCTGGAGGTGAAGGGGGCAGCAAAGGAGATTGGGAGCTGCCCTACATGCCTTGAGACGAAATTCACCAAGTTCCCTTTCAGCAGCAGCACGGGACCAGCGAAGGCGCCACTTGCGCTTGTGCACATGGACGTGGTGGGCCCCACGAGGGCCACTTCGCTCTCGGGCAGCCGCTATTTCCTGACCATTGTGGACGACCACACGCGTGCGGTGTGGGTGTACCCTCTCAAGACGAAGGGGGATGTGGCAGCGGCTGTTTTGAAGGAGTGGATGCCGAGAGCACAACGAGAGAGCGGACACAAGATGAAGGTGTTCCGCACCGAAGAAGAAAGGGATTCAGCACCAACTTACAGTGCCCTACAACCCTCAGCAGAACGGCGTGGCTGAGCGGTTCAACCGGACCCTGCAGGAAGGTGCTCGCACTCTCCTTGGGCGTGCGGGGCTGCCGGATCCGTTTTGGGTGACTGCACTGAGGCAGGTCGCTCTTGTGAAGAACAGGGTGCTGGCGACAGTGGGGGACAAGCAGTGGGTCCCTTACACCAAGTGATATGGGTGTGCACCTTCGGTGAACATGGTGAGAGCTTACGGCTGCATGGTGGTGTTTCATGTGCCTAAGGAGAAGAGGGGAAAGCTGGAGGCTTCTGGGAGATGGGGTGTGCACTTGGGGCTTGCAAGAGATCACAAGGGCTGGTTGGTATGAGACTTGACCAGCCAGCAGCTGACTGTGTCGAGGGATGTGAAGTTCCTCGAGTCCCTGTATTACAAAGAGTGGAAGCAGCAGCAGCAGAAGCTTCCTGCTACACCGCTGATCATTGAGGCCGATGAGGTGCAGCGGCCTTCGAGGCAGGTGGAGGTTACTGTCTCAGAGGAAGAGATCTCTGGGGTAAATGTGTTGGGTGCAAATTTACATTGCACGACATCCTGCCGTCTGTTTGTACGAGTATGCGTGTGCGAATGCATTTGGGTGTGAATGGAATGTTCGTGTGTTTGTTTGCTTTCGCATTTTTTCGCTTGATGCATTTGCAGGTACTCGCGCAATGTGCGCTTTGGCACAACATTGTATGCGCTATGAACAGTGCAAGCAGGAAGGACGAGCTCGCAAAGGAACCCAAGATGGAAGCTTTGCAGTTCGGTTGAGTTGATTGCGCAGATTCAGTTCTATCCAACTCGGAATTGTACTGTTTTGTTTGGTTAACTATAGTGTAGCAGGGAAGGCACTATAGGGGTACAATTTAGGTGAAGGTTGGATGTTGTTTGTCTGTATCTGCATGCTACAAGGCCAGGGGAAACCAGCGGAACCAGCATTTGGCTGGTTGGGCAAGACAAAACAGGTTCTGTTTTTAGAACCTGAACCTGGTTGTTGTTTTCCCAGGTTGGAAAAACAGAACCAGAGGTTGTTTACCAACCTACCACCTGCTATTTTGTCCAGCCAGGTTGGTTCTGTTGCTTGGAATTATTTGGGATCATCCCTGGTTGTTCCCAGGTTGATTTCCAAGGTCCTTGCTAGCTAGAACTATTTAATCATTCTCTGTTTGTACCTGAATATAGTCAAATTGATTCATGCGAATTCCTTCCTCGCTGGAATTTCGTTTCTACGCGGTTCGTTGGCGGAATGCTACCCGAGTCAACGCTAGTACGCTAGCACTCTAATGCTAGGCAAACACCGTCTGAGCCATAACTTCGTAATGGCAGAACTTTTCGCGAGGCAACTTGGCTCATTTTAAAGCTCTTGGAGCGAGCTTCGATATAGCGAATTCTCAGCTTAATCCGACCGACGGTCTGCACGGCACGCTGCGCGACGTTCAAGGTACTCTTGCTGTTTTGACTAAGTCCTTCTTGATCCCTCTCTCTACAAACTCGGACCCGAGGATAGGGGCTGGTCTTGTACCAGGCACCCAGGGACCCTTGGAGGTGACCCCGAGGAGAGGTTTTAAGTTTGATTAAGTCCTAATAGCTTGAGTTTATTAGGCCCTTACACCAACAAGCTGGTATCAGAGCTGCGTTATAGTGATCCTCGTTATAGGTAGCTATGGCGGGCAACACCTCGGCGGGAGCTGGTGAATCTTCAGCCCAAGATCGTAGCGGCAGCCAAGATTCTGGTCTTTCAGCGCCAAGGGGAGCGCGAACAAACCAGGGCTCGCTTGTCAAGGAGGTGCTGAAGAATTTCACCGTCGAGAAGTTCAATGGTGAGGGCTATGATGATTGGGCCTGGAAAATGCAATTATATTTCCGTCAGATCGGTTTGCTGAAACTAATGATTGGGGAGGAGCCTAGACCGAGTGACCCCACGCTGCAGGAAGATTGGGACGAGCGCTCCTCGGCTGGCTACTATTTGATGTCACAGAGTTTGGAGCTGAACCAGCGTCACCACGTCATGCACCTGCTGCCGGAGGTTGAATGCGGTCCGAAGGCGTGGACCGTGTTGAAGGAGCTGCACGCCCCGACCTCCGTTGTCGCAACGTTGATGCTGGAGAGGGAGCTGTCCGCGTTGCGCCTGAGCGAAGGAGAGCCGGTGCAACCAGTTCTGGACAAGATGCGCGACCTCTACGCGAAGTTGGCGACCGCGGGAATCACCTACCCGGAGCAGACCAAGTGCTTGAAGATGCTCTCGCTGCTGCCGGAATCGTGGCTTCAATTTACGAGCGGATTGAGCCTGCCGCAGAACCAGAGCTTGTGGACGCTCGAGTGGGTGCGGACGAAGATTCTGGAGGAGGACTTCCGTCGCCGCCAACTGAGGGGTGGAGACGACGGCAGCAGCGGCTACGGGATGCAAGGGAGCCGACGTGGCAGAGGACGTGGCTTCGGTGGTGCTGGACGCGGTGCAAAGAAAGACGACGACTCCAACGACCAACAAGGAGGTACCGGTTGGGGTCGCGGTGCGAAATCTGGACGTGGGGGCAAGTCGGGTGCTGGTGGCAAAATGAAAGGGAGTTGCTGGTATTGTGAGAAGGAAGGGCACCCCTGGTTTTTGTGCTATAAGAAACCCGATGGATGGACCCCCCAGAATCGTCACCAGGATGGCGGTGCGCGGAGGAACCAGAAAAACGGCGCCAACATGGTCGCTGATTCGTCCGACAACAACCCGAAGGGCAACGGCGGTGCGGAGAAGAAGAAGGAGCGCACCGCGGGCCAATTCTTCCATGTGGGAGACAAGGGGGAGCAAGGAGACGCCTCTGCCAAAGTTGGAGCAGAGCTGCACCCCCTAGACTATTGGGTGTTGGACACAGGCGCTGCTTGGACGATGACGCCGCGCAAGGACCTGCTGGACGAAGTACGAGCTGCACCGATCAATGAAGTGTGCTCCGCCTCTGGACACATGTTGAAGGTGGCTGGTGCGGGACGAGCTGCGTTTAAGGGAGCGGATGGCAAGCCGGTGGTGCTGCACGACGTTCTCTTCGTCCCCGACCTGAAGGCCAACCTTATCTCCCTCCGTAAGCTTGGCAAGGCTGGGGTGAACACCAACACGGATGGGGCACGCACTTATAAGGGGAAGCTGGGCAATCGGGTGCTTTGGGATCTGCACGAGAGCAAGGACGTGTACAGATCTATGTGGCAGCTGCCGGCCCTGGCGTGGCATGGTGGGGGGCAGGCTGGAGAGGGGTCTGCATCCCAGGGGGAGTGCAATGCCGTTGGAGGGGTTGGTGTGAAAGTGTCGGCCAGATCTGGGGAGACAGATTGGGCAACGGCACACCGGCGCTTAGGGCATGTGGCAATGCCTTTGCTGAAGCAGCTGGAGAAGGATGGAGCCGTTAAGGGTCTGAAGCTGAACGGACAGCCACCCGATGACAACTGTGAAATCTGTTTGCTTTCAAAGTTCACCCGTTTCCCTTTCCATAGTGTGGCTGGCAGGAGCAAGAAGCCTTTGGAGCTGGTCCACATGGACTTGGTGGGGCCGCTGCCGGTGCAAGGGCACAAGGGGGAGCGGTATTTTCTTACAATTGTGGATGACTGGAGCAGGCTGATGTGGGCGTATCCGCTGAAGCAGAAGGACCACGCCGCCTCCACGATACGGGACGATTGGCTGCCATTCGTGGAGAAGCAGGCGGAGTGTGTAGTGAAGCGGATTAGGACAGACCGGGGTGGTGAGTTCCTTGGAGCTGAAATGACGGCCTGGCTCAAGAAGCAGGGCATCCAGAGAGAGCTGACCACGGCTTATACCCCACAGTCCAATGGTGTAGCAGAACGGGCAAACCGGACCATTCTGGAGACAGCTAGGGCGCTGCTCATAGAATCTGGGCTGAGCAATTCTATGTGGCCTCATGCTGTCCGGCACGCCACTGTCGCTAGGAACAGGGTGCTCACCAAGGTTGGGGATGACTCGTGGGTGCCGTTGGAGAGGTGGCTTGGGAGGAAGCCGCCGGTGGACATGCTGAGGGTGTTCGGTTGCATGGCAGTCGCCCACGTCCCCAAGATCTACCGCAGTAAGTTGGGGGCGAGTGCAATCTGGTGTGTGCATTTGGGGCTGGCTGCTGAGAGCAAGGGATGGCTGCTGTGGGAACCATCCAAGGGTGTGTTGTTTGACAGCAGGGATGTGAAATTCATTGAGGGCATGATGTATGGGAGCTGGGAGAAACAGCCGGAGGCAAGGGTGTCCCAGCAGATGGAGCAGATCACCATGCAGCTGGACCTGACTCCTAGTGTGTGGGAGGAGGGAGAGGAGGCAGCTGCTGGAAATGGTGATGGAGAGAAGGTACAGGAGGCATCTGCTGGTGGAGAAAATGGTGTGGAAACTGGCGGCAGCACTAGTGGAGCTGCTGGACCCGAGGGAGGAGAGAAGCAGCAGGGAAAAACTAAGAAGCCGAAGGGTGTCGTTATGAAGGGATGGGAGACACCCGTCTCCAGGCCAGGACGTACCCGTATGGCTACTAAGAAGCTGACTGCAGGAACTGATGCAGCAGAGCAGCAGCTAGGGACCGAAGAGGCATTGCTGATTCTACCTCATGGCTATGACCCGGATGAGGAGGATGAGCCTGCGTACTGTTTTCTTGCCCCTGCACCAGAGGAACCAGCTAGCATGGAGGAGGCATTAGCTGGACCAGATAGGGACAAGTGGCTGGCTTCTAGGGATGCTGAGTACCAGAGTCTGCTGGAGAATAGGACATGGGATCTGGTGGTGCTGCCTGATGGGAAGAAAGCGATACAATGCAAGTGGGTGCTGAGGATCAAGACCGATGACAAAGGGCAGGTCACCATCTACAAGAGTAGGCTGGTGGCGAAGGGGTTTATGCAGAAGGAGAAGCAGGACTTCAACGAGATCTTTGCTCCCACTGCCAAACCCCCTACCCTCCGTGTCTTGTTGGCAGATGCAGCTGTTAGTGGGAAATTCATCATTCAGATGGATATTTCAACGGCATTCCTGAATGGGATTTTAGAGGAGGATGTGTACATGACGCAGCCGCCTGGGTATGAGGATGGTACGGGCAGGGTGTGCAAGCTCAACAAGTCCATCTACGGCTTGAAGCAGGCGCCACGCTGCTGGTACCAGAAGTTGGCAGCTGTTTTAGAGGAGATGGGATTCAGGACCAGCAGCTGTGATGAGAGCCTCTTTCTCAAGGGCGAGGGGGAGAAGCTGGTGCTGTTTCTGGTCTATGTGGACGACATTCTTCTCTTCAGCAGCAGCATGAAGGAGATCCAGAAAGTGCAGCAGCAACTGATGGAAAACTTCAAGTGCAAGAACCTTGGGGAGGTAAAGTACTACCTCGGGATGCACGTGGAGAGGGATCCAGATCACAGGTGGTTGAAGCTGCACCAGGAGAAGTTCATCAAGGAGCTGGGGGAGAAGTATGGGATTGAGAATGAGCGCAAGGTTGCAACTCCCCTGCCAGCAGAATTCAAGCTTGTGAAGGCTGCAGAGGATGAAGGGGTTGAAGCTGAAGAGCAGCAGCAATTTCAGTCCTTGGTGGGCAGCCTCTTGTACGCAGCAGTTCACACGAGGCCCGACATCTCTTTCTCGGTTGGGCAGCTGGCTAGGGTGGTGCAGAATCCATCAGAGGAGCAGGTGGATGCAGCTGAGCGTGTGGTGAAGTACCTGAACTCTCACCCAAGCATTGGAGTTCAATACTCCGCATCTGCACAGGTGAAGCAGAAAGGGGTGGAGGTGCTGAAAGAGAAGGGGGAGAGGCTTGGAGAAGGCAAGCTATTTCTCACTTGCTTTACCGATGCTACATGGGCTTCTGAGAAGGAGGATTCCTCATCTGTGGGAGGATACATCTGCGTAGTTGGGGGAGGACCTGTTAGTTGGAGGTCCAAGAAGCAGACGGAGACGGCACTCTCTTCCGTAGAATCAGAGTACATGGCGATGTTCCATGGGGTGAAGGAGGTGATTTGGCTGAGGAGGCTGTTAGAGGAGATTGGCCAGGAGCAGAAAGTTGCTACGCCGCTGTTTTGTGATAGCAAGGGGGCTCTTGGGATGGCCAGAAACGCTGTGCTTCATGGGCTGAACAAGCACATGCGTATCAAGTAGCACTGGCTGCGTAAGGAGGTGAAGAGGGGGACGGTGCATCCGATCTACATCAAGACTCACCAGCAGCCAGCAGACTTTCTCACCAAGAGGCTTGCGGATGAGCCTCATTGGCGTTGTGTGCGCATGAGTGGAATGAGCATGAACTAGCATGGAATGACGGGGATGCAGCCGGCAGGCTGAGGGGGAGTGTGTTGGGTGCAAATTTACATTGCACGACATCCTGCCGTCTGTTTGTACGAGTATGCGTGTGCGAATGCATTTGGGTGTGAATGGAATGTTCGTGTGTTTGTTTGCTTTCGCATTTTTTCGCTTGATGCATTTGCAGGTACTCGCGCAATGTGCGCTTTGGCACAACATTGTATGCGCTATGAACAGTGCAAGCAGGAAGGACGAGCTCGCAAAGGAACCCAAGATGGAAGCTTTGCAGTTCGGTTGAGTTGATTGCGCAGATTCAGTTCTATCCAACTCGGAATTGTACTGTTTTGTTTGGTTAACTATAGTGTAGCAGGGAAGGCACTATAGGGGTACAATTTAGGTGAAGGTTGGATGTTGTTTGTCTGTATCTGCATGCTACAAGGCCAGGGGAAACCAGCGGAACCAGCATTTGGCTGGTTGGGCAAAGACAAAACAGGTTCTGTTTTTAGAACCTGAACCTGGTTGTTGTTTTCCCAGGTTGGAAAAACAGAACCAGAGGTTGTTTACCAACCTACCACCTGCTATTTTGTCCAGCCAGGTTGGTTCTGTTGCTTGGAATTATTTGGGATCATCCCTGGTTGTTCCCAGGTTGATTCCCAAGGTCCTTGCTAGCTAGAACTATTTAATCCTTCTCTGTTTGTACCTGAATATAGTCAAATTGATTCATGCGAATTCCTTCCTCGCTGGAATTTCGTTTCTACGCGGTTCGTTGGCGGAATGCTACCCGAGTCAACGCTAGTACGCTAGCACTCTAATGCTAGGCAAACACCGTCTGAGCCATAACTTCGTAATGGCAGAACTTTTCGCGAGGCAACTTGGCTCATTTTAAAGCTCTTGGAGCGAGCTTCGATATAGCGAATTCTCAGCTTAATCCGACCGACGGTCTGCACGGCACGCTGCGCGACGTTCAAGGTACTCTTGCTGTTTTGACTAAGTCCTTCTTGATCCCTCTCTCTACAAACTCGGACCCGAGGATAGGGGCTGGTCTTGTACCAGGCACCCAGGGACCCTTGGAGGTGACCCCGAGGAGAGGTTTTAAGTTTGATTAAGTCCTAATAGCTTGAGTTTATTAGGCCCTTACACCAACAAAATGAGGATGGGGGAGAACCTGAGGTGGAGGAGCAGCAGCAGCAGCAGCAGCAGCAGCAGCAGCAAGGTGCTCCACAAGGTACCGTACGTACGGCTGACCGTCCTAGGAGGGATGTGCGCCCTCCTAACCGGCTGACCTATCCGAGCTTCGGCAAGCCAAAGGTGGTGCGGGCTGGGAGTGTGGCTGAGCAGTGTGATGAGGAGGAGATAGCGCACTGCTACTGGGCAGCCGTCCCTGAGCCCAAGACACTTACCGAGGCCTTGAGTGGGCCCGATGCTGAAAAGTGGAAGCAGAGTGTGAAGGAGGAGTATGACTCTCTGCTGGAGAGTTGTGTGAACTGCCTCCTGGGAAGAAGGCAATCTCTTCGAAGCTGATCTTCAGGCACAAGTACGGGCCTGATGGGGAGCTGACCCGCTACAAGTCAAGGCTTGTGGCTAAGGGGTTCCAGCAGACAAAGGGCAAGGACTTTGACGAGATCTTTGCTCCTGTGGGGAAAGGGACAACACTGAGAGTGTCATTGGCAATGGCTGCAAACCGTGGATGGCGGGTGAAGCAGATGGACATTACCGCCGCATTCCTCAATGGGATTATTTTGGAGGAGCTGTACATGCTGCAGCCTGAGGGGTTGGATGATGGGAGCGGCAGGGTGTGCAGGCTGAAGAAGGCCATCTACGGCCTGAAGCAGGCTCCTCGTGCATGGTACCACAAGCTGGAGGAGACACTGCTGGCTGGGGGATTCAAGAAGAGCGAGTGTGATCACAGCCTGTTCCTGCTGCAAGAGAAGGAGCAGTTCCTCATGCTCCTGGTGTACGTGGACGACATCCTTCTTTTCTCCGAGTCGTCTGCGATGATTGAGCGTGTGGAGGAGATGCTGGAGATGCAGTTCAAGTGTTCCAAGATGGGAGATGTGAAGTATTACCTTGGGATGCATGTGGAGAGAGACCTCGACAAGGGAGTGTTGAGGTTGCACCAGAGGAAGTATTGTGAGGGGCTGGCTGAGAACTAAGTACGGGCTGCAAGATGGAGGAAAGCCAGCCACCCCACTGCCTTCGGGGTTCACTGTGGAGCCCTGTGCTGATGAGGAGGTGGTGGGTGAGAGTGACAGGAAGCTGTTTCACTCCATGGTGGGGGCACTCAACTATGCGGCTAACCACACGCGGCCTGACATTGCCTTTGCTACATCCAGGCTTGCGAGTGTGGTGTCACGTCCCAGTCATGAGCAGCTGGAAGCGGCCAAGAGGTTGGTCCGCTATGTGAGCGCTACAGCATCAGTGGGCTTGGAGTACAGTGCTGTGCGACAGAGGCTGCAGAGGGGTGCAGCTGATTTGAGCAAGGGGGAGATGCTCTTGACTTGCTACACCGACGCCAGTTTCAACTCAGTGAAGGAGGATGGCACCAGCATTGGAGGCTATGTGTGCCTCTTTGGAGGTGGTGCAGTGAGCTGGCGCAGCAAGAAGCAGAACGAGGTGGGGCTGTCCTCGTGTGAGACAGAGTACATGGCCCTGCATCATGGGGCAAAGGAGGTGGTGTGGCTGAGGCGTTTGTTGGAGGAAATCGGAGTGTGTCAGAGGGAGCCGACTGTGATACTCTGTGATAATGAGTCGGCGGTGAATTTTGCGAAGAATGCTTGTCTTCATGGCCTGACAAAGCACATCAGGCCGAAGTGGCATTGGACGAGGAGGCTCCTGGACAAGGAGGTGCGGCTGGAGATTGTGAAGACCCAGCAGCAGGCAGCTGACATTCTCACCAAGCGCCTGGCAGAACCTGAGCATTGGAAGGGGATGAAACTTGCAGGAATGAGTGTGCATTGAATGTGCATGCATGATCTGAGGCATGTGAGATGATGGTTGGCAGCCAGAGGGGGAGTTTGTTGTGTGATGCTATCATTCGCATTCACGTCTGTCTGCCTCCCATCATATGTTCGTGCGTTGCATGTGTGGTGTGAGCGTGTGCAAGAAATTTGTGTCTTGTGAGGTTTGGATTTTCTGATTATTTGTGAATGTTATTTGACTTGAGCAGATATCGGAAGTGACTCATCTGCTCAAGTGCTTTCCGACGAGCCAAGGATCGCTTCAATCGGAGCACGAAGGAGAAAGTTATAAACGTTTGAAGTTTTGGTTGGGATGCGACGACTTTGGGAAGTTGTGAAGTGACTCTGTATGGGGTACAGACTTTCGGGGTTTGGGAAATTCGTACCCATCACTGTAGATGCTGCCAAGTGGTTGGGAGAAACCAAACCAGGTTGGCAAGTGTGGCCAAGTTGGGTTGAGGTGGATTGTGGAGGTTGGGATAGTGACAAAGGTCAAAGTTGGGTTGCCTATGGGGAAGGGAATTGTGTGGTATGGGGTTTCCTTGGTTGGGGACTCCCTTGGGACCTTCCCTCTCGTCCTCCTCTTCCCTCCCACTTGGTTTCTTGCCACTCTAATCTTCTTTGTGGTTCTTGTGAGAACTTGTGAGAAACAATTGTGATTAAGTTTCTATGGCAGCTTACCCCCTAGTGCGTCGAAACTAATAACTCGAGATATACTCCATCTTTTGATGTGATTCAAATTGGGAATTGTAGCCACGGTCTAGGGCTAAAACATACTCGAGTTTCGTGAGATTCCAACAGTTAGTTTTTCGTCGACGGCGTTTCTTGTGAAGTCGACATTTCTGTCCAGAAATTAGGTCCAACGATTTTGAGATATTTCGGCCCCTAAATGTTCTAGACTCCGTCCTTAGTCTCTAACACAACAGGCCAGTTGGTCCGACCGGTCCACTGGACTAACTAGTCAGTTGGTCCGACCGGTCCACTGGACCAACATATTAGTTGGTCCAACCGGTCCACTGGACCAACATGCCAGTTGGTCAGACCGGTCCAGTGGACAAACATGCCAGTTGGTCCGACCGGTCGAGTAGACCAACAGGCCAGTTGGTTTGACCGGTCCATTGGACCAACAGGCCAGTTGGTCCGACCGGTCCAGTGGACCAACAGGCCAGTTGGTCCGACCGGTCCAGTGGACCAACAGGCCGGCTGGTCTGACCGGTCCACTAGACCAACTTGCCAGTTGGTCCAACCAGTCCACTAGACCAACAGGCCAGTTGGTCCGACCGGTCCACTGGACCAACAAGCCAGTTGGTAAGAATGGTCCACTGGACCAACAGACCAGTTGGTCCGACCGGTCCACTTGACTAGCCTGTTGGTCCGACCGGTCCACTGGACCAACAGGCCAGTTGGTCCGACCGGTCCACTAGACCAACAGGCCAGTTGGTCCGACTGGTCCATTGGACCAACAAGCCAGTTGGTCCGACCGGTCCACTGGACCAACTAGCCAGTTTGTCAGACCGGTCCAGTGGACAAACTGGCCAATTGGTCCGACCGGTCCTCTGGACCCACTTGTTAGTTGGTCCGACCGGTCCACTAGACCAACAGGCCAGTTAGTCAGACCGGTCCAGTGGACAAACATGCCAATTGGTCCGACCGGTCGAGTACACCAACAGGCCAGTTTGTCCGACCGGTCCATTGGACCAACAAGCCAGTTGGTCCGACCGGTCCAGTGGACCAACAGGCCAGTTGGTCCGACCGGTCCACTGGACCAACAGGCCAGTTGGTCCGACCGGTCCACTGGACCAACTAGCCAGTTGGTCCAACCAGTCCACTAGACCAACAGGCCAGTTGGTCCGACTGGTCCACTAGACCAACAGGCCAGTTGGTCCGACCGGTCCACTGGACCAACTAGCCAGTTTGTTAGACTGGTCCAGTGGACAAACAGGCCAGTTGGTCCGACCGGTCCACTGGACCAACTTGTTAGTTGGTCCAACCGGTCCACTGGACCAACAGGCAAGTTGGTCAGACCGGTCTAGTGGACAAACATGCCAATTGGTCCGACCGGTCGAGTAGACCAACAGGCCAGTTTGTCCGACCGGTCCATTGGACCAACAAGCCAGTTGGTCCGACCGGTCCAGTGGACCAACAGGCCAGTTGGTCCAACCGGTCCAGTGGACCAACAGGCCGGTTGGTCTGACCGGTCCACTAGACCAATAGGCCAGTTGGTCCAACTGGTCCACTAGACCAACAGGCCAGTTGGTCCGACCGGTCCACTGGACCAACAAGCCAGTTGGTCAGACTGGTCCACTGGACCAACAGACCAGTTGGTCCGACCGGTCCACTTGACAAGCCAGTTGGTCCGACCGGTCCACTGGACCAACAGGCCAGTTGGTCCGACTGGTCCATTGGACCAATAGGCCAGTTGGTCCGACCGGTCCACTGGACCAACAGGCTAGTTGGTTCGACCGGTCCACTGGATCAACTAGCCAGTTTGTCAGACCGGTCCATTGGACAAACAGGCCAGTTGGTCCGACCGGTCCACTGGACCAACTTGTTAGTTGGTCCGACCGGTCCACTGGACCAACAGGCCAGTTGGTCAGACCGGTCCAGTGGACAAACATGCCAATTGGTCCGACCGGTCGAGTAGACCAACAGGCCAGTTTGTCCGACCGGTCCATTGGACCAACGGGCCAGTTGGTCCAACCGGTCCAGTGGACCAACAGGCCAGTTGGTCCGACCGGTCCACTGGACCAACACGCCAGTTGGTCTGACCGGTCCACTAGACCAACTAGCCAGGTTGTCCGACCAGTCCACTAGACCAACAGGCCAGTTGGTCCGACCGGTCCACTATGTTGGTGTAAGGGCCTAATAAACTCAAGCTATTAGGACTCAATCAAACTTAAAACCTCTCCTCGGGGTCACCTCCAAGGGTCCCTGGGTGCCTGGTACAAGACCAGCCCCTATCCTCGGGTCCGAGTTTGTAGAGAGAGGGATCAAGAAGGACTTAGTCAAAACAGCAAGAGTACCTTGAACGTCGCGCAGCGTGCCGTGCAGACCGTCGGTCGGATTAAGCTGAGAATTCGCTATATCGAAGCTCGCTCCAAGAGCTTTAAAATGAGCCAAGTTGCCTCGCGAAAAGTGTTGGTGTAAGGGCCTAATAAACTCAAGCTATTAGGACTTAATCAAACTTAAAACCTCTCCTCGGGGTCACCTCCAAGGGTCCCTGGGTGCCTGGTACAAGACCAGCCCCTATCCTCGGGTCCGAGTTTGTAGAGAGAGGGATCAAGAAGGACTTAGTCAAAACAGCAAGAGTACCTTGAACGTCGCGCAGCGTGCCGTGCAGACCGTCGGTCGGATTAAGCTGAGAATTCGCTATATCGAAGCTCGCTCCAAGAGCTTTAAAATGAGCCAAGTTGCCTCGCGAAAAGTTCTGCCATCACTAAGTTATGGCTCGGACAGCGTTTGCCTAGCGTTGGAGTGCTAGCATACTAGCGTTGACTCGGGTAGCATTCTGCCGTCGAATAGCGCAGAAACGAAATTCCAGCGAGGAAGGAATTCGCTTGAATCAATTTGACTATATTCAGGTACAAACAGAGAAGGATTAAATAGTTCTAGCTAGCAAGGACCTTGGGAATCAACCTGGGAACAACCAGGGATGATCCCAAATAATTCCAAGCAACAGAACCAACCTGGCTGGACAAAATAGCAGGTGGTAGGTTGGTAAACAACCTCTGGTTCTGTTTTTCCAACCTGGGAAAACAACAACCAGGTTCAGGTTCTAAAACAGAACCTGTTTTGTCTTTGCCCAACCAGCCAAATGCTGGTTCCGCTGGTTTCCCCTGGCCTTGTAGCATGCAGATACAGACAAACAACATCCAACCTTCACCTAAATTGTACCCCTATAGTGCCTTCCCTGCTATACTATAGTTAACCAAACAAAGAAGTACAATTCCGAGTTGGATAGAACTGAATCTGCGCAATCAACTCAACCGAACTGCAAAGCTTCCATCTTGGGTTCCTTTGCGAGCTCGTCCTTTCTGCTTGCACTGTTCATAGCGCGTACAATGTTGTGCCGAAGCGCACATTGCGCGAGTACCTGCAAATGCATCAAGCGAAAATTGCGAAAGCAAACAAACACACGAACACACCATTCACACGCAAATGCATTCGCACACGCATACTCGTACAAACAGACGGCAGGATGTCGTGCAATGTGCATTTGCACCCAACACACTCCCCCTCAACCTGCCGGCTGCATCCCCGTCATTCCATGCTAGTTCATGCTCATTCCACTCATGCGCACACAACGCCAATGAGGCTCATCCGCAAGCCTCTTGGTGAGAAAGTCTGCTGGCTGCTGGTGAGTCTTGATGTAGATTGGATTCACCGTCCCCCTCTTCACCTCCTTACGCAGCCAGTGCCACTTGATACGCATGTGCTTGTTCAGGCCATGAAGCACAGCGTTCCTGGCCATCCCAAGAGCCCCCTTGCTATCACAAAACAGCGGCGTAGCAACTTTCTGCTCCTGGCCAATCTCCTCTAACAGCCTCCTCAGCCAAATCACCTCCTTCACCCCATGGAACATCGCCATGTACTCTGATTCTACGGAAGAGAGTGCCGTCTCCGTCTGCTTCTTGGACCTCCAACTAACAGGTCCTCCCCCAACTACGCAGATGTATCCTCCCACAGATGAGGAATCCTCCTTCTCAGAAGCCCACGTAGCATCGGTAAAGCAAGTGAGAAATAGCTTGCCTTCTCCAAGCCTCTCCCCCTTCTCTTTCAGCACCTCCACCCCTTTCTGCTTCACCTGTGCAGATGCGGAGTATTGAACTCCAATGCTTGGGTGAGAGTTCAGGTACTTCACCACACGCTCAGCTGCATCCACCTGCTCCTCTGATGGATTCTGCACCACCCTAGCCAGCTGCCCAACCGAGAAAGAGATGTCGGGCCTCGTGTGAACTGCTGCGTACAAGAGGCTGCCCACCAAGGACTGAAATTGCTGCTGCTCTTCAGCTTCAACCCCTTCATCCTCTGCAGCCTTCACAAGCTTGAATTCTGCTGGCAGGGGAGTTGCAACCTTGCGCTCATTCTCAATCCCATACTTCTCCCCCAGCTCCTTGATGAACTTCTCCTGGTGCAGCTTCAACCACCTGTGATCTGGATCCCTCTCCACGTGCATCCCGAGGTAGTACTTTACCTCCCCAAGGTTCTTGCACTTGAAGTTTTCCATCAGTTGCTGCTGCACTTTCTGGATCTCCTTCATGCTGCTGCTGAAGAGAAGAATGTCGTCCACATAGACCAGAAACAGCACCAGCTTCTCCCCCTCGCCCTTGAGAAAGAGGCTCTCATCACAGCTGCTGGTCCTGAATCCCATCTCCTCTAAAACAGCTGCCAACTTCTAGTACCAGCAGCGTGGCGCCTGCTTCAAGCCGTAGATGGACTTGTTGAGCTTGCACACCCTGCCCGTACCATCCTCATACCCAGGCGGCTGCGTCATGTACACATCCTCCTCTAAAATCCCATTCAGGAATGCCGTTGAAATATCCATCTGAATGATGAATTTCCCACTAACAGCTGCATCTGCCAACAAGACACGGAGGGTAGGGGGTTTGGCAGTGGGAGCAAAGATCTCGTTGAAGTCCTGCTTCTCCTTCTGCATAAACCCTTTCGCCACCAGCCTACTCTTGTAGATGGTGACCTGCCCCTTGTCATCGGTCTTGATCCTCAGCACCCACTTGCATTGTATCGCTTTCTTCCCATCAGGCAGCACCACCAGATCCCATGTCCTATTCTCCAGCAGACTCTGGTACTCAGCATCCCTAGAAGCCAGCCACTTGTCCTATCTGGTCCAGCTAATGCCTCCTCCATGCTAGCTGGTTCCTCTGGTGCAGGGGCAAGAAAACAGTACGCAGGCTCATCCTCCTCATCCGGGTCATAGCCATGAGGTAGAATCAGCAATGCCTCTTCGGTCCCTAGCTGCTGCTCTGCTGCATCAGTTCCTGCAGTCAGCTTCTTAGTAGCCATACGGGTACGTCCTGGCCTGGAGATGGGTGTCTCCCATCCCTTCATAACGACACCCTTCGGCTTCTTAGTTTTTTCCTGCTGCTTCTCTCCTCCCTCGGGTCCAGCAGCTCCACTAGTGCTGCCGCCAGTTTCCACACCATTTTCTCCACCAGCAGATGCCTCCTGTACCTTCTCTCCATCACCATTTCCAGCAGCTGCCTCCTCTCCCTCCTCCCACACACTAGGAGTCAGGTCCAGCTGCATGGTGATCTGCTCCATCTGCTGGGACACCCTTGCCTCCGGCTGTTTCTCCCAGCTCCCATACATCATGCCCTCAATGAATTTCACATCCCTGCTGTCAAACAACACACCCTTGGATGGTTCCCACAGCAGCCATCCCTTGCTCTCAGCAGCCAGCCCCAAATGCACACACCAGATTGCACTCGCTCCCAACTTACTGCGGTAGGTCTTGGGGACGTGGGCGACTGCCATGCAACCGAACACCCTCAGCATGTCCACCAGCGGCTTCCTCCCAAGCCACCTCTCCAACGGCACCCACGAGTCATCCCCAACCTTGGTGAGCACCCTGTTCCTAGCGACAGTAGCGTGCCGGACAGCATGAGGCCACATAGAATTGCTCAGCCCAGATTCTATGAGCAGCGCCCTAGCTGTCTCCAGAATGGTCCGGTTTGCCCGTTCTGCTACACCATTGGACTGTGGGGTATAAGCCGTGGTCAGCTCTCTCTGGATGCCCTGCTTCTTGAGCCAGGCCATCATTTCAGCTCCAAGGAACTCACCACCCCGGTCTGTCCTAATCCGCTTCACTACACACTCCGCCTGCTTCTCCACGAATGGCAGCCAATCGTCCCGTATCGTGGAGGCGGCGTGGTCCTTCTGCTTCAGCGGATACGCCCACATCAGCCTGCTCCAGTCATCCACAATTGTAAGAAAATACCGCTCCCCCTTGTGCCCTTGCACCGGCAGCGGCCCCACCAAGTCCATGTGGACCAGCTCCAAAGGCTTCTTGCTCCTGCCAGCCACACTATGGAAAGGGAAACGGGTGAACTTTGAAAGCAAACAGATTTCACAGTTGTCATCGGGTGGCTGTCCGTTCAGCTTCAGACCCTTAACGGCTCCATCCTTCTCCAGCTGCTTCAGCAAAGGCATTGCCACATGCCCTAAGCGCCGGTGTGCCGTTGCCCAATCTGTCTCCCCAGATCTGGCCGACACTTTCACACCAACCCCTCCAACGGCATTGCACTCCCCCTGGGATGCAGACCCCTCTCCAGCCTGCCCCCCACCATGCCACGCCAGGGCCGGCAGCTGCCACATAGATCTGTACACGTCCTTGCTCTCGTGCAGATCCCAAAGCACCCGATTGCCCAGCTGCCCCTTATAAGTGCGTGCCCCATCCGTGTTGGTGTTCACCCCAGCCTTGCCAAGCTTACGGAGGGAGATAAGGTTGGCCTTCAGGTCGGGGACGAAGAGAACGTCGTGCAGCACCACCGGCTTGCCATCCGCTCCCTTAAACGCAGCTCGTCCCGCACCAGCCACCTTCAACATGTGTCCAGAGGCGGAGCACACTTCATTGATCGGTGCAGCTCGTACTTCGTCCAGCAGGTCCTTGCGCGGCGTCATCGTCCAAGCAGCGCCTGTGTCCAACACCCAATAGTCTAGGGGGTGCAGCAGCTCCTTGCTCCCCCTTGTCTCCCACATGGAAGAATTGGCCCGCGGTGCGCTCCTTCTTCTTCTCCGCACCGCCGTTGCCCTTCGGGTTGTTGTCGGACGAATCAGCGACCATGTTGGCGCCGTTTTTCTGGTTCCTCCGCGCGCCGCCATCCTGGTGACGATTCTGGGGGGTCCATCCATCGGGTTTCTTATAGCACAAAAACCAGGGGTGCCCTTCCTTCTCACAATACCAGCAACTCCCTTTCATTTTGCCACCAGCACCCGACTTGCCCCCACGTCCAGATTTCGCACCGCGACCCCAACCGGTACCTCCTTGTTGGTCGTTGGAGTCGTCGTCTTTCTTTGCACCGCGTCCAGCACCACCGAAGCCACGTCCTCTGCCACGTCGGCTCCCTTGCATCCCGTAGCCGCTGCTGCCGTCGTCTCCACCCCTCAGTTGGCGGCGACGGAAGTCCTCCTCCAGAATCTTCGTCCGCACCCACTCGAGCGTCCACAAGCTCTGGTTCTGCGGCAGGCTCAATCCGCTCGTAAATTGAAGCCACGATTCCGGCAGCAGCGAGAGCATCTTCAAGCACTTGGTCTGCTCCGGGTAGGTGATTCCCGCGGTCGCCAACTTCGCGTAGAGGTCGCGCATCTTGTCCAGGACTGGTTGCACCGGCTCTCCCTCGCTCAGGCGCAACGCGGACAGCTCCCTCTCCAGCATCAACGTTGCGACAACGGAGGTCGGGGCGTGCAGCTCCTTCAACACGGTCCACGCCTTCGGACCGCATTCAACCTCCGGCAGCAGGTGCATGACGTGGTGACGCTGGTTCAGCTCCAAACTCTGCGACATCAAATAGTAGCCAGCCGAGGAGCGCTCGTCCCAATCTTCCTGCAGCGTGGGGTCACTCGGTCTAGGCTCCTCCCCAATCATTAGTTTCAGCAAACCGATCTGACGGAAATATAATTGCATTTTCCAGGCCCAATCATCATAGCCCTCACCATTGAACTTCTCGACGGTGAAATTCTTCAGCACCTCCTTGACAAGCGAGCCCTGGTTTGTTCGCGCTCCCCTTGGCGCTGAAAGACCAGAATCTTGGCTGCCGCTACGATCTTGGGCTGAAGATTCACCAGCTCCCGCCGAGGTGTTGCCCGCCATAGCTACCTATAACGAGGATCACTATAACGCAGCTCTGATACCAGCTTGTTGGTGTAAGGGCCTAATAAACTCAAGCTATTAGGACTTAATCAAACTTAAAACCTCTCCTCGGGGTCACCTCCAAGGGTCCCTGGGTGCCTGGTACAAGACCAGCCCCTATCCTCGGGTCCGAGTTTGTAGAGAGAGGGATCAAGAATGACTTAGTCAAAACAGCAAGAGTACCTTGAACGTCGCGCAGCGTGCCGTGCAGACCGTCGATCGGATTAAGCTGAGAATTCGCTATATCGAAGCTCGCTCCAAGAGCTTTAAAATGAGCCAAGTTGCCTCGCGAAAAGTTCTGCCATTACTAAGTTATGGCTCGGACAGCGTTTGCCTAGCGTTGGAGTGCTAGCATACTAGCGTTGACTCGGGTAGCATTCCGCCGTCGAATAGCGCAGAAACGAAATTCCAGCGAGGAAGGAATTCGCTTGAATCAATTTGACTATATTCAGGTACAAACAGAGAAGGATTAAATAGTTCTAGCTAGCAAGGACCTTGGGAATCAACCTGGGAACAACCAGGGATGATCCCAAATAATTCCAAGCAACAGAACCAACCTGGCTGGACAAAATAGCAGGTGGTAGGTTGGTAAACAACCTCTAGTTCTGTTTTTCCAACCTGGGAAAACAACAACCAGGTTCAGGTTCTAAAAACAGAACCTGTTTTGTCTTTGCCCAACCAGCCAAATGCTGGTTCCGCTGGTTTCCCCTGGCCTTGTAGCATGCAGATACAGACAAACAACATCTAACCTTCACCTAAATTGTACCCCTATAGTGCCTTCCCTGCTACACTATAGTTAACCAAACAAAACAGTACAATTTCGAGTTGGATAGAACTGAATCTGCGCAATCAACTCAACCGAACTGCAAAGCTTCCATCTTGGGTTCCTTTGCGAGCTCGTCCTTTCTGCTTGCACTGTTCATAGCGCGTACAATGTTGTGCCGAAGCGCACATTGCGCGAGTACCTGCAAATGCATCAAGCGAAAAATGCGAAAGCAAACAAACACACGAACACACCATTCACACGCAAATGCATTCGCACACGCATACTCGTACAAACAGACGGCAGGATGTCGTGCAATGTGCATTTGCACCCAACACACTCCCCCTCAGCCTGCCGGCTGCATCCCCATCATTCCATGCTAGTTCATGCTCATTCCACTCATGCGCACACAACGCCAATGAGGCTCATCCGCAAGCCTCTTGGTGAGAAAGTCTGCTGGCTGCTGGTGAGTCTTGATGTAGATCGGATGCACCGTCCCCCTCTTCACCTCCTTACGCAGCCAGTGCCACTTGATACGCATGTGCTTGTTCAGGCCATGAAGCACAGCGTTCCTGGCCATCCCAAGAGCCCCCTTGCTATCACAAAACAGCGGCGTAGCAACTTTCTGCTCCTGGCCAATCTCCTCTAACAGCCTCCTCAGCCAAATCACCTCCTTCACCCCATGGAACATCGCCATGTACTCTGATTCTACGGAAGAGAGTGCCGTCTCCGTCTGCTTCTTGGACCTCCAACTAACAGGTCCTCCCCCAACTACGCAGATGTATCCTCCCACAGATGAGGAATCCTCCTTCTCAGAAGCCCACGTAGCATCGGTAAAGCAAGTGAGAAATAGCTTGCCTTCTCCAAGCCTCTCCCCCTTCTCTTTCAGCACCTCCACCCCTTTCTGCTTCACCTGTGCAGATGCGGAGTATTGAACTCCAATGCTTGGGTGAGAGTTCAGGTACTTCACCACACGCTCAGCTGCATCCACCTGCTCCTCTGATGGATTCTGCACCACCCTAGCCAGCTGCCCAACCGAGAAAGAGATGTCGGGCCTCGTGTGAACTGCTGCGTACAAGAGGCTGCCCACCAAGGACTGAAATTGCTGCTGCTCTTCAGCTTCAACCCCTTCATCCTCTGCAGCCTTCACAAGCTTGAATTCTGCTGGCAGGGGAGTTGCAACCTTGCGCTCATTCTCAATCCCATACTTCTCCCCCAGCTCCTTGATGAACTTCTCCTGGTGCAGCTTCAACCACCTGTGATCTGGATCCCTCTCCACGTGCATCCCGAGGTAGTACTTTACCTCCCCAAGGTTCTTGCACTTGAAGTTTTCCATCAGTTGCTGCTGCACTTTCTGGATCTCCTTCATGCTGCTGCTGAAGAGAAGAATGTCGTCCACATAGACCAGAAACAGCACCAGCTTCTCCCCCTCGCCCTTGAGAAAGAGGCTCTCATCACAGCTGCTGGTCCTGAATCCCATCTCCTCTAAAACAGCTGCCAACTTCTGGTACCAGCAGCGTGGCGCCTGCTTCAAGCCGTAGATGGACTTGTTGAGCTTGCACACCCTGCCCGTACCATCCTCATACCCAGGCGGCTGCGTCATGTACACATCCTCCTCTAAAATCCCATTCAGGAATGCCGTTGAAATATCCATCTGAATGATGAATTTCCCACTAACAGCTGCATCTGCCAACAAGACACGGAGGGTAGGGGGTTTGGCAGTGGGAGCAAAGATCTCGTTGAAGTCCTGCTTCTCCTTCTGCATAAACCCCTTCGCCACCAGCCTACTCTTGTAGATGGTGACCTGCCCCTTGTCATCGGTCTTGATCCTCAGCACCCACTTGCATTGTATCGCTTTCTTCCCATCAGGCAGCACCACCAGATCCCATGTCCTATTCTCCAGCAGACTCTGGTACTCAGCATCCCTAGAAGCCAGCCACTTGTCCCTATCTGGTCCAGCTAATGCCTCCTCCATGCTAGCTGGTTCCTCTGGTGCAGGGGCAAGAAAACAGTACGCAGGCTCATCCTCCTCATCTGGGTCATAGCCATGAGGTAGAATCAGCAATGCCTCTTCGGTCCCTAGCTGCTGCTCTGCTGCATCAGTTCCTGCAGTCAGCTTCTTAGTAGCCATACGGGTACGTCCTGGCCTGGAGACGGGTGTCTCCCATCCCTTCATAACGACACCCTTCGGCTTCTTAGTTTTTCCCTGCTGCTTCTCTCCTCCCTCGGGTCCAGCAGCTCCACTAGTGCTGCCGCCAGTTTCCACACCATTTTCTCCACCAGCAGATGCCTCCTGTATCTTCTCTCCATCACCATTTCCAGCAGCTGCCTCCTCTCCCTCCTCCCACACACTAGGAGTCAGGTCCAGCTGCATGGTGATCTGCTCCATCTGCTGGGACACCCTTGCCTCCGGCTGTTTCTCCCAGCTCCCATACATCATGCCCTCAATGAATTTTACATCCCTGCTGTCAAACAACACACCCTTGGATGGTTCCCACAGCAGCCATCCCTTGCTCTCAGCAGCCAGCCCCAAATGCACACACCAGATTGCACTCGCCCCCAACTTACTGCGGTAGGTCTTGGGGACGTGGGCGACTGCCATGCAACCGAACACCCTCAGCATGTCCACCGGCGGCTTCCTCCCAAGCCACCTCTCCAACGGCACCCACGAGTCATCCCCAACCTTGGTGAGCACCCTGTTCCTAGCGACAGTGGCGTGCCGGACAGCATGAGGCCACATAGAATTGCTCAGCCCAGATTCTATGAGCAGCGCCCTAGCTGTCTCCAGAATGGTCCGGTTTGCCCGTTCTGCTACACCATTGGACTGTGGGGTATAAGCCGTGGTCAGCTCTCTCTGGATGCCCTGCTTCTTGAGCCAGGCCGTCATTTCAGCTCCAAGGAACTCACCACCCCGGTCTGTCCTAATCCGCTTCACTACACACTCCGCCTGCTTCTCCACGAATGGCAGCCAATCGTCCCGTATCGTGGAGGCGGCGTGGTCCTTCTGCTTCAGCGGATACGCCCACATCAGCCTGCTCCAGTCATCCACAATTGTAAGAAAATACCGCTCCCCCTTGTGCCCTTGCACCGGCAGCGGCCCCACCAAGTCCATGTGGACCAGCTCCAAAGGCTTCTTGCTCCTGCCAGCCACACTATGGAAAGGGAAACGGGTGAACTTTGAAAGCAAACAGATTTCACAGTTGTCATCGGGTGGCTGTCCGTTCAGCTTCAGACCCTTAACGGCTCCATCCTTCTCCAGCTGCTTCAGCAAAGGCATTGCCACATGCCCTAAGCGCCGGTGTGCCGTTGCCCAATCTGTCTCCCCAGATCTGGCCGACACTTTCACACCAACCCCTCCAACGGCATTGCACTCCCCCTGGGATGCAGACCCCTCTCCAGCCTGCCCCCCACCATGCCACGCCAGGGCCGGCAGCTGCCACATAGATCTGTACACGTCCTTGCTCTCGTGCAGATCCCAAAGCACCCGATTGCCCAGCTTCCCCTTATAAGTGCGTGCCCCATCCGTGTTGGTGTTCACCCCAGCCTTGCCAAGCTTACGGAGGGAGATAAGGTTGGCCTTCAGGTCGGGGACGAAGAGAACGTCGTGCAGCACCACCGGCTTGCCATCCGCTCCCTTAAACGCAGCTCGTCCCGCACCAGCCACCTTCAACATGTGTCCAGAGGCGGAGCACACTTCATTGATCGGTGCAGCTCGTACTTCGTCCAGCAGGTCCTTGCGCGGCGTCATCGTCCAAGCAGCGCCTGTGTCCAACACCCAATAGTCTAGGGGGTGCAGCTCTGCTCCAACTTTGGCAGAGGCGTCTCCTTGCTCCCCCTTGTCTCCCACATGGAAGAATTGGCCCGCGGTGCGCTCCTTCTTCTTCTCCGCACCGCCGTTGCCCTTCGGGTTGTTGTCGGACGAATCAGCGACCATGTTGGCGCCGTTTTTCTGGTTCCTCCGCGCGCCGCCATCCTGGTGACGATTCTGGGGGGTCCATCCATCGGGTTTCTTATAGCACAAAAACCAGGGGTGCCCTTCCTTCTCACAATACCAGCAACTCCCTTTCATTTTGCCACCAGCACCCGACTTGCCCCCACGTCCAGATTTCGCACCGCGACCCCAACCGGTACCTCCTTGTTGGTCGTTGGAGTCGTCGTCTTTCTTTGCACCGCGTCCAGCACCACCGAAGCCACGTCCTCTGCCACGTCGGCTCCCTTGCATCCCGTAGCCGCTGCTGCCGTCGTCTCCACCCCTCAGTTGGCGGCGACGGAAGTCCTCCTCCAGAATCTTCGTCCGCACCCACTCGAGCGTCCACAAGCTCTGGTTCTGCGGCAGGCTCAATCCGCTCGTAAATTGAAGCCACGATTCCGGCAGCAGCGAGAGCATCTTCAAGCACTTGGTCTGCTCCGGGTAGGTGATTCCCGCGGTCGCCAACTTCGCGTAGAGGTCGCGCATCTTGTCCAGAACTGGTTGCACCGGCTCTCCCTCGCTCAGGCGCAACGCGGACAGCTCCCTCTCCAGCATCAACGTTGCGACAACGGAGGTCGGGGCGTGCAGCTCCTTCAACACGGTCCACGCCTTCGGACCGCATTCAACCTCCGGCAGCAGGTGCATGACGTGGTGACGCTGGTTCAGCTCCAAACTCTGCGACATCAAATAGTAGCCAGCCGAGGAGCGCTCGTCCCAATCTTCCTGCAGCGTGGGGTCACTCGGTCTAGGCTCCTCCCCAATCATTAGTTTCAGCAAACCGATCTGACGGAAATATAATTGCATTTTCCAGGCCCAATCATCATAGCCCTCACCATTGAACTTCTCGACGGTGAAATTCTTCAGCACCTCCTTGACAAGCGAGCCCTGGTTTGTTCGCGCTCCCCTTGGCGCTGAAAGACCAGAATCTTGGCTGCCGCTACGATCTTGGGCTGAAGATTCACCAGCTCCCGCCGAGGTGTTGCCCGCCATAGCTACCTATAACGAGGATCACTATAACGCAGCTCTGATACCAGCTTGTTGGTGTAAGGGCCTAATAAACTCAAGCTATTAGGACTTAATCAAACTTAAAACCTCTCCTCGGGGTCACCTCCAAGGGTCCCTGGGTGCCTGGTACAAGACCAGCCCCTATCCTCGGGTCCGAGTTTGTAGAGAGAGGGATCAAGAAGGACTTAGTCAAAACAGCAAGAGTACCTTGAACGTTGCGCAGCGTGCCGTGCAGACCGTCGGTCGGATTAAGCTGAGAATTCGCTATATCGAAGCTCGCTCCAAGAGCTTTAAAATGAGCCAAGTTGCCTCGCGAAAAGTTCTGCCATTACTAAGTTATGGCTCGGACAGCGTTTGCCTAGCGTTGGAGTGCTAGCATACTAGCGTTGACTCGGGTAGCATTCCGCCGTCGAATAGCGCAGAAACGAAATTCCAGCGAGGAAGGAATTCGCTTGAATCAATTGACTATATTCAGGTACAAACAGAGAAGGATTAAATAGTTCTAGCTAGCAAGGACCTTGGGAATCAACCTGGGAACAACCAGGGATGATCCCAAATAATTCCAAGCAACAAAACCAACCTGGCTGGACAAAATAGCAGGTGGTAGGTTGGTAAACAACCTCTAGTTCTGTTTTTCCAACCTGGGAAAACAACAACCAGGTTCAGGTTCTAAAAACAGAACCTGTTTTGTCTTTGCCCAACCAGCCAAATGCTGGTTCCGCTGGTTTCCCCTGGCCTTGTAGCATGCAGATACAGACAAACAACATCCAACCTTCACCTAAATTGTACCCCTATAGTGCCTTCCCTGCTACACTATAGTTAACCAAACAAAACAGTACAATTTCGAGTTGGATAGAACTGAATCTGCGCAATCAACTCAACCGAACTGCAAAGCTTCCATCTTGGGTTCCTTTGCGAGCTCGTCCTTTCTGCTTGCACTGTTCATAGCGCGTACAATGTTGTGCCGAAGCGCACATTGCGCGAGTACCTGCAAATGCATCAAGCGAAAAATGCGAAAGCAAAAAAACACACGAACACACCATTCACACGCAAATGCATTCGCACACGCATACTCGTACAAACAGACGGCAGGATGTCGTGCAATGTGCATTTGCACCCAACACACTAGACCAACAAGCCAGTTGGTCAGACTGGTCCACTGGACCAACAGACCAGTTGGTCCGACCGGTCCACTTGACTAGCCAGTTGGTCCGACCGGTCCACTGGACCAACAGGCCAGTTGGTCCGACTGGTCCATTGGACCAACAGGCCAGTTGGCCCGACCGGTCCACTGGACCAACTAGCCAGTTTGTCAGACCGGTCCAGTGGACCAACAGGCCAGTTGGTCCGATCGGTCCACTGGACCAACTTGTCAGTTGGTCCGACCGGTCCACTGGACCAACATATTAGTTGGTCCGACCGGCCCATTGGACCAACAGGCCAGTTGGTCAGACCGGTCCAGTGGACAAACATGCCAGTTGGTCCGACCGGTTGAGTAGACTAACAGGCCAGTTGGTTTGACCGGTCCATTGGACCAACATGCCAGTTGGTCCGACCGGTCCATTGGACCAACATGCCAGTTGGTCCAACCGGTCCACTAGACCAACAGGCGAGTTGGTCTGACCGGTCCACTAGACCAACTAGCCAATTGGTCCAACCAGTCCACTAGACCAACAGGCCAGTTGGTCCGACCGGTCCACTTGACCAACAAGCCAGTAGGTCAGACTGGTCCAATGGACCAACAGACCAGTTGGTTCGACTGGTCCACTTGACTAGCCAGTTGGATCGACCGGTCCACTGGACCAACAGGCCAGTTGGTCCGACCGGTCCACTAGACCAACAGGCCAGTTGGTCCGACCGGTCCAGTGGACCAACTAGCCAGTTTGTCAGACCGGTCCATTGGACAAACAGGCCAGTTGGTCCGACCGGTTCAATGGACCAACTAGTCAATTGGTCCGACCGGTCCACTGGACCAACAGGCCAGTTGGTCCGACCGGTCCACTAGACCAATAGGCCAGTTGGTCAGATCGGTCTAGTGGACAAACATGCCAGTTGGTCCGACCGGTCGAGTAGACCAACAGGCCAGTTGGTTTGACCGGTCCATTGGACCAACAGGCCAGTTGGTCCGACCGGTCCAGTGGACCAACAGGCCAGTTGGTCCGACCGGTCCAGTGGACCAACAGGCCAGTTGGTGTGACCTGTCCACTAGACCAACTAGCCAGCTGGTCCGACCAGTCCACTAGACCAACAGGCCAGTTGGTCCGACCGGTCCACTGGACCAATAAGCCAGTTGGTAAAACTGGTCCACTGGACCAACAGACTAGTTGGTCCGACCGGTCCACTTGACTAGCCAGTTGGTCCGACCGGTCCACTAGACCAACAGGCCAGTTGGTCCAACCGGTCAACTCGACCAACTAGCCAGTTTGTGAGACCGGTCCATTGGACAAACAGGCCAGTTGGTCCGACCGGTCCACTGGACCAACAGGCCAGTAGCTTTGACCGGTCCATTGGACCAACATGCTAGTTGGTCCGATCGATCCAATGGACCAACAGGCCAGTTGGTCCGACCGGTCCACTGGACCAACAGGCCAGTTGGTCCGACCGGTTCATTGGACCAACAGGCCAGTTGGTCAGACCGGTCCAGTGGATAAAGATGCCAGTTGGTCCGACCGGTCCAGTGGACTAACAGGCCAGTTGGTTGATCGATCTAGCCAGTTGGTCCGACCGGTCCACTGGACCAACTGGCTAGTTGGTACAACCGGTCGAGTAGACCAACAGGCCAGTTGGTCCGACCGGACCATTGGACCAACAGGCCAGTTGGTCCGACCGGTCCAGCGGACCAACATGCCAGTTGGTCTGACCGGTCTAGTGGACCAACAGGCCAGTTGGTCCGACCGGTCCACTGGACCAACTAGCCAGGTTGTCCGACCAGTCCATTGGACCAACAGGCTAGTTGGTCCGACCGGTCCACTGGACCAACTAGCCAGTTGGTCCGACCGGTCCACTGGACCAACAGGCCAGTTGGTCCAAACGGTCCACTGGACCAACTAGCCAGTTGGTCCGACCAGTCCACTGGACCAACTGATTAGTTGGTCCGACTAGTCCACTTGATCAACAGGCCAGTTAGTCCGACCGGTCCAGTCGAACAACAGGCCAATTGGTCAGACCGGTCCAGTGGACAAACATGCCAGTTGGTCTGACCGGTAAAGTGGACCAACAGGCCAGTTGGTGCGCCCTGTCCACTGGACCAACAGGCCAGTTGGTCCGACCGGTCCACTGGACCAATTGGCCAGTTGGTCCGACCGGTCGAGTAGACCAACAGGCCAGTTGGTCCGACCGGTCCAGTGGACCAACTTGCCAATTGGTCCGACCGGTCCAGTGGACCAATTGGCCAGTTGGTCCGACAGGTCCATTGGACCAACTAGCCAGTTGGTCCGACTAGTCCACTAGACCAACAGGCCAGTTGGTCCGACCGGTCCACTGGACTAGCCTGTTGGTCCAACCGGTCCATTGGACCAACAGGTCAGTTGGTCCAACCGGTCCACTAGACCAACAGGCCAGTTGGTCCAACTGGTCCACTGGACCAACAGGCCAGTTGGTCCAACGGGTCCACTAGCCCGACAGGCCAGTTGGTCCAACCGGTCCATAGGACCGACAGTCTAGTTGGTCCAACCGGTCCACTGGACCAACAGGCTAGTTGGGTCAACGGGTCCATTAGACCAACAGTCCAACGGATCCAAAGGACCAACAGTTCAGTTGGTCCAATCAGCCCACTTGACCAATATGCCAGTTGGTCCAACCGGTCTGTTGGACCAACAGGCTAGTTGGTCCAACCGGTCCACTGGACCAAAAGGCCAGTTGGTCCAACGGGTCAACTGGACCAACAGGCCAGTTGGTCCAATTGGCTTGCTTGTCCAGTGGACCGGTTGGAGATGTTGGTCCAGTGGACCGGTTGGACCAACTGGCCTGTTGGTTTAATGGACCAGTAGGACCAAGTGGCTGGTTGGTCCAGTGGACCGGTTGGACAAACTGGCCTGTTGGTCCAGTGGACCGATTGGACCAACTGGCATGTTGGTCCAGTGGACCGGTTGGACCAACTGGCCTGTTGGTCCAGTGGACCGGTTGGACCAACTGGCTTGTTGGTCCAGTGGACCGGTTGGACCAACTAGCCTGTTGGTCCAGTGGACCGGTTGGACCAACTGGCCTGTTGGTCCAGTGGACCGGTTGGAACAACTGGCCAGTTGGTCTAGTGGACCTATTGGACCAACTGGCCAGGTGGTTCTGTGGACCGGTCGGACAATGTGGCCTGTTGGTCGAATGGACCGGTCGGACCAACTGGCATGTTTGTCCACTGGACCGGTCTGACCAACTAGCTAGTTGGTCCAGTGGACAGGATGGACCAACTGGCCTTTTGGTCCAGTGGACCAGTCGGACCAAGTCGTATGTTCGTCCACTGGACCGGTCGGACCAACTGGCCTGTTGGTCTAGTGGACCGGTCGGACCAACTGGCCTGTTGGTCCAGTGGGCCGGTTGGACCAACTGGCCTGTTGGTCCAGTGGACCGGTTGGACCAACTGGCCTGTTGGTCTAGTGGACCGGTCGGACCAACTGGCTAGTCCAGTGGACAGGTCCATTGGACCAACTGGCCAGTTGGTCCAGTGGACCGGTTGGACCAACTGTCCTGTTGGTCCAATGGACCGGTCGGACCAACTGGCCTGTTGGTCCAGTGGACCGGATGGACCAACTTGACTTTTGGTCCAGTGGACCTGTTGGACCAACTGGCCTGTTGGTCCAGTGGGCCGGTTGGACCAACTGGCCTGTAGGTCCAGCGCACCGGTTGGACCAACTGGCCTGTTGGTCTAGTGGACCGGTCGGACCAGCTGGCATGCTGATCCTGTGGACAGGTTGGACCAACTGGCCTGTTGGTTCAGTGGACCGGTTGGACCAACTCGCCTGTTGGTCCACTGAACCGGTTGGACCAACTGGCCTGTTGTTCTAGTGGACCTGTTGGACCAATTGACCTGTTGGTCATGCGTTCCTGGCCATCCCAAGAGCCCCCTTGCTATTACAAAACAGCGGCGTAGCAACTTTCTGCTCCTGGCAATCTCCTCCAACATTCTCCTCAACCAAATCACCTCCTTCACCCCATGAAACATTGCCATGTACTCAGATTTAATAGAGGAAAGTGCCATCTCCGTCTGCTTCTTGGACCTCCAACTAATAGGTCCTCCCCTGACTACGCAGATATATCCTTCAACAGATGAGAAATCCTCCTTCTCAGATGCCCAAGTGAGAAACAGCTTGCCTTCTCCAAGCCGCTCCCCCTTCTCCTTCAGCACCTCAACCCCTTTCTGCTTCACTTGTGCAGATGCGGAGTATTGAACTCCAATGGTTGGGTGAGAGTTCAAATACTTCACCACGCCTTTAGTTGCATCCACGTGCTCCTCCTTGGTCCCTAGCTACTGCTCTGCTGCATCAGCTCTTGCAGTCAGCTTTATCGTTGCCATGCGGGTGCGACCTGGACTAGAGACGGGTGTCTCTCATCCCTTCATAACGACACCCTTCAGCAACCTCCTTTGTGGTAGCTTAGGCACCTTAACTTTGCCCTGCTGCTGCTCCCCTCCTTCAGATTCAGCAGCTCCACTAGTGCTACCGCTAGTCTCTACACCATCTCCTCCACCAGCAGGTGCCTCCTGCACCTTCTCTCCATCACCACCCTCCGCAGCTGCCTCCTCTCCCTCCTCCCACACACTAGGAGTCAGTTCTAGCTGCATGATGATCTGCTCCATCTGCTGGGACACCCTTGCCTCCGGCTGTTTCTCCCAGCTCTCATACATCATGCCCTCAACAAACTTCACATCCCAGCTGTCATACAAAACACCCTTGGATGCTGTCATAAGTGTGTCATTTACCGATATGGTTGGTACCAAGAGTAAGCGCGTTATTTACCCATATGATTGGTAGAAAGACTAAGTGCGTTCCTCACCGATATGGTTGGTACCAAGAGAAAGTGCGTTACTTACCCATATGGTTGGTACCAAGACTAAGTGCGTTCGTCACTGATATGGTTGGTACCAAGAGTAAGTGTGATACTTATCCATATGATAGGTACCAAAACAAAGTGCGTTACTTGCCCATATGGTTGGTACTAAGGATAAGTGTGTTACTTACCGATATGGTTGGTACCAAGAGTAAGTGCATTACTTATCCATATGGTTGGTACCAAAAGTATGTGCGTTACTTACCCATATGTCTGGTAGCAAGAGTAAATGCGTTACTTACCCATATAGTTGCTACTAAGGATATGTGCGTTACTTACCCATATGGTTGGTGCCAAGACTAAGTGTGTTCCTCACCGATGTGGTTGGTACTGAGAGTAAGTTTGTTATTTGTCCATATGGTAGGTACCAAAGTAAGTGTGTTACTTACCCATATGGTTGGTACTAAGGGTAAGTGCGGTACTTACCAATATGGTAGGTACTAAGGGTAAGTGCATTACTTATCCTATTTGGTTGGTACCAAGACCAAATGCGTTACTTACCCATATGGTTGGTACCACGAGTAAGTGCGTTACTTACCCATATAGTTGTTACTAAGGATAAGTGTGTTGCTTACCGATATGGTTGGTGCCAAGAGTAAGTGTGATACTTATCTATAAGTGTGTTTCTTACCCAAATGGTTGGTCCTAAGGAGAAGTGTGTTACTTACCGATATGGTTGGTACCAAGAGTAAGTGCGTTACTTAAAAATATGGTTGGTACCAAGACTAAGTGCGTTCTTCATTGATATGGTTAGTATTAAGGGTAAGTGTGTTACTTATCCATATGGTAGGTATCAAAAGTAAGTGCGTTATTTATTTGTATGGTTATACTAAGAGTAAGTGCGCTACTTACCCATATGGTTGGTACCAAGAATAAGTGCGTTACTTACCCATATGGTTGGTACCAAGACTAAGTGCGTTACTTACCCATATGGTTGGTACTATGGATAAGTGTGTTACTTACCGATATGGTTGGTACCAAGAGTAAGTGCGTTACTTATTCATATGGTTGGTACCAAGAGAAAGTGCATTACTTAATCACATGTTTGGTACCAAAAGTATGTGCGTTACTTACCCATATGGCTGGTAGCAAGAGTAGATATTTACCGATGTGGTTGGGATCAAGAATAAGTGCGTTACTTACCCATATAGTTGGTACCAAGAGTAAATGCGTTACTTACCCATACGGTTGTTGCTAAGGATAACTGTGTTACTTACCCATATGGTTGGTACCAAGGGTAAGTGCGTTACTTATCGATATGGTTTGTAATAAGAGTAAGTGCGTTACTTACCTATATGGTTGGTACTAAGTGAAAGTGCGTTACTTACCGTTATGATTGGTACCAAGAGTAAGTGCGTTATTTACCCATATGGTTGGTACCAATGATAAGTGCGTTCCTCACCGATCTGGTTGGTTCTAAGGGTAAGCACGTTACTTACTAATATGGTTAGTTCTAAGGCTAAGTGCATTACTTATCCATGTAGTTGGTGCCAAATGTAAGTGCGTTAACTATCCACATGGTTGGTACCTAGAGTAAGTGCGTTACTTACCCATATGATTGGTACTAAGAGTAAGTGCGTTACTTACCGATATGGTTGGAACTAAGGGTATGTGCATTACTTACTCATATGGTTGGTACCGAGTATAAGTGCGTTACTGACCCAGATGGTTCGTACTACGGGTAAGCACGTTACTAATCGATATGGTAGGTACCAAGAGTAAGTGCGTTACTTACCCATATGGCTGGTAACAAGAGTAAATGCGTTACTTACCGATATGGTTGTTACTAAAAATAAGTATGTTACTTACCCATATGGTTGGTATCAAGAGTAAGTGTGTTCCTTATCCATATGGTAGGTACAAAACTTAGTGCATTACTTACTCATATGGCTGGTACTAAATGTAAGTGCGTTAATTATCCAGATTGTTGGTACCAAAAGTAAGTGCGTTACTGACCCATATGGTTGGTACTGAGGGTAAGCACGTTACTTATCGATATGGTTGGTACCAAGAGTAAGTGCGTTACTTATCCATATGGTTGGTACTAAGTATAAATGCGTTACTTACCCATATGGTTGGTACCAAGGGTAAGTGCGTTACTTACCCATATGGTTGGTACCAAGGGTAAGTGCGTTACTTACCCATATGGTTGGGACCAAGTGTAAGTGCGTTTCTTGCCTATATGGTTGGTACCAAGTGTTAATGCCTTTCTTTCCCATGTGGTTGAGTGGTACCAAGAGTAAGTACGTTACTTACCCATATGGTGGGTACGAATGGTAAAAACGTTACTTATCAACATGGTTGGTACCAAGAGTAAGCGCGTTACTTACCCATATGGTTGGCACTAAGCCTAAGTGCGTTACTTACCGATTTGGTTGTCACCAAGAGTAAGTGCGTTACTTACCCATATGGTTGTTACTAAGGATAAGTGAGTTACTTATCGATATGGTTGGTACTAAAGGTATGTGCATTACTTACCCATATGGTTCGTACCAAGTGTAATCGCGTTATTACCTAGATGGTTGGTACCAAGAGTAAGTGCGTTACTTATCCATAAGGTTGGTACTAAGGGTAAGCAAGTTACTTACTGATATGGTTGGTACCAAGAGTAAGTGCATAAGCATTTGGTTGGGTCCTGGGCCATGGGACTGTCACTGCGTGTTTGTTTTCGTGAATTACTGTGATTTCTCTTGGAGATAAGCAGTTTACAACGAAGCCAAATCCGCTGTCAGAATGAATTAGCAAGGAAGGGTTCCAGCTTACAAACACGCAGTCAATGCGATTGCGGTCGGGAAACGAGATAGAAGTCGTCAATCCGAAGCAGTCGAAGAAACTGACCATGATAGTGGGAGCCGATGCTCGGTAGGACGCGAATCCGCCGCTTGTGCGCGGGGACACATAAGGGTAGAATGGGCCCAGCGATGGAGCGACCGGCCCGCGGGGATAACGCGCTTGGCGGATCGGAGGGACAGCATGTTGGGTGCAAATTCACATTGCACGACATCCTGCCGTCTGTTTGTACGAGTATGCGTGTGCAAATGCATTTGCGTGTGAATGGTGTGTTCGTGTGTTTGTTTGCTTTCGCAATTTTTGCTTGAAGCATTCGCAGGTACTCGCGCAATGTGCGCTTCGGCACAACATTGTACGCGCTATGAACAGTGCAAACAGAAAGGACGAGCTCCCAAAGGAACCCAAGATGGAAGCTTCGCGGTTCGGTTGATTGATTGCGCAGATTCAGTTCTATCCAACTCAAAATTGTACGGTTTTGTTTACTTGACTGTAGTGTAGCAGGGCAGACACTATAGGGCTATAATTTAGGTGAAGGTTGGATATTGTTTGTCTGTATCATCATGCGACGTTCAAGGTACTCTCGTTATTTTGGCTAAGTCATTCTTGATCCCTCTCTCTACAAACTCGGACCCGAGGATAGGAGCTGGTCTTGTACCAGGCACCCAAGGACCCTTGGCGGTGACCCCGAGGAGAGGTAATATGTTTGATTAGGTGTTTATAGCTTGAGTTTATTAGGCCCTTACACCAACAAGCTGGTATCAGAGCTACATTATAGCGATCCTCGTGTAAAGGTAGCTATGGTGGGAAATACCTTGGCGGGAGCTGGTGAATCTTCAGCCCAAGATCGTAGCGGCAGCCAAGATTCTGGTGTTTCAGCGCCAAAGGGAGCGCGAACAAACCAGGGCTCGCTGATCAAGGAAGTGCTAAAAAACTTCACCGTCGAGAAGTTCAATGGTGAGGGCTATGATGATTGGGCCTGGAAAATGCAACTCTACTTCCGTCAGATTGGATTGCTGAAACTAATGATTGGGGAGGAGCCTAGCCGAGTGACCCCGCCCTGTAGAAAGATTGGGACGAGCGCGCCTCGGCTGGCTACTACTTGATGTCGCAGAGTTTGGAGCTGAACCAACGTCACCACGTCATGCACCTGCTGCCGAAGGTTGATTGCGGTCCGAAGGCGTGGACCGTATTGAAGGAGCTCCACGCGCCTACCTCCGTCGCTGCGAAGCTCATTATGGGGAGGGAGCTGTCCGCGTTGCGCCTGAGCGAGGGAGAGCCGGTGCAACCTATCTTGGACAAAATGCGCGACCTCTACGCGAAGTTGGCGACCGCGGGAATCACCTATCCGGAGCAGACCAAGTGCTCGAAGATGCTCCCGCTGCTGCCGGAATCGTGGCTTTAATTCACGAGCAGATTGAGCTTGCCGCAGAACCAGAACTTGAGGACGCTCAAGTGGGTGCTGACGAAGATTCTAGAAAAGGACTTCCGTCGCCGCCAACTGAGGGGTGGAGACAACGGCAGCAGCGGCTACGGGATGCAAGGGAGCCGACGTGGCAGAGGACGTGGCTTCGGTGGTGCTGGGCGCGGTGCAAAGAAGGACGACGACTCCAACGACCAACAAGGAGGTACCGGTTGGGGTTGCGGTGCGAAATCTGGACGTGGGGGCAAGAGAAGGAGGGGAACCCTTGGTTTTTGTGCTATAAGAAACCCGATGGATGGACCCCCCAGAATCGTCACCAGGATGGGGGTGCGCGGAGGAACCAGAATAACAGCGAGAACATGGTCGCTGATTCGTCCCTCAACAACCCGAAGGGCAACGGTGTTGGGTGCAAATGCACATTGCACGACATCCTGCCGTCTGTTTGTACGAGTATGCGTGTGCGAATGCATTTGCGTGTGAATGGTGTGTTCGTGTGTTTGTTTGCTTTCGCATTTTTCGCTTGATGCATTTGCAGGTACTCGCGCAATGTGCGCTTCGGCACAACATTGTACGCGCTATGAACAGTGCAAGCAGAAAGGACGAGCTCGCAAAGGAACCCAAGATGGAAGCTTTGCAGTTCGGTTGAGTTGATTGCGCAGATTCAGTTCTATCCAACTCGAAATTGTACTGTTTTGTTTGGTTAACTATAGTGTAGCAGGGAAGGCACTATAGGGGTACAATTTAGGTGAAGGTTGGATGTTGTTTGTCTGTATCTGCATGCTACAAGGCCAGGGGAAACCAGCGGAACCAGCATTTGGCTGGTTGGGCAAAGACAAAACAGGTTCTGTTTTTAGAACCTGAACCTGGTTGTTGTTTTCCCAGGTTGGAAAAACAGAACCAGAGGTTGTTTACCAACCTACCACCTGCTATTTTGTCCAGCCAGGTTGGTTCTGTTGCTTGGAATTACTTGGGATCATCCCTGGTTGTTCCCAGGTTGATTCCCAAGGTCCTTGCTAGCTAGAACTATTTAATCCTTCTCTGTTTGTACCTGAATATAGTCAATTGATTCATGCGAATTCCTTCCTCGCTGGAATTTCGTTTCTACGCTATTCGACGGCGGAATGCTACCCGAGTCAACGCTAGTACGCTAGCACTCTAATGCTAGGCAAACACCGTCTGAGCCATAACTTCGTAATGGCAGAACTTTTCGCGAGGCAACTTGGCTCATTTTAAAGCTCTTGGAGCGAGCTTCGATATAGCGAATTCTCAGCTTAATCCGATCGACGGTCTGCACGGCACGCTGCGCGACATTCAAGGTGCTCTTGCTGTTTTGACTAAGTCCTTCTTGATCCCTCTCTCTACAAACTCGGACCCGAGGATAGGGGCTGGTCTTGTACCAGGCACCCAGGGACCCTTGGAGGTGACCCCGAGGAGAGGTTTTAAGTTTGATTAAGTCCTAATAGCTTGATTTTATTAGGCCCTTACACCAACAAGCTGGTATCAGAGCTGCGTTATAGTGATCCTCGTTATAGGTAGCTATGGCGGGCAACACCTCGGCGGGAGCTGGTGAATCTTCAGCCCAAGATCGTAGCGGCAGCCAAGATTCTGGTCTTTCAGCGCCAAGGGGAGCGCGAACAAACCAGGGCTCGCTTGTCAAGGAGGTGCTGAAGAATTTCACCGTCGAGAAGTTCAATGGTGAGGGCTATGATGATTGGGCCTGGAAAATGCAATTATATTTCCGTCAGATCGGTTTGCTGAAACTAATGATTGGGGAGGAGCCTAGACCGAGTGACCCCACGCTGCAGGAAGATTGGGACGAGCGCTCCTCGGCTGGCTACTATTTGATGTCGCAGAGTTTGGAGCTGAACCAGCGTCACCACGTCATGCACCTGCTGCCAGAGGTTGAATGCGGTCCGAAGGCGTGGACCGTGTTGAAGGAGCTGCACGCCCCGACCTCCGTTGTCGCAACGTTGATGCTGGAGAGGGAGCTGTCCGCGTTGCGCCTGAGCGAGGGAGAGCCGGTGCAACCAGTCCTGGACAAGATGCGCGACCTCTACGCGAAGTTGGCGACCGCGGGAATCACCTACCCGGAGCAGACCAAGTGCTTGAAGATGCTCTCGCTGCTGCCGGAATCGTGGCTTCAATTTACGAGCGGATTGAGCCTGCCGCAGAACCAGAGCTTGTGGACGCTCGAGTGGGTGCGGACGAAGATTCTGGAGGAGGACTTCCGTCGCCGCCAACTGAGGGGTGGAGACGACGGCAGCAGCAGCTACGGGATGCAAGGGAGCCGACGTGGCAGAGGACGTGGCTTTGGTGGTGCTGGACGCGGTGCAAAGAAAGACGACGACTCCAACGACCAACAAGGAGGTACTGGTTGGGGTCGCGGTGCGAAATCTGGACGTGGGGGCAAGTCGGGTGCTGGTGGCAAAATGAAAGGGAGTTGCTGGTATTGTGAGAAGGAAGGGCACCCCTGGTTTTTGTGCTATAAGAAACCCGATGGATGGACCCCCCAGAATCGTCACCAGGATGGCGGCGCGCGGAGGAACCAGAAAAACGGCGCCAACATGGTCGCTGATTCGTCCGACAACAACCCGAAGGGCAACGGCGGTGCGGAGAAGAAGAAGGAGCGCACCACGGGCCAATTCTTCCATGTAGGAGACAAGGGGGAGCAAGGAGACGCCTCTGCCAAAGTTGGAGCAGAGCTGCACCCCCTAGACTATTGGGTGTTGGACACAGGCGCTGCTTGGACGATGACGCCGCGCAAGGACCTGCTGGACGAAGTACGAGCTGCACCGATCAATGAAGTGTGCTCCGCCTCTGGACACATGTTGAAGGTGGCTGGTGCGGGACGAGCTGCGTTTAAGGGAGCGGATGGCAAGCCGGTGGTGCTGCACGACGTTCTCTTCGTCCCCGACCTGAAGGCCAACCTTATCTCCCTCCGTAAGCTTGGCAAGGCTGGGGTGAACACCAACACGGATGGGGCACGCACTTATAAGGGGAAGCTGGGCAATCGGGTGCTTTGGGATCTGCACGAGAGCAAGGACGTGTACAGATCTATGTGGCAGCTGCCGGCCCTGGCGTGGCATGGTGGGGGGCAGGCTGGAGAGGGGTCTGCATCCCAGGGGGAGTGCAATGCCGTTGGAGGGGTTGGTGTGAAAGTGTCGGCCAGATCTGGGGAGACAGATTGGGCAACGGCACACCGGCGCTTAGGGCATGTGGCAATGCCTTTGCTGAAGCAGCTGGAGAAGGATGGAGCCGTTAAGGGTCTGAAGCTGAACGGACAGCCACCCGATGACAACTGTGAAATCTGTTTGCTTTCAAAGTTCACCCGTTTCCCTTTCCATAGTGTGGCTGGCAGGAGCAAGAAGCCTTTGGAGCTGGTCCACATGGACTTGGTGGGGCCGCTGCCGGTGCAAGGGCACAAGGGGGAGCGGTATTTTCTTACAATTGTGGATGACTGGAGCAGGCTGATGTGGGCGTATCCGCTGAAGCAGAAGGACCACGCCGCCTCCACGATACGGGACGATTGGCTGCCATTCGTGGAGAAGCAGGCGGAGTGTGTAGTGAAGCGGATTAGGACAGACCGGGGTGGTGAGTTCCTTGGAGCTGAAATGATGGCCTGGCTCAAGAAGCAGGGCATCCAGAGAGAGCTGACCACGGCTTATACCCCACAGTCCAATGGTGTAGCAGAACAGGCAAACCGGACCATTCTGGAGACAGCTAGGGCGCTGCTCATAGAATCTGGGCTGAGCAATTCTATGTGGCCTCATGCTGTCCGGCACGCTACTGTCGCTAGGAACAGGGTGCTCACCAAGGTTGGGGATGACTCGTGGGTGCCGTTGGAGAGGTGGCTTGGGAGGAAGCCGCTGGTGGACATGCTGAGGGTGTTCGGTTGCATGGCAGTCGCCCACGTCCCCAAGACCTACCGCAGTAAGTTGGGAGCGAGTGCAATCTGGTGTGTGCATTTGGGGCTGGCTGCTGAGAGCAAGGGATGGCTGCTGTGGGAACCATCCAAGGGTGTGTTGTTTGACAGCAGGGATGTGAAATTCATTGAGGGCATGATGTATGGGAGCTGGGAGAAACAGCCGGAGGCAAGGGTGTCCCAGCAGATGGAGCAGATCACCATGCAGCTGGACCTGACTCCTAGTGTGTGGGAGGAGGGAGAGGAGGCAGCTGCTGGAAATGGTGATGGAGAGAAGGTACAGGAGGCATCTGCTGGTGGAGAAAATGGTGTGGAAACTGGCGGCAGCACTAGTGGAGCTGCTGGACCCGAGGGAGGAGAGAAGCAGCAGGAAAAAACTAAGAAGCCGAAGGGTGTCGTTATGAAGGGATGGGAGACACCCGTCTCCAGGCCAGGACGTACCCGTATGGCTACTAAGAAGCTGACTGCAGGAACTGATGCAGCAGAGCAGCAGCTAGGGACCGAAGAGGCATTGCTGATTCTACCTCATGGCTATGACCCGGATGAGGAGGATGAGCCTGCGTACTGTTTTCTTGCCCCTGCACCAGAGGAACAGTACGCAGGCTCATCCTCCTCAGCTGGTTCCTCTGGTGCAGGGGCAAGAAAACAGTACGCAGGCTCATCCTCCTCATCTGGGTCATAGCCATGAGGTAGAATCAGCAATGCCTCTTCGGTCCCTAGCTGCTGCTCTGCTGCATCAGTTCCTGCAGTCAGCTTCTTAGTAGCCATACGGGTACGTCCTGGCCTGGAGACGGGTGTCTCCCATCCCTTCATAACGACACCCTTCGGCTTCTTAGTTTTTCCCTGCTGCTTCTCTCCTCCCTCGGGTCCAGCAGCTCCACTAGTGCTGCCGCCAGTTTCCACACCATTTTCTCCACCAGCAGATGCCTCCTGTATCTTCTCTCCATCACCATTTCCAGCAGCTGCCTCCTCTCCCTCCTCCCACACACTAGGAGTCAGGTCCAGCTGCATGGTGATCTGCTCCATCTGCTGGGACACCCTTGCCTCCGGCTGTTTCTCCCAGCTCCCATACATCATGCCCTCAATGAATTTTACATCCCTGCTGTCAAACAACACACCCTTGGATGGTTCCCACAGCAGCCATCCCTTGCTCTCAGCAGCCAGCCCCAAATGCACACACCAGATTGCACTCGCCCCCAACTTACTGCGGTAGGTCTTGGGGACGTGGGCGACTGCCATGCAACCGAACACCCTCAGCATGTCCACCGGCGGCTTCCTCCCAAGCCACCTCTCCAACGGCACCCACGAGTCATCCCCAACCTTGGTGAGCACCCTGTTCCTAGCGACAGTGGCGTGCCGGACAGCATGAGGCCACATAGAATTGCTCAGCCCAGATTCTATGAGCAGCGCCCTAGCTGTCTCCAGAATGGTCCGGTTTGCCCGTTCTGCTACACCATTGGACTGTGGGGTATAAGCCGTGGTCAGCTCTCTCTGGATGCCCTGCTTCTTGAGCCAGGCCGTCATTTCAGCTCCAAGGAACTCACCACCCCGGTCTGTCCTAATCCGCTTCACTACACACTCCGCCTGCTTCTCCACGAATGGCAGCCAATCGTCCCGTATCGTGGAGGCGGCGTGGTCCTTCTGCTTCAGCGGATACGCCCACATCAGCCTGCTCCAGTCATCCACAATTGTAAGAAAATACCGCTCCCCCTTGTGCCCTTGCACCGGCAGCGGCCCCACCAAGTCCATGTGGACCAGCTCCAAAGGCTTCTTGCTCCTGCCAGCCACACTATGGAAAGGGAAACGGGTGAACTTTGAAAGCAAACAGATTTCACAGTTGTCATCGGGTGGCTGTCCGTTCAGCTTCAGACCCTTAACGGCTCCATCCTTCTCCAGCTGCTTCAGCAAAGGCATTGCCACATGCCCTAAGCGCCGGTGTGCCGTTGCCCAATCTGTCTCCCCAGATCTGGCCGACACTTTCACACCAACCCCTCCAACGGCATTGCACTCCCCCTGGGATGCAGACCCCTCTCCAGCCTGCCCCCCACCATGCCACGCCAGGGCCGGCAGCTGCCACATAGATCTGTACACGTCCTTGCTCTCGTGCAGATCCCAAAGCACCCGATTGCCCAGCTTCCCCTTATAAGTGCGTGCCCCATCCGTGTTGGTGTTCACCCCAGCCTTGCCAAGCTTACGGAGGGAGATAAGGTTGGCCTTCAGGTCGGGGACGAAGAGAACGTCGTGCAGCACCACCGGCTTGCCATCCGCTCCCTTAAACGCAGCTCGTCCCGCACCAGCCACCTTCAACATGTGTCCAGAGGCGGAGCACACTTCATTGATCGGTGCAGCTCGTACTTCGTCCAGCAGGTCCTTGCGCGGCGTCATCGTCCAAGCAGCGCCCGTGTCCAACACCCAATAGTCCAGGGGGTGCAGCTCTGCTCCAACTTTGGCAGAGGCGTCTCCTTGCTCCCCCTTGTCTCCCACATGGAAGAATTGGCCCGCGGTGCGCTCCTTCTTCTTCTCCGCACCGCCGTTGCCCTTCGGGTTGTTGTCGGACGAATCAGCGACCATGTTGGCGCCGTTTTTCTGGTTCCTCCGCGCGCCGCCATCCTGGTGACGATTCTGGGGGGTCCATCCATCGGGTTTCTTATAGCACAAAAACCAGGGGTGCCCTTCCTTCTCACAATACCAGCAACTCCCTTTCATTTTGCCACCAGCACCCGACTTGCCCCCACGTCCAGATTTTGCACCGCGACCCCAACCGGTACCTCCTTGTTGGTCGTTGGAGTCGTCGTCTTTCTTTGCACCGCGTCCAGCACCACCGAAGCCACGTCCTCTGCCACGTCGGCTCCCTTGCATCCCGTAGCCGCTGCTGCCGTCGTCTCCACCCCTCAGTTGGCGGCGACGGAAGTCCTCCTCCAGAATCTTCGTCCGCACCCACTCGAGCGTCCACAAGCTCTGGTTCTGCGGCAGGCTCAATCCGCTCGTAAATTGAAGCCACGATTCTGGCAGCAGCGAGAGCATCTTCAAGCACTTGGTCTGCTCCGGGTAGGTGATTCCCGCGGTCGCCAACTTCGCGTAGAGGTCGCGCATCTTGTCCAGGACTGGTTGCACCGGCTCTCCCTCGCTCAGGCGCAACGCGGACAGCTCCCTCTCCAGCATCAACGTTGCGACAACGGAGGTCGGGGCGTGCAGCTCCTTCAACACGGTCCACGCCTTCGGACCGCATTCAACCTCCGGCAGCAGGTGCATGACGTGGTGACGCTGGTTCAGCTCCAAACTCTGCGACATCAAATAGTAGCCAGCCGAGGAGCGCTCGTCCCAATCTTCCTGCAGCGTGGGGTCACTCGGTCTAGGCTCCTCCCCAATCATTAGTTTCAGCAAACCGATCTGACGGAAATATAATTGCATTTTCCAGGCCCAATCATCATAGCCCTCACCATTGAACTTCTCGACGGTGAAATTCTTCAGCACCTCCTTGACAAGCGAGCCCTGGTTTGTTCGCGCTCCCCTTGGCGCTGAAAGACCAGAATCTTGGCTGCCGCTACGATCTTGGGCTGAAGATTCACCAGCTCCCGCCGAGGTGTTGCCCGCCATAGCTACCTATAACGAGGATCACTATAACGCAGCTCTGATACCAGCTTGTTGGTGTAAGGGCCTAATAAACTCAAGCTATTAGGACTTAATCAAACTTAAAACCTCTCCTCGGGGTCACCTCCAAGGGTCCCTGGGTGCCTGGTACAAGACCAGCCCCTATCCTCGGGTCCGAGTTTGTAGAGAGAGGGATCAAGAAGGACTTAGTCAAAACAGCAAGAGTACCTTGAACGTCGCGCAGCGTGCCGTGCAGACCGTCGATCGGATTAAGCTGAGAATTCGCTATATCGAAGCTCGCTCCAAGAGCTTTAAAATGAGCCAAGTTGCCTCGCGAAAAGTTCTGCCATTACTAAGTTATGGCTCGGACAGCGTTTGCCTAGCGTTGGAGTGCTAGCATACTAGCGTTGACTCGGGTAGCATTCCGCCGTCGAATAGCGCAGAAACGAAATTCCAGCGAGGAAGGAATTCGCTTGAATCAATTTGACTATATTCAGGTACAAACAGAGAAGGATTAAATAGTTCTAGCTAGCAAGGACCTTGGGAATCAACCTGGGAACAACCAGGGATGATCCCAAATAATTCCAAGCAACAGAACCAACCTGGCTGGACAAAATAGCAGGTGGTAGGTTGGTAAACAACCTCTGGTTCTGTTTTTCCAACCTGGGAAAACAACAACCAGGTTCAGGTTCTAAAAACAGAACCTGTTTTGTCTTTGCCCAACCAGCCAAATGCTGGTTCCGCTGGTTTCCCCTGGCCTTGTAGCATGCAGATACAGACAAACAACATCCAACCTTCACCTAAATTGTACCCCTATAGTGCCTTCCCTGCTACACTATAGTTAACCAAACAAAACAGTACAATTTCGAGTTGGATAGAACTGAATCTGCGCAATCAACTCAACCGAACTGCAAAGCTTCCATCTTGGGTTCCTTTGCGAGCTCGTCCTTCCTGCTTGCACTGTTCATAGCGCGTACAATGTTGTGCCAAAGCGCACATTGCGCGAGTACCTGCAAATGCATCAAGCGAAAAATGCGAAAGCAAACAAACACACGAACACACCATTCACACGCAAATGCATTCGCACACGCATACTCGTACAAACAGACGGCAGGATGTCGTGCAATGTGCATTTGCACCCAACACATAGTGTGGCTGGCAGGAGCAAGAAGCCTTTGGAGCTGGTCCACATGGACTTGGTGGGGCCGCTGCCAGTGCAAGGGCACAAGGGGGAGCGGTATTTCCTTACAATTGTGGATGATTGGAGCAGACTCATGTGGGCGTATCCACTCAAGAAAAAGGACCACGCCGCCTCCACGATACGGGATGATTGGCTGCCATTCGTAGAGAAGCAGGCGGAGTGTGTAGTGAAGCGGATTAGGACAGACCGGGTTGGTGAGTTCCTTGGAGCTGAAATGACAGCCTGGCTCAAGAAGCAGGGCATCCAGAGGGAGCTGACCATGGCTTACACCCCACAGTCCAACGGTGTAGCAGAACGGGCGAACCGGACAATTCTAGAGATAGCTATGGCACTGCTCATAGAATCTGGCGCTGCTCATACCGGTAATTAATGTATTTTCTCTTGGTACCAGCCATATGGCTAAGTAACGCATTTAAATTTAGTGCGAATCATATGGGTAAGTAACGCACTTACTCTTGGTACCAACCATATCGATAAGTAACGTGCTTACCCTTAGTATGAACCATCTGGGTCAGTAATGCACTTAGTCTTGGTACCAACCATATGGGTAAGTAATGCATTTACTCTTGGTACCAACCATATGGGTGAGTAAAGCACTTACCCTTGGTACCAATCAGATGGGTAAGTAACGCCACTTAGTACCAACAATATGGGTAAGTAACACACTTACATACAAACCATATCAAAAGTAACGTGCTTACCCTTAGTACCAACCATATTAGTAACTATCGCACTTACTTTCGGTACCAACCATCTAGAAAATAAGCGCACTTACACTTGGTACCTGCGTTCGTTCCTTAGTCGTTTGCTTGTGCTCACACTACTTGCTAGTTCACGGGGAGAATTGGCAAGCATTTCACTAGCAAAAGTTCACAACAATGATCCAGAATGATAGCAACAACATTGGCATGCAAGACTACATCAGCACTAGCAAAGCTGCTGGTCGAATTCCAGCGCAGCACAGGCGACCGGGTGCCAGCACGACTTGGTCGACCGCGCTCCAGCAGAGCAAAGGCCGCTTGCCAACATTGCATGTCTACGGTGCGCCAACGCTGCAGCAAGTCGGCTGCACAGCGTTGCACCCGCAGGACAACGGTGCACCTGCTTCGCAGGTGTGCGTAGCTGGTTGGTGCGCCACTCCTAGTCACGTGCACAGCGCTGACGTCCACGGCAGCGACTGCGCCCACCAGCCATGTCGACCTCGGGATACCACCCTTGAGGTCGGTCTCGCAGAAGCCACCCCAACGACGTTCGCACGCCTCCGCAGAAGCCCGTCGCTTGGGTATCCTGGTCGACCGGAAAACCAGGTCGATACCACCAAGTCGGCGTCACCCCTGGTCGGCATCCCCTTGTCGACCATCTCAGGATCGGGCCGCCGACTTCGCCACCATGTCGGCGCCCTGCTGCTCGACGCCCAGCTGTTTGGCGTCCTGCTGCTCGACGCCCTCCAGTCCGGCGTCCCCAAACTCCCTTGTTGAGATCGACGTCGGCTCCCCCCTTCGTCGACCACCCGGAACTCGGCGCCCTAAAGTCGGCGCCCTTGCAGTGGCCCCCGTGCAGGTCGACCAACCTCGTCGACCAGCTCGCCCACTGCTGCAGGTCGGCTGCTCCCCTCACACCCGACCACGAAGTCGGCTCCGCCCAAGCGAGGACGGGGCCACACAACACTCCCGTTGACACTCCCCTGCCGCGTTCACGCTTGGGCCCCAGCCACACGGCAGTACAGCTCGGAGAATAGCTTGTCGGCGTGCACCCTACGCACAGCACGCCGGTCACCGCACCAGCCATGCAAAAGGGCATGGCACCTAGTGCTGCACGTCTTCGTCGCCGTCGCCCATGTCGGCCAGGAGCACTTGGCCGATCGCGATGGAGCACCGGTTGAAGGCCGGGTAGTGCGGCGCCTTCGTCAGGAAGTCGGTCGGCTGCTAAGCGGTGGGGATGTACTTCAGCGAAATCTTCCTGCGCTTCACCATGTGCTGCAGCCAGGCCTGTCGCTGCTCCATGTGCTTGAGGTTGCCCGTCAACCCCATGCCTGAGGCGACCGTGATTGCCGACTTGCTGTCCACCCAGAGGACGGTCGGCTTCCCGGCGTCCAGCTGCCGAATCTCCTCGAGGAGGAAGAGAAGGCGCGTCTCTCCTTGCCGGCTTCAACGACAGAGTCATACTTGATGCGTTGGCTTGACCAGGAGACAGCGGCTTCTCCATAGACAAACACATAGCCGCCCATGCTTGTCTGGTTCTGCTTGTCGCCAACGTCATTGGCGTCCACGTAGCCGACCAGCTCCAGCGACTCTGGTCCACCGCCAAACTCCAGGGCAGTGTCACGTGTGTTTGCGAGGTAGGCGAGGCAGCGGTCGACCTCGTGCCGGTGCTGGTCGCACCTCAATATAAGGCCGCTGCCCAGCTTGCTGCAGGCGAAGGCGATGTCCGGCCTCGTTGTCGTCGCCGCAAACTGCAGCGAGCCGACCTTCTGCCGGTACTCCTTCTCCTGGCGCTCCTGTGCCTCCACGAACGCCAGCTTGGCGTAGGCGTCGACGGAGACCGTCGTCTTCAAGAAACCGCCTACGCAGCTTGTTGGTGTAGCCCTGCGGGTGCAGCCACAGTTTCCTCGACGGCCCGTCGCGCAGGATCTCCAGCCCGAGGTGCTTCTGCACCGGTGAGATCTCCCGCATCTCGAAGGCCGGTTCCAGCAACTCCTTCAGCTCCTTCACCATCTCGGTGCTGCTGCTGGCAGCGAGCAGGTCGTCGACGTAGACCAGCAACCAGCAGGCCACTCCTTTGCCACCGACCTTGAAGTAGAGAGCCTCGTCGACCTGGCTCTTCTTCCACCCAACACCGACCAGCACGTCGTTGAGCGCCTTGTACCATAACAGCAGCGTCTGCTTCATCCCATAGAGGCTCTTCAACTGCTTGGAGTAGTCCGGTCCCGTCGTTGAAGTAGTCCGGCTGGTACATGTACAGCACCTGGTCGAGCTTGCTCTGCAGGAAGGCGTTCTTCATGTCCAGCTGCATCAGGTTGAAGTCGAGGACGGCGACGATGCTGAGGAAAATCCTCAGCGTGACGTAGCTGCTCACCAGCGCGTACGTCTCATCGTAGTCGGCGCCATACACATGCGTGAAGCCCTTCACGACCAGCCTCGCCTTCTCGCGCTCGACGGTGTCGTCGATGCGGTACTTCGTCATCAGCACCCACCGGTTCTTCATGATGTTCACCCCCGGTGGGGGTTTGACCAACTCCTACGACCCCATGCTGAGGATGCTGCGGATCTCCTCCTCCATGGTGGCCTTCACCGCCTTGCCCTTCCAGCTCGCCAACGCCTCCTTCACCGTCATCGTGGAGATGTCCGAACGGTGCTCAGGGCCGGCATGCATGTCGGGGTCGAGCTCCGGAAACTCCTTGTCGTCCTCAGCGTCATCGTACGCCAGACCGACGTCGTCGTTGTCGTACGCCGTGGTGAAGGCAGCCGGTACGTAGAAGTTGGGTGGCCTCCGAATTCGGCCAGACTGCCGCGGTCTGGTCGGGACCTCCACAACATCGCTGTTGGTGGACTCCTCGACGTCCCCTCCATCATCACCGGCTTCACTGCCCTCATCGTCCTGCTGCACCTCAGTAGGCTTCCCTTCCGACGTCTCCCCTGTGGTCGGCTCCCCTGCCGACTGGCCGGTCGCCGACTGCTTCGTGGTCGGCTTCATAGCTGCCTGCTCCTCTGTCGGCCACTCTGCTGCCGATGCCTCCTTCGTCGAAGTCGGCTGCATTTCCTCGGCCTGCTGCTGCCCTGTCGACTGCGATTTCGCTGCCACGCTGACTAGCTTGGCGTCACGTCGGCCACCGGCGATGCTATAACGCAACTCTGATACCAGCTTGTTGGTGTAAGGGCCTAATAAACTCAAGCTATTAAGACTTCATCTAACTTAAAACCTCTCCTCAGGGTCACCTCCAAGGGTCCCTGGGTGCCTGGTACAAGACCAGCCCCTATCCTCGGGTCCGAGTTTGTAGAGAGAGGGATCAAGAGGGACTTAGTCAAAACAGACTGAGTACTTTGAACGTCGCGCAACGTATAGTACAGACAGTCAATCGGATTAAGCTGAGAATTCGCTATATCGAAGCTCGCTCCAAGAGCATAGAATAAGTCAAGTTGCCTCGCGACTAGTTCTGTCATTACGAAGTTATGGCTCGGACAGCATTTGCCTAGCGTTGGAGTGCTAGCGTACCAGCGTCCACTCAGGTAGCATTCCGCCGTCGAACCGCGTAGAAATGAAATTCCAGCGAGGAAGGAATTCGCTTGAATCAATTGACTATATGCAGGTACAAACAGAGAAGGAATAAATAGTTCTAGCTAGCAAGGACCTTGGGAATCAACCTGGGAACAACCAGGAATAATCGATCTCAAATAATTCCAAGCAACAGAACCAACCTGGCTGGACAAAATAGCAGGTAGTAGGTTGGTAAACAACCTCTGGTTTTGTTTTTCCAACCTGGGAAAACAACAACCAGGTTCAGGTTCTAAAAATAGAACCTGTTTTGTCTTTGCCCAACCAGCCAAATGCTGGTTCCGCTGGTTTCCCCTGGCCTTGTAGCATGCAGATACAGACAAACAACATCCAACCTTCACCTAAATTGTACCCCTATAGTGCCTGCCTTGCTACACTATAGTCAACCAAACAAAACAGTACAATTTCGAGTTGGATAGAACTAAATCTGCGCAATCAATTCAACCGAACTGCAAAGCTTCCATCTTGGGTTCCTTTGCGAGCTCGTCCTTTCTGCTTGCACTGTTCATAGCGCGTACAATGTTGTGCCGAAGTGCACATTGCGCGAGTACCTGCAAATGCTTCAAGCGAAAATTGTGAAAACACACAAATACATGAACACACCATTGACGCAAAAATGCATTCGCACACGCATACTCGTACAAAAAGACGGCAGGATGTCGTACAAAGTCAATTTGCACCCAACACACTCCCTCTCAGCCTGCCGGCTGCATTCCCATCATTCCATGCTAGTTCATGCTTATTCCACTCATGCGCACACAACGCCAATGAGGCTCATCCGCAAGCTTCTTTGTGAGTATGTCTGCTGGCTGCTGGTGATTCTTGATGTAGATCGGATTCACCGTCCCCCTCTTCACCTCCTTACGCAGCCAATGCCACTTGACACGCATGTGATTGTTCAGCCCGTAAAGCACCGCGTTCCTGGCCATCCCAAGAACCCCCATGCTGTCACAAAACTGCGTAGCAACCTTCTGCTCCTGGCCAATCTCCTCTAACAGCCTCCTCAACCAAATCACCTCCTTCACCCCATGGAACATCGCCATGTACTCTGACTCAACAAAGGAGAGTGCCGTCTCCGTCTGTTTCTTGGAACTCCAACTAAAAAGTCCACCCGCAGCTACGCAGATGTATCCTCCTACAGATGAGGAATCCTCCTTCTCAGAAGCCCACGTAGCATCGGTAAAGCAAGTGAGAAAAAGCTTGCCTTCTCCAAGCCGCTCCCCCTTCTCTTCTAGCACCTCAACCCCTTTCTGCTTCACCTGTGCAGATGCGGAGTATTGAACTCCAATGCTTGGGTGGGAGTTCAGATACTTCACCACACGCTCAGCTGTATCCACCTACTCGTCTGATGGATTTTGCACCACCCTAGCCAGCTGCCCAACCGAGAAAGAGATGTCGGGCCTCGTGTGAACAGCTGCATACAAGAGGCTGCCCACCAAGGACTGAAATTGCTGCTGCTCCTCGGCTTCAACCCCTTCATCCTCTGCAGCCTTTACAAGCTTGAATTCTGCTGGCAGGGGAGTTGCAACCTTGCGCTCATTCTCAATCCCATACTTCTCCCCCAGCTCCTTGATAAACTTCTCCTGGTGCAGCTTCAACCACCTGTGATCCAGATCCCTCTCCACGTGCATCCCGAGGTAGTACTTTACCTCCCCAAGGTTCTTGCACTTAAAGTTCTCCATCAGCTGCTGCTGCACTTTCTGGATCTCCTTCATGCTGCTGCTAAAGAGAAGAATGTCGTCCACGTAGACCAGAAACAGCACCAGCTTCTCCCCCTCCCCCTTGAGAAAGAGGCTCTCATCACAGCTGCTGGTCCATAATCCCATCTCCTTTAAAACAGCTGCCAACTTCTGGTACCAGCAGCGTGGCGCCTGCTTCAAGCCGTAGATGGACTTTTTCAGCTTGCACACCCTGCCCGTACCATCCTCATACCCATACGGCTGCGTCATGAACACCTCCTCCTCTAAAATCCCATTCAGGAATGCCGTTGATATATCCATCTGAATGATATATTTTCCACTAACGGCTGCATCTGCCAACACGACACGAAGAGTAGGAGGCTTGCCAGTGGTAGCAACGATCTGATTGAAGTCCTGCTTCTCCTTCTGCTGAAACCCCTTAGCCACCAGCCTACTCTTGTAGATGGTGACCTGCCCCTTGTCATCGGTCTTGATCCTCAGCACCCACTTGCACTGTACGGCTTTCTTCCCCTCAGGCAGCACCACCACTTCCCATGTCCCATTCTCTAGCAGGCTCTAGTACTCAGCATCCCTAGAAGCCAGCCATTTGTCCCTATCTGGTCCAGCTAATGCCTCCTCCATGCTAGCTGGTTCCTCTGGTGCAGGGGCAAGAAAACAGTATGCAGGCTCGTCCTCCTCATCCGGGTCATACCCTTGAGGCAAAATCAGTAATGCCTCCTCATTCCCAAGCTGCTGCTCTGCTACATCAGCTCCTGTAGTCAGCTTCATTGTTGCCATGCGGGTGCGTCCTGGCCTAGAGACGGGTGTTTCCCACCCCTTCATAACGACACCCTTTGGCTTCCTCCTTTGCGGTAGCTTAGGCACCTTACCTTTGCTCTGCTGCTGCTCTCCTCTTTCAGATCCAGCAGCTCCACCAGTGCTATCACTAGCCTCTCCTCCATCAGCAGGTGCCTCCTGTACCTTCTCTCCATCACCACCCCCCGCAGCTGCCTCCTCTCCCTCCTCCCACACACTAGGAGTCAGGTCCAGCTGCATGGTGATCTGCTCCATCTGCTGGGACACCCTTGCCTTCGGCTCTTCCTCCAAGCTCCCATACATTATGCCCTCAATGAATTTCACATCCTTTCTGTCAAACAACACACCCACAACAGCCATCCCTTGCTCTCAGCAGCCAGCCCCAAATGCACACACCAGATTGCACTCGCCCCCAACTTACTGCGGTAGGTCTTGGGGACGTGAGCGACTGCCATGCAGCCAAACACCCTCAGCATGTCCACCGGCGGCTTCCTCCCAAGCCACCTCTCCAAAGGCACCCACGAGTCATCCCCAACCTTGGTGAGCACCCTGTTCCTAGCGACGGTAGCGTGCCGAACAGCGTGGGGCCACATGGAGTTGCCAAGCCCAGATTCTATGAGCAGCGCCCTAGCTGTCTCTAGAATGGTCCGGTTCGCCCGTTCTACAACACCGTTGGACTGTGGGGTGTAAGCCGTGGCAGCTCCCTCTTGGTGCCCTGCTTCTTGAGCCAGGCCGTCATCTCAGCTCCAAGGAACTCACCACCCCGGTCTGTCCTAATCCGCTTCACTACACACTCCGCCTGCTTCTCCACAAATGGCAGCCAATCGTCCCGTATCGTGGAGGCGGCATGGTCCTTCTGCTTCAGCGCATACGCCCACATCAGCCTGCTCCCCCTTGTGCCCTTGCACCGGCAGTGGCCCCACCAAGTCCATGTGGACCAGCTCCAAAGGCTTCTTGCTCCTGCCAGCCACACTATGGAAGGGGAAACGGGTAAGCTTTGAGAGCAAACATATTTCATAATTGTCATCTGCTGGCTGTTCGTTCAGCTTCAGACCCTTGACGGCTCCATCCTTCTCCAACTGCTTCAACAAGGGCATTGCCACATGCCCCAAGCGTTGATTTACCCTTGCCCAATCTGTCTCCCCAGATCTGGCTGACACTTTCACACCAACCCCTCCAACAGCGTTGCACTCCCCCTGGGATGCAGACCCCTCTCTAGCCTGCCCCCCACCGTGCCACGCCAACGCCGGCAGCTGCCACATAGATCTGTACACGTCCTTGCTCTCGTGCAGATCCCAAAGCACCCGATTGCCCAGCTGCCCCTTGTACGTGCGAGCCCCATCCGTGTAAGTGCTCACCCCAGCCTTGCCAAGCTTACAGAGAGAGATGAGGTTGGCCTTGAGTTCGGGGACGAGGGAAACGTCGTGCAGCACTACCGGCTTGCCATCCGCTCCATTAAAGGCAGCTCGTCCCGCACCAGCCACCTTCAGCGCATGTCCAGAGGCGGAGCACACCTCGTTAATCGGTGCAGCGCGTACGTCGTCCAGCAGGTCTTTGCGCGGCGTCATCATCCAAGAAGCGCCCGCATCCAACACCCAAAATTCCAGGGGGTGCAGCACTGCGCCAACCTTGGCAGATGCGTCTCATTGCTCCCCCTGCTCTCCTGTATGGAAGAACTGGCCCGCGGTGCGCTCCTTCTTCTTCTCAGCACCGCCGTTGCCCTTCGGGTTCTGGGGCAGGCTCGATCCGCTCGTGAATAGAAGCCACGATTCCGGCAGCAGCTAGAGCATCTTCACGCACTTGGTCTGCTCCTGCTAGGTGATTCCCGCGATCGCCAGCTTCGCGTAGAGATCACGCATCTTGTCCAGAACAGGTTGTACCGGCTCTCCCTCGCTCAAGCGCAACGTGGAAATCTCCCTCTCCATCATGAGCGTCGCAGCGACGGAGGTAGGGGCATGCAGCTCCTTCAACACGGTCCACGCCTTTGGACCGCACTCAACCTCCGGCAGCGGGTGCATGACGTGTTGACGCTGGTTCAGCTCCAAACTCTGCAACACTAAGTAGTAGCCAGCCGAGGCGTGCTCGTCCCAATCTTCGTGAAGGGCGGGGTCACTTGGTCTAGGCTCCTCCCCAATCATTAGTTTTAGCAAACCGATCATTGATACCAGCTTGTTGGTGTGAGGGCCTAATAAACTCAAGCTATTGAGACTTAATCAAACTTAAAGCCTCTCCTCGGGGTCACCTCCAAAGGTCCCTGGGTGCCTGGTACAAGACCAGCCCCTATCCTCGAGTCCGAGTTTGTAGAGAGAGGGATCAAGAGGGACTTAGTCAATCAAAATAGCGAGAGTACCTTGAACGTCGCGCAGCGTATAGTGTAGACCGTCGATCGGATTAAGCTAAGAATTCGCTATATCGAAGCTCACTCCAAGAGCTTTAGAATGAGCCAAGTTGCCTCGCGAAAGGTTCTGCCATTACGAAGTTATGGCTCGGACAGCATTTGCCTAGCGTTGGAGTGCTAGCATACTAGCATCCACTCGGGTAGCATTCCGTCGTCGAACCGCGTAGAAATGAAATTCCAGCGAGGAAGGAATTCGCTTGAATCAATTGACTATATGCAGGTACAAACAGAGAAGAAATAAATAGTTCTAGCTAGCAAGGACCTTGGGAATCAACCTGGGAACAACCAGGAATGATCCCAAATAATTCCAAGCAACATAACCAACCTGGCTGGACAAAATAGCAGGTAGTAGGTTGGTAAACAACCTCTGGTTCTGTTTTTCCAACCTGGGAAAACAACAACCAGGTTCAGGTTCTAAAAACAGAACCTGTTTTGTTTTTGCCCAACCAGCCAAATGCTGGTTCCGCTGGTTTCCCCTGGCCTTGTAGCATGCAGATTCACACAAACAACATCCAACCTTCACCCAAATTGTACCCCTATAGTGCCTGCCCTGCTACACTATAGTCAACCAAACAAAACAGTACAATTTCAAGTTGGATAGAACTGAATCTGCGCAATCAATTCAACCGAACTGCAAAGCTTCCATCTTGGGTTCCTTTGCGAGCTCGTCCTTTTTGCTTGCACTACTCATAGCGCGTACAATATTGTGCCGAAGCGCACATTGCGCGAGTGCCTGCAAATGCTTCAAGCGAAAATTACAAAACACACAAACACACGAACACACCATTCACACGCAAATGCACTCGCACACGCATACTCGTACAAACAGACGACAGGATGTCGTGCAAAGTGAATTTGCACCCAACAGGAAGTAGGAGGAAGGAGGCCTCGGTGTCCTCACCAACAAGCCTACCGACCTCAACGAGCAGAGGCAGCGGCGCCGTCAAGGTGTCCGTCGGCAGGCTGAGCAGCGTCCGCCCCGACGCCGGCCCATGCTCCGACTCAAACACCTCCAGCAATATAGTCTCGAAGATCACCACGTCTGATGCGGTGACAACCCGGTCGTCGACGATGTCGAGGAGCTCCCATCCCTTGCTCGCCTCCGACATGCCGAGGTGAAGGCCCCACCTGGCCTTCGGCGCCAGCTTCCCACCGCGCTGCTGCTCGGGGACGAGGAACTGTGCCATGCAGCTGTTGGGTGCAAATGCACATTGCACGACATCCTGCCGTCTGTTTGTACGAGTATGCGTGTGCGAATCCATTTGCGTGTGAATGGTGTGTTCGTGTGTTTGTTTGCTTTCGCATTTTTCACTTGATGCATTTGCAGGTACTCGCGCAATGTGCGCTTCGGCACAACATTGTACGCGCTATGAACAGTGCAAGCAGAAAGGACGAGCTCGCAAAGGAACCCAAGATGGAAGCTTTGCAGTTCGGTTGAGTTGATTGCGCAGATTCAGTTCTATCTAACTCGAAATTGTACTGTTTTGTTTGGTTAACTATAGTGTAGCAGGGAAGGCACTATAGGGGTACAATTTAGGTGAAGGTTGGATGTTGTTTGTCTGTATCTGCATGCTACAAGGCCAGGGGAAACCAGCGGAACCAGCATTTGGCTGGTTAGGCAAAGACAAAACAGGTTCTGTTTTTAGAACCTGAACCTGGTTGTTGTTTTCCCAGGTTGGAAAAACAGAACCAGAGGTTGTTTACCAACCTACCACCTGCTATTTTGTCCAGCCAGGTTGGTTCTGTTGCTTGGAATTATTTGGGATCATCCCTGGTTGTTCCCAGGTTGATTCCCAAGGTCCTTGCTAGCTAGAACTATTTAATCCTTCTCTGTTTGTACCTGAATATAGTCAAATTGATTCAAGCGAATTCCTTCCTCGCTGGAATTTCGTTTCTGCGCTATTCGACGGCGGAATGCTACCCGAGTCAACGCTAGTATGCTAGCACTCCAACGCTAGGCAAACGCTGTCCGAGCCATAACTTAGTAATGGCAGAACTTTTCGCGAGGCAACTTGGCTCATTTTAAAGCTCTTGGAGCGAGCTTCGATATAGCGAATTCTCAGCTTAATCCGATCGACGGTCTGCACGGCACGCTGCGCGACGTTCAAGGTACTCTTGCTGTTTTGACTAAGTCCTTCTTGATCCCTCTCTCTACAAACTCGGACCCGAGGATAGGGGCTGGTCTTGTACCAGGCACCCAGGGACCCTTGGAGGTGACCCCGAGGAGAGGTTTTAAGTTTGATTAAGTCCTAATAGCTTGAGTTTATTAGGCCCTTACACCAACAAGCTGGTATCAGAGCTGCGTTATAGTGATCCTCGTTATAGGTAGCTATGGCGGGCAACACCTCGGCGGGAGCTGGTGAATCTTCAGCCCAAGATCGTAGCGGCAGCCAAGATTCTGGTCTTTCAGCGCCAAGGGGAGCGCGAACAAACCAGGGCTCGCTTGTCAAGGAGGTGCTGAAGAATTTCACCGTCGAGAAGTTCAATGGTGAGGGCTATGATGATTGGGCCTGGAAAATGCAATTATATTTCCGTCAGATCGGTTTGCTGAAACTAATGATTGGGGAGGAGCCTAGACCGAGTGACCCCACGCTGCAGGAAGATTGGGACGAGCGCTCCTCGGCTGGCTACTATTTGATGTCGCAGAGTTTGGAGCTGAACCAGCGTCACCACGTCATGCACCTGCTGCCGGAGGTTGAATGCGGTCCGAAGGCGTGGACCGTGTTGAAGGAGCTGCACGCCCCGACCTCCGTTGTCGCAACGTTGATGCTGGAGAGGGAGCTGTCCGCGTTGCGCCTGAGCGAGGGAGAGCCGGTGCAACCAGTCCTGGACAAGATGCGCGACCTCTACGCGAAGTTGGCGACCGCGGGAATCACCTACCCGGAGCAGACCAAGTGCTTGAAGATGCTCTCGCTGCTGCCAGAATCGTGGCTTCAATTTACGAGCGGATTGAGCCTGCCGCAGAACCAGAGCTTGTGGACGCTCGAGTGGGTGCGGACGAAGATTCTGGAGGAGGACTTCCGTCGCCGCCAACTGAGGGGTGGAGACGACGGCAGCAGCGGCTACGGGATGCAAGGGAGCCGACGTGGCAGAGGACGTGGCTTCGGTGGTGCTGGACGCGGTGCAAAGAAAGACGACGACTCCAACGACCAACAAGGAGGTACCGGTTGGGGTCGCGGTGCGAAATCTGGACGTGGGGGCAAGTCGGGTGCTGGTGGCAAAATGAAAGGGAGTTGCTGGTATTGTGAGAAGGAAGGGCACCCCTGGTTTTTGTGCTATAAGAAACCCGATGGATGGACCCCCCAGAATCGTCACCAGGATGGCGGCGCGCGGAGGAACCAGAAAAACGGCGCCAACATGGTCGCTGATTCGTCCGACAACAACCCGAAGGGCAACGGCGGTGCGGAGAAGAAGAAGGAGCGCACCGCGGGCCAATTCTTCCATGTAGGAGACAAGGGGGAGCAAGGAGACGCCTCTGCCAAAGTTGGAGCAGAGCTGCACCCCCTAGACTATTGGGTGTTGGACACAGGCGCTGCTTGGACGATGACGCCGCGCAAGGACCTGCTGGACGAAGTACGAGCTGCACCGATCAATGAAGTGTGCTCCGCCTCTGGACACATGTTGAAGGTGGCTGGTGCGGGACGAGCTGCGTTTAAGGGAGCGGATGGCAAGCCGGTGGTGCTGCACGACGTTCTCTTCGTCCCCGACCTGAAGGCCAACCTTATCTCCCTCCGTAAGCTTGGCAAGGCTGGGGTGAACACCAACATGGATGGGGCACGCACTTATAAGGGGAAGCTGGGCAATCGGGTGCTTTGGGATCTGCACGAGAGCAAGGACGTGTACAGATCTATGTGGCAGCTGCCGGCCCTGGCGTGGCATGGTGGGGGGCAGGCTGGAGAGGGGTCTGCATCCCAGGGGGAGTGCAATGCCGTTGGAGGGGTTGGTGTGAAAGTGTCGGCCAGATCTGGGGAGACAGATTGGGCAACGGCACACCGGCGCTTAGGGCATGTGGCAATGCCTTTGCTGAAGCAGCTGGAGAAGGATGGAGCCGTTAAGGGTCTGAAGCTGAACGGACAGCCACCCGATGACAACTGTGAAATCTGTTTGCTTTCAAAGTTCACCCGTTTCCCTTTCCATAGTGTGGCTGGCAGGAGCAAGAAGCCTTTGGAGCTGGTCCACATGGACTTGGTGGGGCCGCTGCCGGTGCAAGGGCACAAGGGGGAGCGGTATTTTCTTACAATTGTGGATGACTGGAGCAGGCTGATGTGGGCGTATCCGCTGAAGCAGAAGGACCACGCCGCCTCCACGATACGGGACGATTGGCTGCCATTCGTGGAGAAGCAGGCGGAGTGTGTAGTGAAGCGGATTAGGACAGACCGGGGTGGTGAGTTCCTTGGAGCTGAAATGACGGCCTGGCTCAAGAAGCAGGGCATCCAGAGAGAGCTGACCACGGCTTATACCCCACAGTCCAATGGTGTAGCAGAACGGGCAAACCGGACCATTCTGGAGACAGCTAGGGCGCTGCTCATAGAATCTGGGCTGAGCAATTCTATGTGGCCTCATGCTGTCCGGCACGCCACTATCGCTAGGAACAGGGTGCTCACCAAGGTTGGGGATGACTCGTGGGTGCCGTTGGAGAGGTGGCTTGGGAGGAAGCCGCCGGTGGACATGCTGAGGGTGTTCGGTTGCATGGCAGTCGCCCACGTCCCCAAGACCTACCGCAGTAAGTTGGGGGCGAGTGCAATCTGGTGTGTGCATTTGGGGCTGGCTGCTGAGAGCAAGGGATGGCTGCTGTGGGAACCATCCAAGGGTGTATTGTTTGACAGCAGGGATGTGAAATTCATTGAGGGCATGATGTATGGGAGCTGGGAGAAACAGCCGGAGGCAAGGGTGTCCCAGCAGATGGAGCAGATCACCATGCAGCTGGACCTGACTCCTAGTGTGTGGGAGGAGGGAGAGGAGGCAGCTGCTGGAAATGGTGATGGAGAGAAGGTACAGGAGGCATCTGCTGGTGGAGAAAATGGTGTGGAAACTGGCGGCAGCACTAGTGGAGCTGCTGGACCCGAGGGAGGAGGGAAGCAGCAGGGAAAAACTAAGAAGCTGAAGGGTGTCGTTATGAAGGGATGGGAGACACCCGTCTCCAGGCCAGGACGTACCCGTATGGCTACTAAGAAGCTGACTGCAGGAACTGATGCAGCAGAGCAGCAGCTAGGGACCGAAGAGGCATTGCTGATTCTACCTCATGGCTATGACCCGGATGAGGAGGATGAGCCTGCGTACTGTTTTCTTGCCCCTGCACCAGAGGAACCAGCTAGCATGGAGGAGGCATTAGCTGGACCAGATAGGGACAAGTGGCTGGCTTCTAGGGATGCTGAGTACCAGAGTCTGCTGGAGAATAGGACATGGGATCTGGTGGTGCTGCCTGATGGGAAGAAAGCGATACAATGCAAGTGGGTGCTGAGGATCAAGACCGATGACAAGGGGCAGGTCACCATCTACAAGAGTAGGCTGGTGGCGAAGGGGTTTATGCAGAAGGAGAAGCAGGACTTCAACGAGATCTTTGCTCCCACTGCCAAACCCCCTACCCTCCGTGTCTTGTTGGCAGATGCAGCTGTTAGTGGGAAATTCATCATTCAGATGGATATTTCAACGGCATTCCTGAATGGGATTTTAGAGGAGGATGTGTACATGACGCAGCCGCCTGGGTATGAGGATGGTACGGGCAGGGTGTGCAAGCTCAACAAGTCCATCTACGGCTTGAAGCAGGCGCCACGCTGCTGGTACCAGAAGTTGGCAGCTGTTTTAGAGGAGATGGGATTCAGGACCAGCAGCTGTGATGAGAGCCTCTTTCTCAAGGGCGAGGGGGAGAAGCTGGTGCTGTTTCTGGTCTATGTGGACGACATTCTTCTCTTCAGCAGCAGCATGAAGGAGATCCAGAAAGTGCAGCAGCAACTGATGGAAAACTTCAAGTGCAAGAACCTTGGGGAGGTAAAGTACTACCTCGGGATGCACGTGGAGAGGGATCCAGATCACAGGTGGTTGAAGCTGCACCAGGAGAAGTTCATCAAGGAGCTGGGGGAGAAGTATGGGATTGAGAATGAGCGCAAGGTTGCAACTCCCCTGCCAGCAGAATTCAAGCTTGTGAAGGCTGCAGAGGATGAAGGGGTTGAAGCTGAAGAGCAGCAGCAATTTCAGTCCTTGGTGGGCAGCCTCTTGTACGCAGCAGTTCACACGAGGCCCGACATCTCTTTCTCGGTTGGGCAGCTGGCTAGGGTGGTGCAGAATCCATCAGAGGAGCAGGTGGATGCAGCTGAGCGTGTGGTGAAGTACCTAAACTCTCACCCAAGCATTGGAGTTCAATACTCCGCATCTGCACAGGTGAAGCAGAAAGGGGTGGAGGTGCTGAAAGAGAAGGGGGAGAGGCTTGGAGAAGGCAAGCTATTTCTCACTTGCTTTACCGATGCTACGTGGGCTTCTGAGAAGGAGGATTCCTCATCTGTGGGAGGATACATCTGCGTAGTTGGGGGAGGACCTGTTAGTTGGAGGTCCAAGAAGCAGACGGAGACGGCACTCTCTTCCGTAGAATCAGAGTACATGGCGATGTTCCATGGGGTGAAGGAGGTGATTTGGCTGAGGAGGCTGTTAGAGGAGATTGGCCAGGAGCAGAAAGTTGCTACGCCGCTGTTTTGTGATAGCAAGGGGGCTCTTGGGATGGCCAGGAACGCTGTGCTTCATGGCCTGAACAAGCACATGCGTATCAAGTGGCACTGGCTGCGTAAGGACGTGAAGAGGGGGATGGTGCATCCGATCTACATCAAGACTCACCAGCAGCCAGCAGACTTTCTCACCAAGAGGCTTGCGGATGAGCCTCATTGGCGTTGTGTGCGCATGAGTGGAATGAGCATGAACTAGCATGGAATGACGGGGATGCAGCCGGCAGGCTGAGGGGGAGTGTGTTGGGTGCAAATGCACATTGCACGACATCCTGCCGTCTGTTTGTACGAGTATGCGTGTGCGAATGCATTTGCGTGTGAATGGTGTGTTCGTGTGTTTGTTTGCTTTCGCATTTTTCGCTTGATGCATTTGCAGGTACTCGCGCAATGTGCGCTTCGGCACAACATTGTATGCGCTATGAACAGTGCAAGCAGGAAGGACGAGCTCGCAAAGGAACCCAAGATGGAAGCTTTGCAGTTCGGTTGAGTTGATTGCGCAGATTCAGTTCTATCCAACTCGAAATTGTACTGTTTTGTTTGGTTAACTATAGTGTAGCAGGGAAGGCACTATAGGGGTACAATTTAGGTGAAGGTTGGATGTTGTTTGTCTGTATCTGCATGCTACAAGGCCAGGGGAAACCAGCGGAACCAGCATTTGGCTGGTTGGGCAAAGACAAAACAGGTTCTGTTTTTAGAACCTGAACCTGGTTGTTGTTTTCCCAGGTTGGAAAAACAGAACCAGAGGTTGTTTACCAACCTACCACCTGCTATTTTGTCCAGCCAGGTTGGTTCTGTTGCTTGGAATTATTTGGGATCATCCCTGGTTGTTCCCAGGTTGATTCCCAAGGTCCTTGCTAGCTAGAACTATTTAATCCTTCTCTGTTTGTACCTGAATATAGTCAAATTGATTCATGTGAATTCCTTCCTCGCTGGAATTTCGTTTCTGCGCTATTCGACGGCGGAATGCTACCCGAGTCAACGCTAGTATGCTAGCACTCCAACGCTAGGCAAACGCTGTCCGAGCCATAACTTAGTAATGGCAGAACTTTTCGCGAGGCAACTTGGCTCATTTTAAAGCTCTTGGAGCGAGCTTCGATATAGCGAATTCTCAGCTTAATCCGATCGACGGTCTGCACGGCACGCTGCGCGACATTCAAGGTACTCTTGCTGTTTTGACTAAGTCCTTCTTGATCCCTCTCTCTACAAACTCGGACCCGGGGATAGGGGCTGGTCTTGTACCAGGCACCCAGGGACCCTTGGAGGTGACCCCGAGGAGAGGTTTTAAGTTTGATTAAGTCCTAATAGCTTGAGTTTATTAGGCCCTTACACCAACAACCCTTAGTACCAACCATATTGGTAAGTAACGCACTTACTCTTGGTACCAACCATATGGGTACGTAACGTACTTACCCATAGTACCAACCATATTGGTTTGTAAAGCACATTTTTTTGGTAACAACCGTAAGTAATGCACTTACAATTGGTACCAATCATATGTGTAAACAACTCACATACCCTTAGTATCAACCATATGGGTAAGTAACGCACTTAAACTTGGTACCAACCATATAAAAAGTAACGCAGTTACACTTGGTACCAATCATATAGCTAAATAGCGCAGTTATACTTGGTACCATCCATATGGGTAAGTAACGCACATACTTTTGGTACCAACCGTAAGTAATGCAGTTAGAATTGGTACCAACCATATGGGTAAGTAATGTACTTACACTTGGTACCACTCATATGGGTAAATAGCGCACTTACACTTTGTACCAATCATATGGGTAAGTAACGCACTTACCCTTAGTACCATCCATATGGTAAGTAGGGCACTTACTTTTGGTACCAACCATATAGATAGGTAACGCTCCTATCATTAGTACCAGCCATATGGGTAAGTAACACATTTTCCCATAGTACCAACCATATGGATAAGTAACGCACTTACTCTTGGTACCAACCATATGGGTAAGTAACACACTTTATCTTAGTATTAACCTTATGCGTACGTAACACGCGACATCCTGCCGTCCGTACGTACGAGTATGCATGTACGAATGCATTTGCGTCTGAATAGTGTGTTTGTTTGTTTTCGCAATTTTCGCTTGAAGCATTTGCGGGTAATCGCGCAAGGTGCGCTTCGGCACAACCTTGTACGTGCCATGAATAGTGCAAGCAAAAAGGACGAGCTCGCAAAGGAACTCAAGATGGAAGCTTTACGGTTTGGATTAATTGACTGCGCAAATTCAGTTCTATCCAACATAAACTTGTACAGTTTTGTTTGGTTGACTATAGTGTAGCAGGGCAGGCACTATTGGGGTTTAGGGTGAAGGTTGGATCTTGTTTGTCTGTATCTGCATGCTACAGGGTCAGGGGAAACCAGCGGAACCAGCATTTGGCTGGTTGGGCAAAGACAAAACAAGTTTTTTTTTTCGGACTTGAACCTGGTTGTTGTTTTCCCAGGTCCTAAAAATAGAACCAGAGGTTGTTTACCAACCCACCACCTGCTGTTTTGTCCAGTCAGGTTAATTTTGTTGCTTGGAATTATTTGGAATCATGATGATTTTCAAGGTCCTTGCTAGCTCTAGCTATTTATTCCTTCTTTGTTTGTACTCTGGATATAGTCTATTGTTTCAGTTTAATTTCTTCCTCGCTGGAATTTCGTTTCTACGCGGTTCGAAAGCGAAATACTACTCAAGTCAACGCTAGTACGCTAGCACTCCAATGCTAGGCAAACACTGTCCGAGCCATAACTTCGTAATGGCATAACTTTTTGCGAGGCAACTTGGCTAATATTACAGCATTTGGAATGAGCTTCGATATAGCGAATTCTCAGCTTAATCCAATCGACGACGGTCTGCACGGCACACCGCCGATACGACGTTCAAGGTACTCTTGCTGTTTTGACTAAGTCCCTCTTAATCTCTCTCTCTACAAACTCGGACCCGAAGATAGGGGCTGGTCTTGTACCAGGCACCCAAGGATCCTTGGAGGTGACCCTGAGGAGGGGTTTTAGTTGGATTACATCTAAATTGCTTGAGTTTTTTGGGCCGTTACATTAACAAGCTGGTATCCGAGCCACATTATAGCGATCCTCGTTAAAGAAAGCTATGGCGGGAAATACTTCGGCGGGAGCTGGTGAATCTTCAGCCCAAGATTGTAGCGGCAGCCAAGATTCTGGTGTTTCTGCGCCAAGGGGAGCGCGAACAAACCAGGGCTCGCTGATCAAGGAGGTGCTGAATAATATCATTGCGAAGATAACTCGTACAACGGGAGCTTGACTGCGGGGAAGGCACGTGTGTGAGAGGGATCTCTGCGTTCGTTCGTTCCTTAGTCGTTTCCTTGTGTGCACACTACTTGCTAGTTCACGGGGAGAATTGGCAAGAGTTCCACTAGGAAAACATGACAACAAAGGTTCAGAATAATTGCAACATTATTGGCATGCAAGACTACATCAGAGCTAGCACAGCTGCTGGTCGACCTCCAGCGCAGCACGGTCGACCGCGTTCCAGCGCAGCAATGCTCGCACCGCTCCAGCGCTGCAGAGATGCGGCGCGCCAAAGTTGCAAGCCTGCGGCGTGCCAACGCTGCAGCAAGGCGGCTGCACAGCGTTGCACCCGCAGGACAACGGTGCACCTGCTTCGCAGATGTGCGCGGCTGGTTGGCGTCCAACGCCTCGTCACGTGCCCAGCGCAGGCAGTCCGCCCATGACGGCGTCCACCAACCACGTCGACCTCGGGATACCACCCCCGAGGTCGTCCTCGCAGAAACCACCCCCGGCGACCTTCGCACATGTCGCCCGGGTATCCCGGTCGACCGGGCAACCCTGCTTGGTCGTCCAGCCCAGCCGGACGCCGGCTCCCATGGTCGGCAACCTGACGTCCAGGACGGCGTCGACTCGTCCAGGACGCCGTCCAAGTGCCCACGTCGGCGCCAAGCAAGCGCCCAGGTCGGCGTCCAGCCTCCCAGGACGCCGAGCAGACGCCCAGGATAGCGTCCACCTGCTCGGCGCCCTCCAGCCAGGCGCCGCCCAACTCGACGCCCTTGCAGTGGCCTCCGTGCCCACTGCTGCAGGTCAGCTGGAGCCCCCCGCACACCCGACCACGAGATCGGCTCCGCCCAAGCGAGGACGGGGCCAAACACCACTCCCGTTGACACTCCCCTGTCGCGTTCACGCTTGGGCACCCAGCCCACACGGTAGCATTGCTCGGAGAATAGCTCTGCAGCGTGCACACAACACACAGCACGCCGGACACCGCACCAGCCATGCAAGAGGGCATGGCACCTACAGCTACACGTCGTTGTCGCCGTCGCCGACTTCGGCCAGGCGCACTTGGCCGATCGCGACGGAGCACCGGTTGAAGGCCGGGTAGTGCAGCGCCTTCGTCAGGAAGTCGGCCGGCTGCTCGGCGGTCGGGATGTAGCTCAACGCGAGCTTCCCGTGCCTCGCCATGTGCTGCAGCCAGGCCTGACGTCGCTCCATGTGCTTAAGGTTGCCCGTCAACCCCATGCCCTCGGCGACTGTGATGGCCGACTTGTTGTCCACCCAAAGGACAGTCGACTTTCCGGCGTCCAGCTGCCGGAACTCTGCCAGGAGGAAGCGAAGTCGGCGTCCTTCCTTCCCGGTGTCGACGGCCGGCACGTACTCAGACTCAGTCGACGCCAGCGTCGCGCACTTGATGCGTTGGCTCGACCAGGAGACTGCGGCCCCTCCGTAGACGAACACGTAGCCTCCCGTGCTCGTCCGGTTCTGCTTGTCGCCGGCGTCGTCGGCATCAACGTAGCCGACCAGCTCCAGCGTCTCCGGACCACCGCTGAACTCTAAGGTGGTGTCGCGCGTGTTGGCGAGGTAGGCGAGGCAGCGGTCGACCTCGCGCCAGTGCTGGTCACTCCTCACCGTGAGTCCGCTCCCCAGCTTGCTGCAGGCGAAGGCGATGTCCGGCCTCGTCGTCGTCGCCGCGAACTGTAGCGAGCCGACCTTCTGCCGGTACTCCTCCTCCTGGCGTTCCTGCGCCTCCTCGTCGTCGAAGGTGAGCTCGGCGTAGGTGTCGACGGAGACCGGCATCTTTGGGGTCCGACCACCCTACTTGTCGTCGATGAAACGCCTACGCAGCTTGTCGGCGTAGCCCTGCTGGTGCAGCCACAGCTTCCTCGCCGACTTGTCGCGCACGATCTCCCCGAAGTATTTCTGCACCGGCGAGATCTCGCGCAGCTCGAAAGCGGCCTCCAGCAGCTCCTTCAGCTCCCTCAGCATCGCGGTGCTGCTGCTAGCGGCGAGCAGGTCGTCAACGTAGACCAGCGCCTAGCATGCGACCTTGTCCGCGCCAACTTTGAAGTACAGCGCCTCGTCGACCTGACTCTTCCTCCAGCCGGCGCCGACCAGCACGTCGTTGAGCGCCTTGTACCACAACATCGGCGGCTGCTTCAGCCCGTAGAGGCTCTTCAGCAGCTTACACACCCGGCCGGACCCATCGTTGTAGTAGTCCGGCTGGTACATGTAGAGCACGCGGTCGAGCTTGTTGGTGTAAGGGCCTAATAAACTCAAGCTATTAGGACTTAATCAAACTTAAAACCTCTCCTCGGGGTCACCTCCAAGGGTCCCTGGGTGCCTGGTACAAGACCAGCCCCTATCCTCGGGTCCGAGTTTGTAGAGAGAGGGATCAAGAAGGACTTAGTCAAAACAGCAAGAGTACCTTGAACGTCGCGCAGCGTGCCGTGCAGACCGTCGGTCGGATTAAGCTGAGAATTCGCTATATCGAAGCTCGCTCCAAGAGCTTTAAAATGAGCCAAGTTGCCTCGCGAAAAGTTCTGCCATTACTAAGTTATGGCTCGGACAGCGTTTGCCTAGCGTTGGAGTGCTAGCATACTAGCGTTGACTCGGGTAGCATTCCGCCGTCGAATAGCGCAGAAACGAAATTCCAGCGAGGAAGGAATTCGCTTGAATCAATTTGACTATATTCAGGTACAAACAGAGAAGGATTAAATAGTTCTAGCTAGCAAGGACCTTGGGAATCAGCCTGGGAACAACCAGGGATGATCCCAAATAATTCCAAGCAACAGAACCAACCTGGCTGGACAAAATAGCAGGTGGTAGGTTGGTAAACAACCTCTGGTTCTGTTTTTCCAACCTGGGAAAACAACAACCAGGTTCAGGTTCTAAAAACAGAACCTGTTTTGTCTTTGCCCAACCAGCCAAATGCTGGTTCCGCTGGTTTCCCCTGGCCTTGTAGCATGCAGATACAGACAAACAACATCCAACCTTCACCTAAATTGTACCCCTATAGTGCCTTCCCTGCTACACTATAGTTAACCAAACAAAACAGTACAATTTCGAGTTGGATAGAACTGAATCTGCGCAATCAACTCAACCGAACTGCAAAGCTTCCATCTTGGGTTCCTTTGCGAGCTCGTCCTTTCTGCTTGCACTGTTCATAGCGCGTACAATGTTGTGCCGAAGCGCACATTGCGCGAGTACCTGCAAATGCATCAAGCGAAAATTGCGAAAGCAAACAAACACACGAACATTCCATTCACACCCAAATGCATTCGCACACGCATACTCGTACAAACAGACGGCAGGATGTCGTGCAATGTGCATTTGCACCCAACACACTCCCCCTCAGCCTGCCGGCTGCATCCCCGTCATTCCATGCTAGTTCATGCTCATTCCACTCATGCGCACACAACGCCAATGAGGCTCATCCGCAAGCCTCTTGGTGAGAAAGTCTGCTGGCTGCTGGTGAGTCTTGATGTAGATCGGATGCACCGTCCCCCTCTTCACCTCCTTACGCAGCCAGTGCCACTTGATACGCATGTGCTTGTTCAGGCCATGAAGCACAGCGTTCCTGGCCATCCCAAGAGCCCCCTTGCTATCACAAAACAGCGGCGTAGCAACTTTCTGCTCCTGGCCAATCTCCTCTAACAGCCTCCTCAGCCAAATCACCTCTTTCACCCCATGGAACATCGCCATGTACTCTGATTCTACGGAAGAGAGTGCCGTCTCCGTCTGCTTCTTGGACCTCCAACTAACAGGTCCTCCCCCAACTACGCAGATGTATCCTCCCACAGATGAGGAATCCTCCTTCTCAGAAGCCCACGTAGCATCGGTAAAGCAAGTGAGAAATAGCTTGCCTTCTCCAAGCCTCTCCCCCTTCTCTTTCAGCACCTCCACCCCTTTCTGCTTCACCTGTGCAGATGCGGAGTATTGAACTCCAATGCTTGGGTGAGAGTTCAGGTACTTCACCACACGCTCAGCTGCATCCACCTGCTCCTCTGATGGATTCTGCACCACCCTAGCTAGCTGCCCAACCGAGAAAGAGATGTCGGGCCTCGTGTGAACTGCTGCGTACAAGAGGCTGCCCACCAAGGACTGAAATTGCTGCTGCTCTTCAGCTTCAACCCCTTCATCCTCTGCAGCCTTCACAAGCTTGAATTCTGTTGGCAGGGGAGTTGCAACCTTGCGCTCATTCTCAATCCCATACTTCTCCCCCAGCTCCTTGATGAACTTCTCCTGGTGCAGCTTCAACCACCTGTGATCTGGATCCCTCTCCACGTGCATCCCGAGGTAGTACTTTACCTCCCCAAGGTTCTTGCACTTGAAGTTTTCCATCAGTTGCTGCTGCACTTTCTGGATCTCCTTCATGCTGCTGCTGAAGAGAAGAATGTCGTCCACATAGACCAGAAACAGCACCAGCTTCTCCCCCTCGCCCTTGAGAAAGAGGCTCTCATCACAGCTGCTGGTCCTGAATCCCATCTCCTCTAAAACAGCTGCCAACTTCTGGTACCAGCAGCGTGGCGCCTGCTTCAAGCCGTAGATGGACTTGTTGAGCTTGCACACCCTGCCCGTACCATCCTCATACCCAGGCGGCTGCGTCATGTACACATCCTCCTCTAAAATCCCATTCAGGAATGCCGTTGAAATATCCATCTGAATGATGAATTTCCCACTAACAGCTGCATCTGCCAACAAGACACGGAGGGTAGGGGGTTTGGCAGTGGGAGCAAAGATCTCGTTGAAGTCCTGCTTCTCCTTCTGCATAAACCCCTTCGCCACCAGCCTACTCTTGTAGATGGTGACCTGCCCCTTGTCATCGGTCTTGATCCTCAGCACCCACTTGCATTGTATCGCTTTCTTCCCATCAGGCAGCACCACCAGATCCCATGTCCTATTCTCCAGCAGACTCTGGTACTCAGCATCCCTAGAAGCCAGCCACTTGTCCCTATCTGGTCCAGCTAATGCCTCCTCCATGCTAGCTGGTTCCTCTGGTGCAGGGGCAAGAAAACAGTACGCAGGCTCATCCTCCTCATCCGGGTCATAGCCATGAGGTAGAATCAGCAATGCCTCTTCGGTCCCTAGCTGCTGCTCTGCTGCATCAGTTCCTGCAGTCAGCTTCTTAGTAGCCATACGGATACGTCCTGGCCTGGAGACGGGTGTCTCCCATCCCTTCATAACGACACCCTTCGGCTTCTTAGTTTTTCCCTGCTGCTTCTCTCCTCCCTCGGGTCCAGCAGCTCCACTAGTGCTGCCGCCAGTTTCCACACCATTTTCTCCACCAGCAGATGCCTCCTGTATCTTCTCTCCATCACCATTTCCAGCAGCTGCCTCCTCTCCCTCCTCCCACACACTAGGAGTCAGGTCCAGCTGCATGGTGATCTGCTCCATCTGCTGGGACACCCTTGCCTCCGGCTGTTTCTCCCAGCTCCCATACATCATGCCCTCAATGAATTTCACATCCCTGCTGTCAAACAACACACCCTTGGATGGTTCCCACAGCAGCCATCCCTTGCTCTCAGCAGCCAGCCCCAAATGTACACACCAGATTGCACTCGCCCCCAACTTACTGCGGTAGGTCTTGGGGACGTGGGCGACTGCCATGCAACCGAACACCCTCAGCATGTCCACCGGCGGCTTCCTCCCAAGCCACCTCTCCAACGGCACCCACGAGTCATCCCCAACCTTGGTGAGCACCCTGTTCCTAGCGACAGTGGCGTGCCGGACAGCATGAGGCCACATAGAATTGCTCAGCCCAAATTCTATGAGCAGCGCCCTAGCTGTCTCCAGAATGGTCCGGTTTGCCCGTTCTGCTACACCATTGGACTGTGGGGTATAAGCCGTGGTCAGCTCTCTCTGGATGCCCTGCTTCTTGAGCCAGGCCGTCATTTCAGCTCCAAGGAACTCACCACCCCGGTCTGTCCTAATCCGCTTCACTACACACTCCGCCTGCTTCTCCACGAATGGCAGCCAATCGTCCCGTATCGTGGAGGCGGCGTGGTCCTTCTGCTTCAGCGGATACGCCCACATCAGCCTGCTCCAGTCATCCACAATTGTAAGAAAATACCGCTCCCCCTTGTGCCCTTGCACCGGCAGCGGCCCCACCAAGTCCATGTGGACCAGCTCCAAAGGCTTCTTGCTCCTGCCAGCCACACTATGGAAAGGGAAACGGGTGAACTTTGAAAGCAAACAGATTTCACAGTTGTAATCGGGTGGCTGTCCGTTCAGCTTCAGACCCTTAACGGCTCCATCCTTCTCCAGCTGCTTCAGCAAAGGCATTGCCACATGCCCTAAGCGCCGGTGTGCCGTTGCCCAATCTGTCTCCCCAGATCTGGCCGACACTTTCACACCAACCCCTCCAACGGCATTGCACTCCCCCTGGGATGCAGACCCCTCTCCAGCCTGCCCCCCACCATGCCACGCCAGGGCCGGCAGCTGCCACATAGATCTGTACACGTCCTTGCTCTCGTGCAGATCCCAAAGCACCCGATTGCCCAGCTTCCCCTTATAAGTGCGTGCCCCATCCGTGTTGGTGTTCACCCCAGCCTTGCCAAGCTTACGGAGGGAGATAAGGTTGGCCTTCAGGTCGGGGACAAAGAGAACGTCGTGCAGCACCACCGGCTTGCCATCCGCTCCCTTAAACGCAGCTCGTCCCGCACCAGCCACCTTCAACATGTGTCCAGAGGCGGAGCACACTTCATTGATCGGTGCAGCTCGTACTTCGTCCAGCAGGTCCTTGCGCGGCGTCATCGTCCAAGCAGCGCCTGTGTCCAACACCCAATAGTCCAGGGGGTGCAGCTCTGCTCCAACCTTGGCAGAGGCGTCCCCCTGCTCTCCAATATGGAAGAACTGGCCTGCGGTGCGCTCCTTCTTCTTCTCCGCACCACCGTTGCTCTTCGGGTTGTTGTCGGACGAATCAGCGACCATGTTCGCGCCGTTTTTCTGGTTCCTTCGCGCGCCGCCATCCTGTTGACGATTCTGGGGGTTCCATCCATCGGGTTTCTTATAGCACAAAAACCAGGGGTGCCCCTCCTTCTCACAATACCAGCAACTCCCTTTCATTTTGCCACCAGCACCCGACTTGCCCCCACGTCCAGATTTCGCACCGCGACCCCAACCGGTACCTCCTTGTTGGTCGTTGGAGTCGTCGTCTTTCTTTGCACCGCGTCCAGCACCACCAAAGCCACGTCCTCTGCCACGTCGGCTCCCTTGCATCCCGTAGCTGCTGCTGCCGTCGTCTCCACCCCTCAGTTGGCGGCGACGGAAGTCCTCCTCCAGAATCTTCGTCCGCACCCACTCGAGCGTCCACAAGCTCTGGTTCTGCGGCAGGCTCAATCCGCTCGTAAATTGAAGCCACGATTCCGGCAGCAGCGAGAGCATCTTCAAGCACTTGGTCTGCTCCGGGTAGGTGATTCCCGCGGTCGCCAACTTCGCGTAGAGGTCGCGCATCTTGTCCAGGACTGGTTGCACTGGCTCTCCCTCGCTCAGGCGCAACGCGGACAGCTCCCTCTCCAGCATCAACGTTGCGACAACGGAGGTCGGGGCGTGCAGCTCCTTCAACACGGTCCACGCCTTCGGACCGCATTCAACCTCCGGCAGCAGGTGCATGACGTGGTGACGCTGGTTCAGCTCCAAACTCTGCGACATCAAATAGTAGCCAGCCGAGGAGCGCTCGTCCCAATCTTCCTGCAGCGTGGGGTCACTCGGTCTAGGCTCCTCCCCAATCATTAGTTTCAGCAAACCGATCTGACGGAAATATAATTGCATTTTCCAGGCCCAATCATCATAGCCCTCACCATTGAACTTCTCGACGGTGAAATTCTTCAGCACCTCCTTGACAAGCGAGCCCTGGTTTGTTCGCGCTCCCCTTGGCGCTGAAAGACCAGAATCTTGGCTGCCGCTACGATCTTGGGCTGAAGATTCACCAGCTCCCGCCGAGGTGTTGCCCGCCATAGCTACCTATAACGAGGATCACTATAACGCAGCTCTGATACCAGCTTGTTGGTGTAAGGGCCTAATAAACTCAAGCTATTAGGACTTAATCAAACTTAAAACCTCTCCTCGGGGTCACCTCCAAGGGTCCCTGGGTGCCTGGTACAAGACCAGCCCCTATCCTCGGGTCCGAGTTTGTAGAGAGAGGGATCAAGAAGGACTTAGTCAAAACAGCAAGAGTACCTTGAACGTCGCGCAGCGTGCTGTGCAGACCGTCGGTCGGATTAAGCTGAGAATTCGCTATATCGAAGCTCGCTCCAAGAGCTTTAAAATGAGCCAAGTTGCCTCGCGAAAAGTTCTGCCATTACTAAGTTACGGCTCGGACAGCGTTTGCATAGCGTTGGAGTGCTAGCATACTAGCGTTGACTCGGGTAGCATTCCGCCGTCGAATAGCGCAGAAACGAAATTCCAGCGAGGAAGGAATTCGCTTGAATCAATTTGACTATATTCAGGTACAAACAGAGAAGGATTAAATAGTTCTAGCTAGCAAGGACCTTGGGAATCAACCTGGGAACAACCAGGGATGATCCCAAATAATTCCAAGCAACAGAACCAACCTGGCTGGACAAAATAGCAGGTGGTAGGTTGGTAAACAACCTCTGGTTCTGTTTTTCCAACCTGGGAAAACAACAACCAGGTTCAGGTTCTAAAAACAGAACCTGTTTTGTCTTTGCCCAACCAGCCAAATGCTGGTTCCGCTGGTTTCCCCTGGCCTTGTAGCATGCAGATACAGACAAACAACATCCAACCTTCACCTAAATTGTACCCCTATAGTGCCTTCCCTGCTACACTATAGTTAACCAAACAAAACAGTACAATTTCGAGTTGGATAGAACTGAATCTGCGCAATCAACTCAACCGAACTGCAAAGCTTCCATCTTGGGTTCCTTTGCGAGCTCGTCCTTTCTGCTTGCACTGTTCATAGCGCGTACAATGTTGTGCCGAAGCGCACATTGCGCGAGTACCTGCAAATGCATCAAGCGAAAATTGCGAAAGCAAACAAACACACGAACATTCCATTCACACCCAAATGCATTCGCACACGCATACTCGTACAAACAGACGGCAGGATGTCGTGCAATGTGCATTTGCACCCAACAGAGCGAGCCTGCTCTGCAGGAAGGCGTTCTTCATGTCGAGCTGCATCAAGTTGAGGTCGAGGACGGCGACGATGCTGAGGAAGATCCTCAGCGTGACGTAGCTGCTCACCGGCGCGTACGTCTCGTCGTAGTCTGCACCATACACCTGCGTGAAGCCTTTCACGACCAGCCTCGCCTTCTCGCGCTCTACGGTGTCGTCGATGCGGTACTTCGTCATCAGCACCCTCCGGTTCTTTATGATGTTCACGCCGAGGGGTCGCTCAACGAGCTCCCACGTGCCGTTGCTGATCACACTGCGGATCTCTTCTTCCATGGCGGCCTTCACCGCCTTATCATTCCAGCTCGCCAACGCCTCCTTCACCGTCATTGTCGCAATGTCCCAGCGGTGCTCGGGGTCGGCTTGCATATCGTGGTCGAGCTCCGGAAACTCCTCGTCGTCCTCGGCGTCGTCGTACGCCAGGTCATCGTCGTCATTGTCGTACTGCGCGGTGAAGGCGGCCGACGCGCAGACATGGTAGGTTAGCCGCTCCGGCGGCCTCCGGACTCGTCCTGAACGTCGCAGTTCAAGCCGCTCGGAGCTGACCTCCACTACATCGCTGTCAGTAGACTGCCCGGCGTCCGACTGCTCCCCTTCAGCTTCGCCGGCTTCACTGTCCTCGGCGTCCTGCTGCACCAAAGCCGGCATCCCAGCCGACTTCTCCGTTGCCTGCAACTCCCCTGTCGACACCATCCTCTGCTCCCCTGTCGGTGACTTCTTTGCAGAAGCCCCCTTTGCTGACTTCACCTTTGTAAGCGTTGACTCCTCGGCCTGCTGCTCCCCTGCCTTCGGCGGCTCCGCTTCCACGCCGACTTGTTGAACGCCACTTCGGCCACCGGCGATGCTTTTGGCCGGCGCCATAGGCGACGCCCCACTGCTCCCCTCATCGCCGGAGGCCGACGTCGGCGTCGGCGCATCCAAAATGGCCACGGGAGGGGGGATAGCAGGGGCAGGGGAAGAAGGGAAGACTTGCTCGGCGTCCTCTTCAGCAGGCTCATCGACTGCGGCGAGCAGAGGGAGTGTCGCAGTGGAAGTGTCCGTCGGCGAGGCAGCCGGCGTCCGCCCCGACGCCGGCCCATGCGTCGACTTCCACACCTCCAGCGACATGGTTTCGTAAAACATCACGTCCGACGTGGTGACTACCTTGTTGTCGGCGATGTCAAGGAGCTCAGAGCCTTGCTCTCTTCTGACACGCCAAGATGGAGGCCCCACTTGGCCTTCGGCTTCAGCTTCCCACCGCGCTGCTGCTCGGGGACCAGGAACTGCGCCATGCAGCCCCACACGCGTGCCAGCGACAAGTCGGGCTTCTTCCCGGTGAGCAGCTGGTACGGCGTCGTCCCCGGCGGCAGCGACGTCCGCTCAAGGCAGTTTCGGACCCAGACAGCCTGTCGCAGGGCGAGGTGCCACCAGTGGTGCTGCACGCTCATGTGCAACAGCATTGTCTGCACCGACTCCACCACCGTCCGCATCTCCCGCTCCGCCATGCCATTCTGCTGCGGGGTGTATGGGCAGGTCAGGTCGTGGACGATCCCCTTGCCGTCCACGAAGGCGGTGAACTCTTTCCCGACGAACTCCCCTCCCCGGTCAGACCGCAGCTGCAGCACCGACTTCTTCGCCTGCCGCTCGACCCATACCAGCCACTGCTCAAACTCCCGCAGCACGTCGGACTTCCTGGCGACCGGCCGTACCCACACGTAGCGGGTCTTGCGGTCCTTCAGCAGCAGGAAGTACAAAATGACATTCTTTTCGACCACACGAAACGGCCCGCACAGGTCGATGTGCACGACGGCCAGGGCCTCCTCAGCGTCCGAGCCCTTGTCGGTGAACGACTGCCGCGCCAGCTTCCCGCCGACGCACTAAACGCATGGCGAGGCAGCGCCGGATTCCTACTTGAGGTCCAGCCCGGTGGCTACCTCGTGCTTCGCCGAGCTCAGGATGGTGTCCATGCCGACGTGCTCGAGCCTCACGTGCAGCCTGTCCAGCGTTGCCTTCGTCGTTGAGACGATTGCCCGCAGGGCCACTTCCTCCGCCGTAGGCGTCGCCGAGCAGAGACGCCGGCCGGAGTACGTTGCTCGACCGAGCAAGTCACCCATCGCCGAGATGAGCAGCATCCCGTCGCCGTCGTCTTGCAGCTTCACGCGGTTCTCCTTCAGCTGAACGGCCGACAGCAGGTTCGCGTCCACGCCTGGGACGTACAGCACGTCGGGGATGAGCACACGCTTCCCGGCCTCCCCTTGCAGCGCAACCGTGCCCCGTCCCTTGACGTCCTGCAGCGCCCCATTGAAGCCGCGCACGCGTTTAACGTCGCCGCTCAGCCCCATGTCCACGAAGACCTCCTGTTGGTGTAAGGGCCTAATAAACTCAAGCTATTAGGACTTAATCAAACTTAAAACCTCTCCTCGGGGTCACCTCCAAGGGTCCCTGGGTGCCTGGTACAAGACCAGCCCCTATCCTCGGGTCCGAGTTTGTAGAGAGAGGGATCAAGAAGGACTTAGTCAAAACAGCAAGAGTACCTTGAACGTCGTGCAGCGTGCCGTGCAGACCGTCGGTCGGATTAAGCTGAGAATTCGCTATATCGAAGCTCGCTCCAAGAGCTTTAAAATGAGCCAAGTTGCCTCGCGAAAAGTTCTGCCATTACGAAGTTATGGCTCGGACAGCGTTTGCCTAGCGTTGGAGTGCTAGCATACTAGCGTTGACTCGGGTAGCATTCCGCCGTCGAATAGCGCAGAAACGAAATTCCAGCGAGGAAGGAATTTGCTTGAATCAATTTGACTATATTCAGGTACAAACAGAGAAGGATTAAATAGTTCTAGCTAGCAAGGACCTTGGGAATCAACCTGGGAACAACCAGGGATGATCCCAAATAATTCCAAGCAACAGAACCAACCTGGCTGGACAAAATAGCAGGTGGTAGGTTGGTAAACAACCTCTGGTTCTGTTTTTCCAACCTGGGAAAACAACAACCAGGTTCAGGTTCTAAAAACAGAACCTGTTTTGTCTTTGCCCAACCAGCCAAATGCTGGTTCCGCTGGTTTCCCCTGGCCTTGTAGCATGCAGATACAGACAAACAACATCCAACCTTCACCTAAATTGTACCCCTATAGTGCCTTCCCTGCTACACTATAGTTAACCAAACAAAACAGTACAATTTCGAGTTGGATAGAACTGAATCTGCGCAATCAACTCAACCGAACTGCAAAGCTTCCATCTTGGGTTCCTTTGCGAGCTCGTCCTTTCTGCTTGCATTGTTCATAGCGCGTACAATGTCGTGCCGAAGCGCACATTGCGCGAGTACCTGCAAATGCATCAAGCGAAAATTGCGAAAGCAAACAAACACACGAACATTCCATTCACACCCAAATGCATTCGCACACGCATACTCGTACAAACAGACGGCAGGATGTCGTGCAATGTAAATTTGCACCCAACACCTCCTTCGTCCCCATTAGGTGGTGGGAGCAGCCGCTGTCCAGTAGGACCACCGCCGGGTTCGCCTGCACTGCTGCTGCCATCGCCTGGAAATCCTCACCGGCCTCCGGCGCTAGTGAGACGGTCGGCTCCACGACGCCGACCAGCGAGCACGACGCTTCCCCGTCGCCTCGCCCCTTGCCGCTAGCAGAGGAGTCGGCGTCCTTCGCCGAGGTCGACTTGTTCGACTGCTTCTCCTTGCGCGGCTGGTTTCCTCGACGTGGACGACGGCTGGCCGACCTCCCGCGGCCTCCCTTGGCGTCGTCGTTGTCTGACGGATTCGCTGCGGTCGGGACACTCAAAGGAGAGGTGATCGGGGCTGCGGCAGATCCAGCACTCCCGACGCCGACCTCCTCCTCCGCGACCGCCTTCCTTCGCCGACTTACCCTTGTCGGCGTCCTTGGCCGGCTTCCCACCTCCGCTACCATCGTACCTCGAGGCGTCGAGGTACTGACGCCCGGCGAGCAGCACCGCGAGATGACCGTGAAAGTCAGCAACTGCACAGCCGCAAAACTTTGCACGAAAGTCGGGGTAGATCTCCTCCGGCGTCGCCACGGTGCCGCGAGAGAAGCCGATCAGCCCGGCCATCTCCAGCTGAGGCTCGATCGCCTCCTTCTACGTGAGGATGTCGGGTCGACCGACCAGCAGGGGGGTGACCGAGATCCTGTCCGGCGTAAACTTGAAGTAGCCGTAGCTCGGCGCAATCCCTCCCGCCGTCACGTGTGTCGCCGACATCGGCGCCAATCCACTTCGTCGGCCTCCGACGTCGCCCTGCGAGGCCCCTGCAGCCGCCGACGACTGCATCCCTCGCACCTGAACGCCGCCGACTTCATCGGCGTGTATCACACCTCTCTGCCTCGACGTGCCTCCCGCACTGCTGCCGACCTGGTCACCGGCGTTGACGCCCACGTCGATGCCACTAGCGTTGTTCACCGGTGGAGGAGACGCCGGTCGTGAAGAGTGCTCCGTCGCTCACACAGCGCGGATGCCAGCCTCGACGACCGCCAGCGGGAGAGTCCCGTACTCGTTCGCCGCATGGCGTCTCCTCGCATCCTCCAGCCGTGCCTCCAAGGTGTCCACGACGCCCGCCTCAACTACGGGGTCCACCATGGCGTCCAACACAGCCACCGGCCTACGAAGAAGCTAGGTAGGTGCAAAGTCGGCTAAATCGAAGGTGACGTCGCGGTGTCCTCCACGCTCACCGCACCATGCGGAGATAACTCGTACAACGGGAGCTTGACTGCGGGGAAGGCACGTGCGTGAGAGGGATCTCTGCGTTCGTTCGTTCCTTAGTCGTTTCCTTGTGTGCACACTACTTGCTAGTTCACGGGGAGAATTGGCAAGAGTTCCGGTAGGAAAACATCACAACAAAGGTTCAGAATGATTGCAACAACATTGGCATGCAAGACTACATCAGAGCTAGCACAGCTGCTGGTCGACCTCCAGCGCAGCACGGTCGACCGCGTTCCAGCGCAGCAATGCTCGCACCGCTCCAGCGCAGCAGAGATTCGGCACGCCAACGTTGCAAGTCTGTCTACGGTGTGCCAACGCTGCAGCAAGGCGGCTCCACAGCATTGGATCCGCAGGACAACGGTGCACCTGCTTCGCAGGTGTGCGCGGCTGGTTGGTGTCCAACGCCCCATCACGTGCCCAGCACGGACAGTCCGCCCGTGACGGCGTCCACCAACCACGTCGACCTCGGGATACCACCCCCGAGGTCGTCCTCGCAGAAACCACCCCCGGCGACCTTCGCACATGTCGCCCGGGTATCCCGGTTGACCGGGCAAACCTGCCTGGTCGTCCGGCCCAGCCGGACGCCGGCTAAACCAAGCCCGGAGTCCCAGGGTCGGCGTCCTGTCGTACAGATGGCGTCCACTCGCCCAAGACGCCGTCCAGGTGCCCAAGTCGGCGTCCAGGCGCCCGGGACGCCGAGCAAGCGCCCAGGTCGGCGTCCAGCCTCCAAGGACGCCGAGCAGACGCCAAGGACGGCGTCCACCTGCTCGGCGCCTTCCAGCCAGGCGCCGCCTAACTCGACGCCCTTGCAGTGGCCTCCGTGCCCACTGCTGCAGGTCGGCTGCACCCCCCGGCACACCCGACCACGAGGTCGGTTCCGCCCAAGCGAGGACGGGGCCAAACACCACTCCCGTTGACATTCATCGTTGAGAAGTTCAATGGTAAGGGCTATGATGATTGGGCCTGGAAAATGCAACTCTACTTCCGTTAGATTGGAAAGCCGAAACTAATGATTGGGAAGGAGCCTAGACCGAGTGACACCGCCCTGCAGAAATATTGGGACGAGCGCGCCTCGGCTGGCTACTACTTGATGTCGCAGAGTTTGGAGCTGAACCAGCGTCACCACGTCATGCACCTGCTGCCGGAGATTGCTTGTGGTCCGAAGGCGTGGACCGTGTTGAAAGAGCAGCACGCCCCTACCTCCGTCATTGTGACGCTCATGATGGAGAGGGAGCTGTCCGCGTTGCGCCTGAGCGAGGGAGAGCCGCTGCAACATGTCTTGGACAAGATACGCGACCTTTAAACGAAATTGGCGACCACAGGAATCACCTACCTGGAGCAGACCAAGTACCTTAGGATGCTCTCGCTGCTGCCTGGCTTCAATTTACAAGCGGGTTGAGCCTGCCACAGAACCAAAAGTTGTGGACGCTCGAATGGGTGCGAACAAAGATTCTGGAGGACGACTTCCGTTGCCGCTATTTGAGGGGTGAAGATGACGGCAACAGTGGCCATGGGATGCAAGGGAGCCGACGTGGCAGAAGACGTGGCTTTGGTTGTGCTGGACGAGGAGCAAAGAAGGACGACGACTCCAACGACCAACAAGGAGGTATCGGTTGGGGTCGCGGTGCGAAATCTGGACGTGGGGGCAAGTCGGATGCTGGTGGCAAAATGAGAAGGAGAGGCACCCCTGGTTTTTGTCAGAATCGTCACCAGGATGGCGGCGTGCGGAGGAACCAGAAAACGTCCAGGGCCGCGGCACCGTCGCCCTGCAAGGCGAGGCCGGGAAGCAGGTGCTCATCCCCGACGTACTGTACGTCCCGGGTGTGCGGGCAAACCTGCTGTCGTCTGGCCAGCTGAAGGAGCACGGCGTGAAGCTGCACGAGGACGGCGACGGGATGCTGCTCGTCTCGGCAGCAGGAGAGGTGCTTGGTCGGGCGACGTACTCCGGGCGAGTCCTCTGCACCGACCTGCGTCCCTGCTCGACGAAGTCGACGTCACCCACGCCGGAGGTTGTGGCCCTGCGGGCGATCGTCTCGAAGACGAGGTCGACGCCGGACAGGCTGCATGCTCGGCTTGCACACATTGGCATGGACACCATCAGGCGCTCGGCGAAGAACGAGGTCGTCATTGGGCTGGACCTCAAGTCGGCGACGGGCGCCGTCTCACCATGTGTCTCGTGTGTCGGCGGGAAGCTGGCGAGGCACACCTTCCCCGACCACGGCTCCGACGCCGACGACGTGTTGGCCGTCGTGCACATCGACTTGTGCGGGCCATTCCGCGTGGCTGCCAAGGACGGCAGCCTGTACTTCTTGCTGCTAAAGGACCGCAAGACTCGCTACGTGTGGGTGCGGCCGGTCGTTAAGAAGTCCGACGTGCTGCGGGAGTTCGAGCAGTGGCTGGTGATGGCGGAGCGACAGACCAAGAAGTCGGTGCTAATGCTGCGCTCTGACCGGGGAGGGGAGTTCCTCGGAAAGGACTTCACCGCCCTCGTGGACGGCAAGGGGATCCTCCACGACCTCACCTGCCCATACACTCCGCAGTAGAACGGCATGGCGGAGCGGGAGATGAGGACGGTGGTGGAGTCGGTGCGGACGATGCTGCTGCACATGGGCGTCCAGCACCACTGGTGGCACCTCGCTTTGCGGCAGGCTGTCTGGGTCGGCAACTACCTGGAGAGGTCGGCGACGCCGGGGACGACACCGTACCAGTTGCTCACCGGGAAGAAGCCCGACTTGTCGCTGGCGCGCGTGTGGGGCTGCATGGCGCAGTTCCTCGTCCCCGAGCAGCAGCGTGGTGGGAAGCTGAAGCCGAAGGCCAAGTGGGGCCTTCACCTTGGCGTGTCGGAGGCGAGCAAGGGCTGGGAGCTCCTCGACATCGCCGACAACCGGGTGGTCACCACGTCGGACGTGGTGTTCTACGAGGACATGTCGCTGGAGGTGTGGAAGTCGGAGCACGGGCCGGTGTCAGGACGGACACCGACCACCCCGCCAACCGACACCTCGCAGGCGACGCTGCCTCTGCTCGCGGAGGTCGGTGAGCTTGCTGCTGGGGACATCGAGGTCGACCATCCTCCTTCCCCTCCTCCCACGACCCATGTTTCTCCCCTCGTGGCCGACATGCGTGGACTGACTCCGGTGTCGGCCTCCGGCGATGAGGGGAGTAGTGGGACGTCGCCTGCGGCCAAGAGCATCGCCGGTGGCCGACGTGACGGGCAGCAAGTCGACGTGGGAGTGAAGTCGACGTGGATAAGGGAGGAGCAGGTCGAGGAGGTGCAGCCGACTAGGGTGACGCCGACAGGGGAGCAGGCAGCAACAAGGCCGACCAAGGAGCAGTTGGGGACCTGGCAGTCGGCAGGGGAGCTGACCGCAGGGGAGGAATCGGTCGGGACGCCGACCGAGGTGCAGCAGGACGACGAGGACGATGAAGGGGAGCAGTTGGGCGACGAGGAGTCCACCGACAGTGACGTGGGAGAGGCCCAGGCTGGACCACGGCGTACAGGCCGCCTTCGGAGGCCTCCCGACTTCTTCGTCCCGGCTGCCTTCACCACGGTGTATGACGTGGTCGACAAGGACGACGACCTGCTGTACGACGACGTTGATGAGGATGTAGACCTGCTGGAGCTCGACCCCGACATGCACGCCGACCCCGAGCACCGTTGGGATATCTCCACGATGACGGTGAAGGAGGCGCTGGCTAGCTGGAAGGGTCCGGCGGTGAAGGCCGCCATGGAGGAGGAGATTCGCAGCCTCATCACCATGGGGACGTGGGAGCTGGTCGAACGCCCACCCGGGGTCAACATCATGAAGAACCGGTGGGTGTTGACGACGAAGTACCACATCGACGACACCGTCGAGCGCGAGAAGGCGAGGCTGGTCGTGAAGGGCTTCACGCAGGTGTATGGCGCCGACTACGACGAGACGTACGCGCCGGTGAGCAGCTACGTCACGCTGCGGATTTTCCTCAGCATCGTCGCCGTCTTCGACCTCAACCTGATGCAGCTCGACATGAAGAATGCCTTCCTGCAGAGCAAGCTCGACCGCGTGCTGTACATGTACCAGCCGGACTACTTCAATGACGGGACCGGCCGGGTGTGCAAGCTGCTGAAGAGCCTGTACGGGCTGAAGCACTCACCGCTGCTGTGGTACAAGGCTCTCAACGACGTGCTGGTCGGCGCTGGCTGGAAGAAGAGTCAGGTCGACGAGGCTCTCTACTTCAAGGTCGGCGTCGACAAGGTGACCTGTTGGGTGCTGGTCTACGTCGACGACCTGTTCGCCGCCAACAACAGCCCCGAGATGCTGAAGGAGCTGAAGGAGCTGCTGGAGGCCGCCTTCGAGCTGCGCGAGATCTCACCGGTGCAGAAGTACCTCGGGCTGGAGATCGTGCGCGACAGGTTGGCGGAGAAGCTGTGGCTGCACCAGCAGGGCTACGCCGACAAGCTGCGTAGGCGTTTCATCGATGAGGAGCAGGGCGGTCGGACCCCGAAGACGCCGGTCTCGGTCGACGCCTACGCCGAGCTCACCTTCGACGACGAGGAGGCGCAGGAGCGACAGGAGGAGGAGTACCGGCAGAAGGTCGGCTCGCTGCAGTTCGCGGCGACGACGACGAGGCCGGACATCGCCTTCGCCTGCAGCAAGCTGGGGAGCGGCCTCACTGTGAGGAGCGACCAGCACTGGCGCGAGGTCGACCGCTGCCTTGCCTACCTCGCCAACACGCGTGACACCGCCCTGGAGTTCGGCGGTGGACCTGAGTCGCTGGAGCTGGTCGGCTACGTGGACGCCGACGATGCCGGCGACAAGCAGAACAGGACGAGCACGGGCGGCTACGTGTTCGTCTACGGAGGAGCCGCAGTCTCCTGGTCGAGCTAGCGCATCAAGTGCGCGACGCTGTCGTCGACCGAGTCGGAGTACGTGGCGGCCGTCGAAGCTGGCAAGGAGGGACGCCGACTTCGCTTCCTCCTGGCAGAGTTCCAGCAGCTAGATGCTGGGAGGCCGACGGTCCTAAGGGTGGACAACAAGTCGGCCATCACAGTCGCCGAGGGCATGGGGTTGACGGGCAACCTCAAGCACATGGAGCGGCGACAGGCCTGGCTGCAGCACATGGTGAAGCGGGGGAAGTTTGCGCTGCAGTACATCCCGACCGCTGAGCAGCCGGCCGACTTCTTGACGAAGGCGCTGCACTATCCGGCCTTCAACCGGTGCTCCGTTGCAATCGGCCAAGTGCGTCTGGCCGACGTGGGCGACGGCGACGAAGACGTGCAGCAATAGGTGCCATGCCCTCTTGCATGGCTGGTGCGGTGGACAACGTGCTGTGGGTTGGGTGCACGTCGACGAGCTTTTCTCCGAGAAGTACTGTCGTGTGGGCTGGGGGCCCAAGCGTGAACGTGGCAGGGGAGTGTCAACGGGAGTTGTATGTTGGCCCCGTCCTCGCTTGGGCGGTGCCGACTTCGTGGTCGGATGTAGGGTGCAGCCGACCTGCAGCAGTGGGCGAGTTGGTCGACGAGGTTGGTCGACCTGCACGGGGAGCCACTGCATGGGCGCCGACTTCGGGAGGGCGCCAACTTCGGGTGGTCGACCTGGGAAGTCGACCAGACCTTCTGGTCGACCTGGTAAGTCGACCAGCCCTTCTGGTCGACCTCGGAAGTCGACCAGACCTTGTGGTCGACCTGGTAAGTCGACCAGCCCTTCTGGTCGACCTGGGAAGTCGACCAGACCTTCTGGTCGACCTGGGAAGTCGACCAGACCTTCTGGTCGACCTGGTAAGTCGACCAGCCCTTCTGGTCGACCTGGGAAGTCGACCAGACCTTCTGGTCGACCTGGTAAGTCGACCAGCCGTTCTGGTCGACCTGGGAAGTCGACCAGACCTTCTGGTCGACCTGGAGTGACGTCGACTTGGAGCTGGTCGACCAGGGGGTAGTGGTCGACCTGGGGAGGTCGACTGGAGGTGGCCGTCGACTTGGGAGGTCGACCGGCACATACCAGAGGCAGTGGTCGACCTGGGGAGGTCGACCGGAAGTGGTCGTCGACCTGGGTGGTCGACGGGCACGCACTGGTTGCTCGGTCGACCAGGTTACCTGGGTGACGAGGTTCTGCGGAGGCATGCGACGTTCGCCCGGGTGGTTTTGGCGAGGACGACCTCAGTGATGGTATCCCGAGGTCGACGTGGTGCATCAGAGGCAGTCGTCAGCACGAAGTTGATGTGGTGTGTGCGCTGTGCAGGTGACGAGGCACTGCACGCCAATCATCTGCGAGCACCTGCGAAGCGGGTGCGATGCTGTACTGCGGGAGCAACGCTGGCACGCCGTCGACTTGCGCTGTTGTCACGCCGTCGACTTGCAGCGGTGGCAAGCCGCGACTCTACACTGCTGGAGCGCGGTCGACCAAGTCGTGCTGGCACACGGTCGACCGTGCTGCGCTGGCAGTCGTCCTGCTTGCATGCTAGCTCTGATGTAGTCTTGTCTTGCCAACTTGATTGTATCATTGTTGTCAACTTTCTCTAGTAAAACTCTTGCCAAATTACCTTGTGAACTAGCAAGCAGTGTGTACACTAGGAAAACGACTAAGGACCAACGAACGCAGAGATCACACGAGCACCCGTGCCTAGCCCGCAGTCTAGCTCCCGTTGTAGTAGTTATCTCCGCATGGTTGGTACCAAGTCTAAGTGGGTTACTTACCCATATGGTTGGTACCAAGAGTAAGTGCATTACTTACCGATATGGTTGGTACCAAGAATAAGTGCGTTACTTACCCATATGGCTAGTACTGAGGGTAAATGCGTTTTATACCCCTATGGTTGGTACCAAGTGTAAGTGCGTTACTTACCCATATGGTTCGTACTATGAGTAAATGCATCTTTTACTAATATGGTTGGTACCACGAGTAACCGCGATACTTTCATACATGGTTGGAACCAGAAGTAAGTGTGTTACTTACCAATATGGTTGGTACTAAGTCTAAGTGCGTTTCTTACCCATATGGTTGGTACCAAGAATAGCTGCGTTACTTACCCATATGGTTGGTACGAGGGGTACGTGCGTGGGTTACCCATGTTGTTGGTACTATAAGTAACTGCGTTACTTAACGATATGGCTGGTACCCAAAGTAAGTGCGATACTGACACACATGGTTGGTATTAAGAGTAAGTGCGGTACTTATTAATATGATTGGTACCAAGTCTAAGTGCGTTACTTACCCGTATGGTTGGTACCAAGTGTAAGTACTTACCCATATAGTTAGTATCAAGTACAAGTACTTTACTTACCCAAATGGTTGGTACCAAGAGCAATGTGTTGATTACCAATATGGTTGGTACCAAGTGTGAGTGTGTTACTTGCCTAGATGGTTCGTACCAAGAGTAAGTGTGTAATTTACCCATATGAATGGTGTTAAAGATAAGTGCGTTACTTACCCATATGGTTGGTACCAAGTGTAAGTGCGTTATTTACCCATATGGTTAGTACCAAGAGTAAGTGCGTAATTTGTTATAGTCACAATAGGCTTCAATGTGCCTAAAACGAAAGATAGAGTGCGCAGTCAGATTTCTGCACAGCAGCTTCAAACGTTCATAGCGATCTGGTCACGGCATTAAATTACCTGATTCAACTTAGATCTGGAGCGTCTTAATGTCTTCTACACGCAGCAATTTAGATCGCACGTTTTCATTAGGAATTGACAACACAGCGTCAGTTTGAACAAACGGCACTATGGCAGCAACATAGTCTTAGGACACAAATTCGGAGAGTTAGGAAGAGTTACGAGTTGGGAATGACTCCCAGCTCTTACAAGCCCCAAGAGCCAAGGTACAGTGATGTGGAACAGTGCCACACCAAGAAGGGTCTCGAAACTACCCTTCACAAGGGCCTACACCAAGTGAAATGTTACACTACAAACTGTGATATAACTATGTTCACTATCTTGAAGTGTACCCTTTTGGCGAGCTTCGAAATACCTTGAAGCTTGAAACAAGGCTCCGGTTCTTCATAAAAAAACTCATCCTTGAGTTCTTGATGGGTCTGCTGCACAGACCTGGACACGCGGAACGTTCGACACATGACAAAATAGAAACCGCGCACGACAAAACAGAAACCGCGCACGGGACACAAACGACCGCATAACACGCGGCTAGTGATAACTCACTTGCTATTGACTCGACACACACACACTCGACATCATGACCCATTATACACGCACTATTATAAGCATGAAATATATATTATTTTTTGCCCTCATACTATTCTATGCACACACGCATGCACGCACACGGACAACAAGCTGAGTGCAAACCATAGGGTTGCACCAACAAACTCCCCCTCGGGTTGTTGGCTTTAGGATCTTGCTCTCTTTGATCAGAGCCATCCCAGCCAGCTTGAAACACTTCCAGTGCTACTGTTCCACCAGCCTCTTGGTCATCATATCAGCTGGCTGCCCCATCGACTTCACATAACGCAGCTCAACTTCACCCGCGGCCACCATGCTCCTCGTCCAATGCCATTTCACCCTCATGTGCTCGGTGAGGCCGAGCAACACCGGATTCTTAGCTAGAGCAATGGCTCCCTGGCTGTCACAATAGAGAGGGGTAGGTCCTTGCCGGTCCTACCCCAATTCGGCTAACAAACTCCGCTGCCACACAACCTCCGATACGGCATGGAAGAGTGCCATGTACTCGGACTCCACCGAGCTCAATGCTTGGTCCACCTGCTTCTTGCTCTCCCAAGCAGTTGGGCCTCCACCAACACAGTATATGCAGCCTCCCACACTTGTCATGTCCTCTGGTTCCGATGCATAAGAGGCATCCGAGAAAGCAGTGAGGAACATGCGCCCGGGTTCCACACCATCCGCGCCCTTTTGGCGCCTTTGCGCCGCCGCTGAGCATTGCAGCCCAACGGTCGGTGTTTGGCCAAGATACTTGGCCACCCTCATTCCAGCTGCTACCTGCTCCTCATTAGGGCATTGCACAACCCTAGCCAGCTGCCTAGTAGCAAATGCAACGTCCGGTCGTGTGTTGACTGCCGCGTACATGAGGCTGCCCACCAATGAGTGAAAACGGCGCCTCTCCTCTTCACCAACGCTCTCCTCCTCTGGTCCCTTCACACCCATGAACCCAGAGGGGAATGGAGTAGCCACATGGCCTTCACTCTGCCCAAAGTTGGCAGCCAAGGCCTCCAGGTACTTCCGTTGGTGCACCCGCATGCACCGCTTCTCCACGTCTCGTTCGATGTGGAGCCGAAGGTAGAAGTTCACGTCGCCAAGTGACTTGCACTTGAACTTGTCTTGCAGCTTCAGCATCACCTCCTTCACAAGGTCAGAGGAAGGGGAGAATATGAGGATGTCATTCACAAGGAGTGATCGGCCGTTGAGGGAGTGAAGCCGATCTCCTCCAACACTTCGCGCAGCTTCAAGTACCATTGCCTAGGGGTCTGCTTCAGCCCATAGAAGGCCTTCTTCAGCTCCCACACTCTGCCTCTACCATCGTCAAACCCCTCAAACTGCACCATGAAAATCTCTTCCTCAAGAACGCCATTGAGGAATGCCATGGTGATGTCGATCTGCTTCACCACCCATCCTTTGATGGCAGCTCCCGCGAGTAGGGTCCGCAGAGTCGTCGGCTTCACCACTGGAGCAAACAGCTCCTTGAAGTCCACCTTCTCCTTCCGCTGGTACCTCTTGGCCACAAGCCTAGACTCGTAGAGCTCGATCATGCCGTCAGCATCCGACTTAATTTTGAATAGCCACTTGGACGTTATCGCCGGTAGCTCCACCAATTCAGCTCCTCAATGCTCTTCAGCTCACTCTCCATGGCCTTCTTCCACTCCTCAGCATCACTACTCTCCAAGGCCTCCTTGAGAGTTGCTGGTTCTCCCGGCATCTCCACCAGAGAGAAGAACACAAAGGCACGCTCCTCGTAGTCGCTCTTCTCGTCATCTCCTACCATCATTGCCACTCCGGCCAAGGCTGTCTTGCCCGGCTGTCCTGGCGCATCATATGTCAGCCTCTTAGGGGCTTGAACTTTCCTCTTGACCCTTCCTTCCTCCTCAGCTGCAGGAACCTCAAGGCCTTGGCGTTGCTGCGGTGTGGGTCGAATCCGTGGAGCACCCGTAGTAGGGGAAGGGAGTGTCGGTGCACGCTCGCTCACTTGCTGCACCTCCTCCTCTTCTTCCTCTGCATTCTTGGCCTCCTCTCCCCCATTCAGAAGGAAATATTGCCTTGTGGTGGTGCTGCCGCTGCTCAGCTCCAAAGGCAGCTCCACATGCTCCAAACCGGAATTCTTCACCTCTCCCAACAGCACGCCAATCTTCGCCTCATTCTCCACCTTCCAATCCTTGTACACAAGGCTCTCCATGAACTTGCAGTCCTGGCTCACCAAGAACTTCTTGGTGAATGGGTCCCAAAGAAGTCGCCCCTTGCTGTTTTGAGCCATGCCCAAATGCACGGCCCATATCGCTTTGGCACCAAGCTTGTTGTGCCGAAGATGCTTAGGTACGAGCGCCATGCACATGCACCCGAAAACTTTAAGCGTATCCACCTTTGGCTTCCTTCCAAGCCACTCCACATAGGGCACCCATTTATCTGCTCCCACATGAGTCAAGGCTCTGTTCTTGGCCACACACGCGCTCCGCACCGCATCAGGCCAGAAATAGTCGGGTAGCCCGGCTTCAATGAGTAACCCGCGTGCCGTCTCCGTGATGGTCCGGATCGCTCGCTCGGCGATGCCGTTCATTGCAGGGGAGTATGGCATAGTAAGGGAGTGCCTTATGCCATTCTTCTTCAGCTATAATGAGAACTCCTTGCTCAGGAACTCTCCCCCTCGATCGGTGCGGATTGACTTGACTAGACGGTCTTGTTGCCGCTCCACCATCGGGAACCAATCGGTCTTCAACGTTTCAGCCACGTCGCTCTTCTTGGCCAGCACGTAAACCCAAGTCATGCATGTGTAGACGTCCACTATGGTGAGGAAATATTCAGCTCCAGCAGCTCCAAGATTTAGGGGGCCCACCACGTCCATCACCACCTCGTCAAGTGGTGCCTTTGCCGTCGTCTCCGAGCTCGAGAACGGAAACCGGGTAAACTTGGCTTGTATGCACGTCAGGCAGCCAAGCACCTCATCAGGCTCCCCCTTCACACGTATGCCAGCAACCATCTCATTCTTCACTAGCTGCTGCAAGATAGGCGGGGCCACGTGCCCCATTTGCCGATGCAAGGTGAGCCAATCTTACTCCCCCGTAGCCGAAGTTGGATTGGAGAATGCCGCGCTCGCAATAGCGCCCCACATGCTCTCTCCGTACTCCTCCTCCGCTGCTGCCTCGGGGTTTTCCTCACCCTTGTGCTACCTCTTGGCTGCTGCACAACCCTCCTTATGTTCACCGAGCTTGCTGGTCCCTCCAAGGTTGCTCTTCTTGGACTCGTTCTCCTTAGCGCGACCGTTCGCGCCATCGCCGCTACCAACCGCTTCACCCTTGGTGCTGACGCTTGCTGCCACTTGCCTCTCCTTAGGCATTGGGACCACAGGGATCTGCCACATCTCGTTGTAGACATCCCTATCCTCGTGAAGATCCCATAAAATTCGGTCGCCAATCCTCGCGGTATAGGTCTTGGCTCTCTTCGAGTTCGTGTCCATGCCGGCCTTTGCCAACCGCCGCACGGAAATCAGGTTCGCAGCAAGGCTGGGCACCCAAAGCACGTTCTTGAGGCCCACGTTCAGCACCCTTCAACATGGCCTTGCCCATGCCTTTTACCTGCTTGCTACCCCAAAGCCGATGTCACATGCTTCACCGGTGACGGCTCAAGTTCGGTGAGCAAATCTGCGCGAGGTGTCATGCTATAGGTAGCGCCGCTATCGATCACCCAATAGTCCAGGGGGTGTAGGGTCACCTTCCCCACAACAGCTGGCTCCTCAAAGCCTTCATCCTTCTCTGGGCCAGCCGGTGCTTGCGTCGACACAAAGTAGAATTGACCCGGATAGCGATCGTCGCTCGGGTCGTTGTCTTTATCTCCACTCTTCATGTTCGCAGCTCCACCTCCACGACCGTCACGGCCTCCACGGCCTCTTCCTCTCCCTCCTCCTGCTCCTCTACCCTCTTGGCCTTGAGCAGGGGTCCATCCTTCAGGGAGTTTGTAGCAATCGCGCCACATGTGTCCGCTCTTGTGGCAATAATGTTACTCGCCATCAAATCGTCCGCGACCGCGACCGTAGCTCTTGTCGTCGCTGCCGTATCCGCCTCTTCCGCGACCTCCACTGAAGTTGCTGCCTCCAAACCTTCCTCCCACTCGTCCTCTGCCTCTTACACGGCCATATCCACGGCCGACGCTCGCTGCACCAGCGCCATCCGCACTCGCCAACTCACGGCGGTAGAAGTCATCTTGTAGGATCGCTCGCTTCGCGTCTTCAAGCGAGAAGCAGTGCAAGTCACGATTGAGGTTGATGATGAGCGAGGACCACGACTCGGGGAGTAAGGCCAGCAACTTGGTCTTCTTTTGGAGCTCACTGTAGTTCAAATCAGCTCCCTCAAGCCGCGTCAACAAGTCGAAGAATTTCTGCACCTCTTCTTCCACGGATTCATCTTCTTCGATACGTAGTGTCGCCATTTGCCGTTCCAACACCACAGCTACCGATGCTGTTGCAGGAGTGTGTACACCCTTGAGAGCAGCCCATGCTTTAGGTCCCTTCTCTGGTTCACGCTGGAAAGGCTTGATGTGACGGATCTGGCTGCTCCCCAACGCTTGCCCAAGTAGGAGATAGCCTTGTGCGCTCTTACCTCCAGCAGGTCATAGTGGTCAAATACGATCTCCATTCTGAAGGACCATTCAGCAAAGTTGTCGCCGTTGAACTTGTCAAGCCCGAACACTCTTGTTTCATCCCTAGAAGGTCCAAGAATTGGTTGCACGGGCGCCACGGCTGAATCACGGGCTTGGCCTTGTGCTTGGGCTTCTCCTCCGCCACCAGCACCTCTGCCACCCCTCTCATCAAAACCAGCCATAGTCGAAGCTGCGTCAAGGAGCTCTGATACCAATTATTGTAGTCACAATAGGCTTCAATGTGCCTAAAACGAAAGATAGAGTGCACAGTCGGATTTCTGCACAGCGGATTCAAACGTTCAAAGCGATCTGGACACAGCTCCAAATGACATGATTCAACTTGGATCTAGAGCGCCTTAATGTTCTCTACAAGTAGCAATTTAGATCGCACGATTTCATTAGGAATTGACGACACAGAGTCAGTATGAACGAACGGCACTATGGCAGCAACATAGTCTTAGAACACAAATTAGGAAGAGCTAGGAAGAGTTACGAGTTGGGAATGCAGCTCCTACAAGCCCCAAGAGCCGAGGTAGAGCTATGTGGAACAGTGCCACACTGTCCCCAACCAAGAAGGGTCTCGAAACTACCCTTCACAAGGGCCTACACCAAGTGAAATGTTACTCTACAAATTGTAATGTAACTATGCTCACTACCTTGAAGTGTACCCTTTTGGCAAGCTTCGAAATCACTTGAAGCTTGAACCAAGGCTCCGGTTCATCATAAAAAAACTCATCCTTGAGTTGTTTATGGGTCTGCTGCATACACCTGCGACACGCCGAACGTTCGACACAGGCAAAAATAGGAACCGCGAATGACAAAAAAGAATCCGCGCATGGGACACAAACGGCCGCGTAACACGCGGCTAGTGATAACTCGCTATTGACTCGACACACACACACACTCGACATCATGACCCATCATACACACACTATTATAAGCATGAAATATATATTATTTCATGCCCTCATACCATTCCATGCACACACGCATGCACGCACACGGACAACAAGCCGAGTGCAAACCATAGGGTTGCACCAACATAATTTACCCATGTGAATGGTACTAATCATAAGTGTGCTACATACCCATTCGGGTGGTACCAAGAGTATGTGCATTATTTACACATACAATTGGTACCATGTGCAAGTGCGTTACTTACCCATATGGTTGGCACCAAGAATGATTGCGTAATTTACCCATATAAGTGGTGCTAATGATAAGTGCGTTACTTACCGATATGGTTGGTACCAAGAGTACGTGCGTTACCCGAATGGTTGGTACCAAGAGTATGTCCGTTAATTACCTATATGGTTAGTACCGAGAGTATATGCATTCTTACCCAGTACCGAAAGTAAGCGCGTTACTTACCCATAAGGTTGTTACCAAAAGTAAGTGACAGACTCATATTGTTGATTCTAACGATGCGTGTGTTATTTATCCATATGGTTGGTACCAAATGTAAGTGCGTTACTTATTGATATGGTTGGTTTCAAGCATAAGTGCGTTAGTGACCCATATGGTTGGTATCAAGTGAAATTGCGTAACTTACCCATATGTTCAATACTACAGGTAAGTGCGGTACTTACCCATATGGTTGGTACCAAGAGTAAGTACGTTACTTACCCATATGGTTGGTACCAAGAGTAACTGCGTTTCTTACCTTTATGGTTGGTGCTACGGGTAAATGCATCACCCATATGGTTGGTACAAAGAGTAAGTGCGTTAGTTACCGTTATGGTTGGCATCAGGGGTAAGTGCGTTAATTAACCACGTGATTCGTACCAAGTGCAAGTGCGTTACTTACTTGTACTAAGGTATGTGCGTTATTTACCCATATGGTTGGTACCAAGTGTAAGTGCGTTGCTTACCCATATGGTTGGTACCAAGAGTAGGTGCATCAGTTACCCATATAATAAGTAAAAAGTGTCAGTGCGTTATTTACCCATATGGTTGGTACCAAGTGTAAGTGTGTTACATACCAACATGGTTGGTACCAAGAATAAGTGCGTTACTTACCCATATGGTTGGTACCAAGTGTAAGTGCGTTACTTACCCATATGGTTAGTACTATGAGTCACTGCGTTATTTACCCATATGGTTGGTACCAAGAGTAACTGCGATACTGACATACATGGTTGGTACCAAGAGTAAGTGCGTTACTTACCAATATGGTTGGTACCAAGAGTAAGTGTGTTACTTACCCATATGGTTGGTACCGAGAGTAAGTGCGTTACTTACCGATATGGTTGGTACCAAGAGTAAGTGCATTCCTATCCCATACGGTAGGTACTAAGGGAAAGTGCGTTATTTGCCCATATGGTTGATACCATGCGTAAACGCGTTACTTACCGATATGGTTGGTACCAAGAGTAATTGCGTTACTCACCCATATCGTTGGTTAAAATAGTATATGCGTTACTTTTTTATATAGCTGGTACCAGAAGTAAGTGCGTTACTAATCCATATGGTTGGTGTTAAGAATAAGTGCGTTACTTACCCATATGGTTGGTACGAAGAGTAAATGAGTCATATGGTTGGTACTAAGACTAAGTGCGTTACTTAACGATATGGTTGGTATTAAGAATAAGCGTTACTTACCCATGTAGTTGGTACGAGGGTTAAGTGCCTGTTTACCTATATGGTTGGTTTTATGAGTAACTGCATTACTTATCGATATGGCTGGTACCAAGAGTAAGTGCGATTCTTACACACATGGTTGGTATTATGAGAAAGTGCGTTACTTATCAATTTGATTGGTACCAAGACTAAGTGCGTTACTTACCCATATGGTTGGTACCAAGTGTAAGCGCGTTACTTACTCAAATGGTTGGTACCAAGAAGAAGTGTGTTATTTACCCATATGGTTGGTACCAAAAATAAGTGCGTTACTTACCCATATAGTTGGAACCAAGAGAAAGTCTGTTTCTTACCAATGCGGTTGGTACCAAGTGTAAGCGCGTTACTTACCCATATAGTTGGTACCAAGTGCAAGTGTGTTCTTACCCATATGGTTGGTAGCAAGAGTAAGTGCGTTAATTACAAATATGGTTGGTACCAAGTGTAAGTGCGTTACTTACCCATATGGTTGGTACCTGGTGTTAGTGCAATACTTACCAATATGGTTGGTATTAAGTGTAAGTATATTACTTACCCATGCAGTTGGTACCAGATGCAAGTACGATATTTACCCATATGGTTGGTACCAAAAGTAAGTGCATTACTTACCCATATGGTTGGTACCAAGTGTAAGCACGAGTCTTACTTACCCATATGGTTGGTACCAGGAGTTATTGAGTTACTCACCCACATGGTTGGTAAAAAATGTATGCATTACTTTCCCATATGGCTGGTACCAAAACTAAGGGCGTTACTTACCTATATGGTTGGTACTAAGAGTAAGTGCGTTACTTATCCATATGGTTGGTTCAAAGACAGAGTAAGTGCGTTACTTACCGATATGGTTGGTACAAAGACTAACTGCGTTACTTTCCGATATGGTTGGTACGAAGGGTAAGTACGTGTTTACGTATATGGTTGGTGCTATGGGTAACTGCGTCACATTCCGATATGGCTGGTACCAAGGGTAAGTGCGATACTTACACACATTAAGAGTAAGTGCGTTACGTATCAATATGATTGGTACCAAGTCTAAGTGTGTTATTTAGCAAGTGTACTTTACTTACCCAAATGGTTGGTACCAAGAAGAAGTTTGTTATTTATCCATATGGTTGGTACCAAGAGTAAGCGCGTTATTTCCCTATTTGGTACCAAGTGTAAGGTGTAACTTACCCAAATTGTTGGTACCAAATGCAAGTACGTTACTTACCCATATGGATGGTATTAACAGTAAGTGTGTTACTTATACATAAGGTTGGTACCAGGAGTAAATGCGTTGCTTGCCCATATGCTCGGTACTAAGGGTAAGTGCGTTACTTACCCATATGGTTGGTACTAAGAGCAAGTGTGCTATTTATCCATATAAAAAGTACTAAATGTTACGTTACTTACCCTTATGGTTGGTAGAATAAGTGCGTTATTTACTCATATGAATGGTACTAAGGGAAAGTGCTTTACGTACCAATATGGTTGGTACCAAATATAAGCGCGTTACTGACCTATATGGTTGGTACCAATTGTGATCGCGTTACTTAACTATATGGTAGGTACTAGGAGTAAGTGCGTTATTTACCAATATGCTTGGTACCAAGTGTAAGTGTGTTACTTACCAATCTGGTTAGTACCAAGAGTAAGTGCGTTACTCACCCATACGGTTAGTACCAAGAGTATGTGCGTTACTTACCCATATGGTTGGTACCAAGTGTAAGTGCGTTACTTACCGATATGGTTGGTACCAACTGTATGTGTGTTACTTACGAATATGGTTGGTACCAAGTGTATGTGTGTTTTTACCCATATGGTTGATACCGAGAGTATGTGCGTTACTTATCCATATGGTTGTTACTAAGAGTAAGTGCGTTACTTACCCATATAGTTGGTACCAAGAGTAAGTGCGTTACTTACCGATATGGTTGGTATGAAGATTAAGTGCTTTACCTACCCATATGGTTGGCACTAAGGGTAAATGCGTTTTTTATGCATATGCTTTGTACCAAGTGTACGTGCGTTACTTACCCATATGCTTGGTACTATGAGTAAATGCGCTTTTTACCGATATGGTTGGTACCAAGAGTAACTGAGATAGTTTCACACATGGTTGGTACCAAAAGTAAGTGTGTTACTTACCAATATGGTTGGTACCAAGTCTAAGTGCGTTTCTTACCCATATGGTTGGTACCAAGAGTAAGTTCGTTACTTACCCATATGGTTGGTACTGAGAGTAAGTGCGTTTCTTACAGATATGGTTGGTACCAAGCGTAAGTGCGTTACTTTTCCATAAGGCTGGAACCAAAAGTAAGTGCCTTACTAATGTGGAAATAACTACTACAACGGGAGCTAGACTACTTGCTAGGCACGGGTGCTCGTGTGATCTCTGCGTTCGTTAGTCCTTAGTCGTTTTCCTAGTGCACACACTGCTTGCTAGTTCACGGGGCAATTTGGCAAGAGTTTCACTAGAGAAAGTTGACAACAATGGTACAATGAAGTTGGCAAGGCTAGATGACATCAGAGCTAGCATGCACGCAGGTCTCCTGCCAGCGCAGCACGGTCGACCGCGTGCCAGCACGACTTGGTCGACCGCGCTCCAGCAGTGCAGAGTCGCGGCTTGCCACCGCTGCAAGTCGACGGCGTGCCAGCGTTGCTCCCGCAGTACAGCATCGCACCCGCTTCGCAGGTGCTCGCAGATGATTGGCATGCAGTGCCTCGTCACCTGCACAGCGCACACACCAAGTCAACTTCGTGCTGACGACAGCTGCTGATCAGCCACGTCGACCTCGGGATACCACCACCGAGGTCGCCCAAAATCACCTGGGCGAACGTCGCGTGCCTTCGCAGACCCTCGTCACCCAGGTAACCTGGTCGACCAGGCAACCACGTCGACCAGCTGCTCCTGTATGTGCCCGTCGACCTCCCAAGTCGACGGCCACCTCCAAGTCGACCTCACCAGGTCGACCACGCCCCTGGTCGACCAGCTCCAGGTCGACGTCACTTCTGGTCGACCAGCTGCATGTCGACCAGCGCAGTTGTCGGCCGACCACCCAAGTCGGCTACCCGAAGTCGGCCTCACGAGGTTGACGCCCAGCTACTCGACACCCAACTGCTCAGCGTCCTGAGTCGAGGTCGACGTCGGCCCCTCCTTCGTCGATCACCAGGTCAAGTCGACCACCAGCCACCAAGTCGACCAGCAGGCCTGGTCGACCAACCACCAGGTCGACCAGCAGTCCGTCAGCAGACCACCAAAGTCGGCTTCCCCCAGTTGACGTCAACACGTTGACGTCCTCCGCAGGTCGACTTCCCAAGTCAACCAGCTCGCCCACTGCTGCAGGTCGGCTGCTCCCCTCACACCCGACCACGAAGTCGGCTCCGCCCAAGCGAGGATGGGGCCAACACACAACTCCCGTTGACAACTAACCCATATGGTTGGTACTTAGAGTAAGCCCGTTACTTACCCATATGGTTGGTACGAAGAGTAAGTGAGTTACTTACCCATATGGTTGGTACGAGGGGTACGTGCGTGGGTTACCTATATGGTTGGTACTATGAATAACTGAGTTAGTTACCGATATAGCTTGTACCCGGAGTAAGTGCGATACCTATCAATATGATTGGTACCAAGACTAAGTGCGTTACTTACCCATATGGTTGGTACCAAGTGTAAGTGTGTTACTTAGCCATATACTTAGTATCAAGTGAAAGTACTTTACTTACCCGAATGGTTGGTACCAAGAGCAATGCGTTGATAACTTACCAATATGGTTGGTACCAAGAGTAAGTGCGTTATTTACCCATATGGTTGGTACCAAGAGTAAGCGCGTTACTGACCCATATGGTTAGTACCAGGTGTAATTGTGTTACTTACAAATATGGTACGTACTAGGAGTAAGTGCATTGTTTATCCATATGCTTGATACCAAGTGGAAGTGTGTTCTTTACCAATATGGTTGGTACCAAGAGTAAGTGCGTTACTCATCCAAGCGGTTGGTACAAAGATTATGTGCGTTACTTACCCATATGGTTGGTACCAAGTGTAAGTGCGTTACTTACCCATATGGTTAGTACCAAGAGTAAGTGCGTTACTCATCCAAGCGGTTGGTACAGAGATTAAGTCTGTTACTTACCCATATGGTTGGTACCAAGTGTAAGTGCGTTACTTACCCATATGGTTAGTACCAAGAGTAAGTGCGTTACTCACCCATATGGTTGGTACCAAAAGTCTGTGCGTTACTTACCACTATGGTTGTTACTATGAGTAACTGCCTTACTTACCGATATGGCTGGTACGAAGAGTATCTGCGATACTTACCAATATGGTAGGTATTAGGAGTAAGAGCGTTACTTATCAATATGGTTGGTACCAAGTCTAAGTGCATTACATACCCACATCGTAGGTACCAAGAGTAAGCGTGTTACTTACCCATATAGTCAGTATCGAGTGCAAGTGCTTCACTTACCCATAGAGTTAATAACAAGAGTAAGTGCATTATTTACCTATATAAATGGTATTATGGGAAAGTGCTTAACTTACATATATGGTTGGTACCAAATGTAAGTGCATTGCTTACTTACATGGTTGGTACCAAGAGGAGGTGCATTACTTACCCACATGGTAAGTAAAAATTAGAAAAGCGCGTTATTTACCCATATGGTTGGTACCAAGTCTAAGTGCGTCATTGACACATATGGTTGGTACCAAGTGTAATTGCGTTACAGATCCATATAGTTGGTACTATGAGTAACTGCGTTACTTACCGATATGGCTGGTTCGAAGAGTAAGTGCGATACTTACCAACATGGTAGGTATTAGGAGTAATTGCGTTACTTATCAATATGGTTGGTACGAAATCTAAGTGCGTAACTTACCCATATGGTAGGTACCAGGTGTAAGCGTGATATTTACCCATATAGTTAGTATCGAGTGCAAGTGCTTCACTTACCCATATAGTTAATACCAAGAGTAAGTGTGTTATTTACCCATATGGTTGGTACCAAGAGTATGTCCATTACTCACCCATAGGTTGGTACCAAGAGTATGTCCGTTACTTACCTATACGGCTGGTACTAAGGGTAAGTGCGTTACTTACCCATATGGTTGTTACCAAAAGTAAGTTACGTTCTCATATGGTTGGTATCGAGAGTATGTGCATTCTTACCCATATTGTTGGTATCGAGAGTACGTGCGTTACTTATCCATACGGCTGGTACTAAGGGTAAGTGCGTTACTTACCCATATGGTTGTTACCAAAAGTAAGTTACGTTCTCATATGGTTGGTACTAAGGGTGCGTGCGAAATTCGTCCGTATGGTTGGTACCAAATGTAAGGAGTGCGTTACTTACCCATGTGGTTGGTACAAAGAATAAGTGCGCTATTTACCTATATGAATGGTACTATAGGAAAGTGCTTTACGTACTTATATCGTTGGTACCAAGTGTAAGTGCGTTACTGACCCATATGGATGGTATCAAGTATAATTGCGTTACTTACCCATTTGGCAAGTGCGTTACTTACCCATATGGTTGGTACTAAGGGTAAGTGCGTTACTTACCAATATCGTTTGTACCAAGTGTAAGTGCGATACTATTCATATAGTTTGTAACAAGTGTAGGTGTGTTAATTACTGACCCATATGGTTGGTACCAAGAGTATGTGCGTTACTTACCCATATGGTTGGTACCAAGAGTAAGTGCGTTACTTATCCACATGGTTGGTACTAAGTGTAAGTACATTGCTTACCCATATGGTTGGTACCAAGAGTAAGTGCATTACTTTCCCACATGGTAAGTAAAAAGTAAAAAGCGCGTTATTTACCCATATGGTTGGTACCAAGTGTAAGCGCGTTATTTACCCATATTGTTGGTACCAAGAGTAATTGCGTTACTCACCCGTATGGTTGGTAAAAAGAGTGTGTGCGTTACCTGCCATATGGCTGGTACGAAAAGTAAATGTGTTACTTACCCATGTGGTTGGTACTAAGAGTAACTGCGTTACTTACCCATATGGTTGGTACCAAGAATAAATGCGATACTTACCCACATGGTTGGTACCAAGAGTAAGTGCGTTACTTACCATATGGTTGGAACCAAGTGTAATTGCGTTACTGACCCATATGGTTGGTACCAACTATAATTGCGTTACTTACCCTTATGGTAGGAACCAGGAGAACGCATTATTTACCCATATGGTTGGTACTAAGAGTAAGTGCATTACTTACCCATATAGTTGGTACCAAGTCTGAGTGTGTTACTTACCGATATGGTGGTACCAAGACTATGTAAGCTACTCACCCATATGGTTGGTACCAAGAGTATGTGCGTTACTTACCTAAATGGTTGGTGCTAAGGGTAAATTCGTCACCTATATGGTTGGTACCAAGAATAAATGTTTAAATTACCCATATTCGTTTTTCTAAAGTAAGTGTATCATTTAGCCATACGGTTGGTACCAAGAGTAAGTCAATTCTTACCGATATCGTTGGTACCAACAGTAGGTGCGTTACTTTGTTATATGGCGGTACTTAGGGAATGTGCGTTAATTACCTATATGGTTGGTACCAGGTGTAAGCACATTACTTACCCATATGTTTGGCACCATGTTCGTAACTTTCCGATATGGTTGGTACCAAAAGTAAGTGCGTTACTAACCCATATGGTTGGTATTTAGAGTAAGTGCATTACTTACCCATATGGTTGGTATGAAGAGAATGTGCGTTACTTACCGATATGGTTAGTACTAAGTGTAAGTGTGTTACTTACCCGTATGGTCGGTACCAGGGGTAATTGCGTTTTTACCCATATGGTTGGTACCAAATGTAAATGCGTTACTTTACTGGTTGTTACTAAGGAAAAGTGCGTTACTTACCCATATGGTTGGTACTATGAGTAACTGCGTTACTTACCGATATGGCTGGTACGAAGAGTATGTGCGATACTTACCAATATGGTAGGTATTAGGAGTAAGAGCGTTACTTATTAATATGGTTGGTACCAAGTCTAAGTGCATTACATACCCACATGGTAGGTACCAAGTGTAAGCGTATTACTTACCCATATAGTCAGTATCGAGTGCAAGTGCTTCACTTACCAATAAAGTTAATAACAAGAGTAAGTGCGTTATTTACCTATATAAATCGTATTATGGGAAAGTGCTTAACTTACATATATGGTTGGTACCAAATGTAAGTGCATTACTGACCCATATGGTTGGTATCAAGTATAATTGCGGGACCTACCGATTTGGTAAGTGCGATATTTACCCATTTGTTTGGTACCAAGTGTAAACGTGTTACTTACCGATATGGTTGGTACCAAGAGTAAGTGCGTTACTCACCCATATGGTTGGTACCAAGAGTATGTGCGTTACTTACCCATATGGTTGGTTCTAAGGATAAATGCGTTACTCACCCATATGGTTGGTACCAAGAGTATGTACGCCCCACATGGTTGGTACTAAATGTAAGTGCATTACTTACCTATATGGTTGGTACCAAGAGGAGGTGAATTACTTACCCACATGGTAAGTAAAAAGTAGAAAAGCGCGTTATTTACCCATATGGTTGGTACCAAGTCTAAGTGCGTTATTGACACATATGGTTGGTACCAAGTGTAATTGCGTTACAGATCCATATGGTTGGTACTATGAGTACCTGCGTTACTTACCGATATGGCTGGTTCGAAGAGTAAGTGCGATACTTACCAACATGGTAGGAATAAAGAGTAATTGCGTTACTTATCAATATGGTTGGTACGAAGTCTAAGTGCGCTACTTACCCATATGGTAGGTACCAAGTGTAAGCGTGATATTTACCCATATAGTTAGTATCGAGTGCAAGTGCTTCACTTACCTATATAGTTAATACCAATAGTAAGTGTGTTATTTACCCATATGGTTGGTACCAAAAGTATGTCCGTTACTTACCCATAGGTTGGTACCAAGAGTATGTCCATTACTTACCTATACGGCTGGTACTAAGGGTAAGTGCGTTACTTACCCATATGGTTGTTACCAGAAGTAAGTTACGTTCTCATATGGTTGGTATCGAGAGTATGTGCATTCTTACCCATATTGTTGGTATCGAGAGTACGTGCGTTACTTATCAATACGGCTGGTACTAAGGGTAAGTGCGTTACTTACCCATATGGTTGTTACCAAAAGTAAGTTACGTTCTCATATGGTTGGTACTAAGGGTGCGTGCGAAATTCGTCCGTATGGTTGGTACCAAATGTAAGGAGTGCGTTACTTACCCATGTGGTTGGTACAAAGAATAAGTGCGCTATTTACCTATATGAATGGTACTATAGGAAACTGCTTTACGTAATTATATCGTTGTTACCAAGTGTAAGTGCGTTACTGACCCATATGGATGGTATCAAGTATAATTGCGTTACTTATCCATTTGGCAAGTGCGTTACTTACCCATATGGTTGGTACTAAGGGTAAGTGCGTTACTTACCAATATCGTTTGTACCAAGTGTAGGTGTGTTAATTACTGACCCATATGGTTGGTACCAAGAGTATGTGCGTTACTTACCCATATGGTTGGTTCTAAAGGAAAATGCGTTACTCACCCATATGGTTGGTACCAAGAGTAAGTGCGTTACTTATCCACATGGTTGGTACTAAGTGTAAGTACATTGCTTACCCATATGGTTGGTACCAAGAGTAAGTGCATTACTTTCCCACATGGTAAGTAAAAAGTAAAAAGCGCGTTATTTACCCATATGGTTGGTACCAAGTGTAAGCGCGTTATTTACCCATATTGTTGGTACCAAGAGTAATTGCGTTACTCGCACGTATGGTTGGTAAAAAGAGTGTGTGCGTTACTTTGCCATATGGCTGGTACGAAAAGTAAATGTGTTACTTACCCATGTGGTTGGTACTAAGAGTAACTGCGTTACTTACCCATATGGTTGGTACCAAGAATAAATGCGATACTTACCCACATGGTTGGTACCAAGAGTAAGTGCGTTACTTACCAAAATGGTTGGGACCAAGTCTAAGTGCGTTATTTACCCATATGGTTGGTACCAAGTGTAAGTGCGTTACTTACCCATATGGTTGGTACCAAGAGTAAGTGTGTTACTGATTGATATGGTTGGTACGAAGAGTAAGTGCGTTACTTACCCAAATGGTTGGTACTTAGGGTAAATGCGTCTTCACCCATATTGTTGGTACCAAGTGGACGTGCGTTACTAACCCATATGGTTGGTACTATGGGTAACCGCGTTATTTACCCATATGGTTGGTACCAAGAGTAACTGCGATACTTACACGTATGGTTGGTACCAAAAGTAAGTGTATTACTTGCCAATATGGTTGGTACCAAGAGTAAGTGCGTTACTTATCCATATGGTTGGTACCAAGAGTAAATGCGTTACTTACCCATATGGTTAGTACTGATAGTAAGTGCGTTTCTTGTGGTTGGTACCAAGGATAACTGCGATAATTACATATAAGGTTGGTACCAAGAGTAAGTGCGTTACTTACCAATATGGTTGGTACCAAGAGTAAGTGCGTTTCATTCCCATATGGTTGGTACTAAGAGTAAGTGCGTTATTTACCCATATGGTTGGTACCAAGTGTAAGCGCGTTACTTACCCATATGGTTGGTACTAAGAGTAAGTGCGTTACTCACCCATATGGTTGGTAAAAAGGGTATGTGCTTTACTTACCCATATGGTTGGTACCAAAAGTAAGTGCGTTACTTATCCATATGGTTGGTACTAAGAGTAAGTGCGTTACTTATCCATATGGTTGGTACCAAGAATAAGTGCGTTACTTACCCGTATGGTTGGTACGAGGGGTAAGTGTGTCTTTACCCATATAGCCTATGAGTAACTGCGTTACTTATTGATATAGCTGGTACCAAGAGTAAGTGCGATACTTACACGCATGGTTGGTACCAAGAGTAAGTGCGTTACTTACGCATATGGTTGGTACCAAGTGTAAGTGTGTTACTTACCGATATGGTTGGTACCAAGAGTAATTGTGTTACTTGTCAACGGGAGTTGGGTGTGGCCCCGTCCTCGCTTGGGCGGAGCCAACTTCGTGGTCGGGTGTGAGGGGAGCAGCCGACCTGTACTGGGGCCATTACAAGGGCGCCGACAACGGAGGGCGCCGAGTGGGTGGTGGCCCCGTGAACTAGCAAGTAGTGTGAGCACTTGGAAACGACTAAGGAACAAACGCATAGACCACTCAAGCCACGTGCCTAGCCCATAGTCTAACTCACGTTGAAGTAGCTATCTCTGCATTACTTACCCATATAGTTGGTACCAAGAGTAAGTGCGTTACTTACTTATGTGGTTGCTACCAAGTGTAAGTGCGTTACTTACCTATATGGTTGGCCCCAAGAGTAAGTGAGTTACTTACCGATATGGTTGATACTAAGAATAAGTGCGTTACTTACCCATATGGCTGGTACGAGGGGTAAGTACGTGTTTACCCATATGGTTGGTACTAAGAGTAACTGCGTTACTTACCCATATGGTTGGTACCAATAGTAAGTGCGATACTTACACACATGGTTGGTATTAAGAGTAAGTGCGTTACTTATCAATATGATTGGTACGAAGTGTATAGCGTGTTACTTACCCATATGGCTGGTACCAAGTGTAACTATATTACTTACCCATATAGTTCGTATCAAGTGCATGTACGTTACTTGCCAAAATGGTTAGTACCGAGAAGAAGTGTGTAATTTACCCATATGGTTGATACCAAGAGTAAGTGCGTTAATTACCAATATGCTTGGTACCAAGTATAAGTGCATTACTTACCTATATGGTTGGTACCAAGAGTAAGTGCGTTTCTTACGAATATGATTGGTACCAAGTGTAAGCACGTTACTTACCCATACAGTTGGTACCAGGTGCAAGTGCTTTACTTACCTATATGGTTGGTACCAAGAGTAAGTGTGTTACTTACCCACATGGTTGGTACCAAGAGTAAGTGCGTTACTTACCAATGTGGTTGGTACCAAGTGTGTAAGTGTGTTACTTATCCATATGGTTACCTTCCAAAATAGTTGGTACTAAGAGTAAGTGCGTTACTTACCATATGGTTGATACCATGCATAAGTGTATTACTTACTTGTATACTTGGTACCAAGTGCAAGTGTGTTACGCATATGGTTGGTACCAATAGTAAGCGTACTTACCCATATGGTTGGTAGCAAGAGTAAGTGCGTTACTTACCAATATGGTTGGTATTTAGTGTAAGTGTATTACTTATTCATATGGTTGGTACCTGGTGTTAGTGCAATACTTACCAATATGGTTGGTATTAAGTGTAAGTATATTACTTACCCATGCAGTTGGTACCAGATGCAAGTAAGTGCGTTACTTACCCATATGAATGGTACGAACAATAAGTGTGTTACTTACCGATATGGTTGGTACCAAGAGTAAGCGCGTTACTTACTAATATGGTTGGTACCAAACGTAAGTGCATTACTTACATTTGGTACCAAAAGTAAGTGCGTTACTTACCCATATGAATGGTACTAAGGGGAAATGCGTTACTAACCCATGTGATTGGTACCAAGAGTACGTGCGTTACTTACCCATATGGTTGGTACCAAGTGTAAGTGCGTTACTTACCCATATGGTTGGTACCAAGATTAAGTGCGTTACTTACCCATATGGTTGGTACCTAGAGTAAGTGCGTTACTTACCCTTATGGTTGGTACTAAGGGTAAGTGCATTACTTACATTACTTACCGATATGGTTGGTACCAAGAGTAAGTGCGTTTCTTACCCATATGGTTGGTACCAAGAGTATGTGCGTTACTTACCCATATGGTCGGTACGTAAAGTAAGTGCGTTACTTTCCGACACGATTGGTACCAAGAGTAAGTAAGTGTGTTACTTACCGATATGGTTGGTACAAGTTACTTAGCCATATGGTTGGTACGAAGAATAAGTGCGTTACGTACCATTATTGTTGGTACAAAGTGTAAGTACGTTACTAATCGACATGGTGGGCACTAAGAGAAAGTGCGTTACTTACCCATATGGTTGGTACCAAGTGTAAGTGCGTTACTTACCCATATGGTTGGTACCAAGTGTAAGTGCGTTATTTACCCCTATGGTTAGTAATAAGGGTAAGTACGTCAATGACCCGTATGGTTGGTATTAAGGGTAAGTGCGTTACTTACCGATATAGTTGGTACCAATATTAAGTGGGTTACCTATCCATATAGTTAGTACCAAGTGTAAGACCTACCCATATGGCTAGTACTTAAGATAAGTGCATTATTTACCCATATGGTTGGTACCAATAGTAAGTGCGTTACTTACCCATATTGTTGGTACCAAGAGTAAGTGCGTTACTTACCCATAATGATGGTATTAAAGGTAAGTGCGTTACTAACCCATATGATTGGTACCAAGTGTAAGTGCGCTTTACACCCCTATGAATGGTACCAAGTGTACGTGCATTACATACCCATATGGTTGGTCCCAAATGTAAGTGCGTTATTTACCCATATCTTTGGTACTAAGGGTAAGTGAGTTGTTTTCCCATATCATTGGTACCAATTGTAAATGCATTACTTACAGTTGGTACCAAAAGTAAGTGCGTTACAAACAAATATGATTGGTCCTATTAAAACCCAAGCTATTAAGACGTAATCCAACTAAAAATCTCTTCTCGAGGTCACCTCCAAGGGTCCTTGGGTGCCTGGTACAAGACCAGCCCCTATCCTCAGGTCCGAGTTTGTAGAGAGAGGGATCAAGAGGGACTTAGTCAAAACAGCAAGAGTACCTTGAACGTCGCGCAGCGTGCCGTGCAGACCGTCAATCGGAGCCAAGTTGCCTCGCGAAAAGTTCAGCCATTACGAAGTTATGGCTCGGACAGTGTTTGCCTAGCGTTGGAGTGCTAGCGTATTAGCGTTGACTCGGGTAGCATTTTGCCGTCGAACCGCATAGAAACATGATTCCAGCGAGGAGGAAATTCGCTTGAAGGAATAAATAGCTAGAGCTAGCAAGGACCTTGGGAATCAACCTAGGAACAACATAAATAATTCCAAGCAAAAGAACCAACCTGGCTGGACAAAATAGCAGGTGGTAGGTTGGTAAACAACCTCTGGTTCTGTTTTTCCAACAACCAGGTTCAGGTCCTAAAAACAGAACCTGTTTTGTCTTTGCCCAACCAGCCAAATGCCGGTTCCGCTAGTTTCCCCTGGCCCTATAGCATGCAGATACAGACAAACAATATCCAACCTTCACCTAAATTGTACCCTTATAGTACCTGCCCTACTACATTATAGCGAACCAAACAAAACAGTACAATTTTAACTTGGATAGAACTGAATCTGCGCAATCAATTTAACCGAACCGCAAAGCTTCCATCTTGGGTTCCTTTGTGAGCTCGTCCTTTCTGCTTGCACTGTTCATAGCGCATACAATGTTGTGCCAAAGCGCACATTGCGCGAGTACCTGCAAATGCTTCAAGCGAAAATTGCGAAAGCAAACAAACACACGAACACCATTCACACGCAAATGCATTCGCACATGCATACTCGTACAAACAGACGGCAGGATGTCGTGCAATGTAAATTTGCACCCAACACACTCCCCCTCAGCCTGCCGGCTGCATCCCCATCATTCCATGCTAGTTCATGCTCATTCCATTCATGCGCACACAACGCCAATAAAACTCATCCGCAAGCCTCTTGGTGAGGATGTCTGCTGGCTGCTGGTGAGTCTTGATGTAGATTGGATTCACCGTCCCCCTCTTCACCTCCTTACGCAGCCAGTGCCACTTGATACGCATGTGCTTGTTCAGCCCATGAAGCGCAATGTTCCTGGCCATCCCAAGAGCCCCCTTGCTGTCACAAAACAGCGGCGTAGCAACCTTCTGCTCCTGGCCAATCTCCTCTAACAGCCTTCTCAGCCAAATCACCTCCTTCACCCTATGGATCATTGCCATGTAATCCGATTCAACAGAGGAGAGTGCAGTCTCCGTCTACTTCTTGGACCTCCAACTAATAGATCCTCCCCCATCTACGCAAATCTATCCTCCCACGAATGAGGAATCTCCCTTCTTAGAAGCCCAAGTAGCATTGGTAAAGCTAGTGAAAAACAGCTTGCCTTCTCCAAGTCGCTCCCCCTTTTCCATAAGCACCTCAACCCCCTTCTGCTTCACCTGTGCAGATGCGGAGTATTGAACTCTAATGCTTGGGTGAGAGTTCAGGTACTTCACCACACGTTCAGCTGCATCCACCTGCTCCTCTGATAGATTCTGCACCACCCTGGCAAGTTGCCCAACAAAAAAGGAGATGTCGGGCTTCGTGTAAACAGCTGCATACAAGAGGCTGCCCACCAAGGACTGAAATTGCTGCTGCTCCTCGGCTTCAACCCCTTCATCTTCTGCAGCCTTCACAAGCTTGAACTCTGCTGGCAGGGGAGTTGCAACCTTGCGCTCATTCTCAATCCCATACTTCTCCCCCAGCTCCTTGATGAACTTCTCCTGGTGCAGCTTCAACCACCTGTGATCCAGATCCCTCTCCACGTGCATCCCGAGGTAGTACTTTACCTCCCCAAGGTTCTTGCACTTAAAGTTCTCCATCAGCTGCTGCTGCACTTTCTGGATCTCCTTCATGCTGCTGCTGAAGAGAAGAATGTCGTCCACGTAGACCAGAAACAACACCAGCTCCTCCCCCTCCTCCTTGAGAAAGAGGCTCTCATCACAGCTGCTGGTTCTGAATCCCATCTCCTCTAAAACAGCTGCCAACTTTTGGTACCAGCAGCGTGGCGCCTGCTTCAAGCCGTAAATGGACCTTTTCAGCTTGCACTCTCTGCCCGTACCATCCTCATACCCTGGTTGCTGTGTTATGTTCATCCTGTTCTAAATCCCGTTGAGGAATGCCGTCGGTATATCCATCCAAATGATGAATTTCCCACTAACAGATGCATCTGCCAACACGATACAGAGGGTAGGGGGTTGGCAGTGGGATCAAAGATATCGTTAAATTCCTGCTTCTCCTTCTGCTGAAACCCCTTAGCCACCAGCTTATCCTTGTCATCGGTCTTGATCGCCAGCGCCCACTTGCATTGTACCGCTTTCTTCTCCTCAGGCAGCACCACTAGACCCCATGTCCCATTCTCTAGCAGGCTCTAGTACTCAGCATCCCTAGAAGCCAGCCATTTGTCCCTATCTGGTCCAGCTAATGCCTCCTCCATGCTAGCTGGTTCTTCTGGTGCAGGGGCAAGAAAATAGTATGCAGGCTCATCCTTCTCTTCCGGGTCATACCCTTGAAGCAAAATCAGTAATGCCTCATCATTCCCAAGCTGCTGCTCCACTACATCAGCTCCTACAGCCAGCTTCATTGTTGCCATGCTGGTGCGTCATGGCCTAGAGACGGGTATTTCCCATTCCTTCATAATGACACCCTTCGGCTTCCTCCTTTCTGGTAGCTTAGGCACGTTAGCTTTGCTCTGCTGCTGCTCTCCTCTTTCAGATCCAGCAGCTCCACCAGTACTATCTCTAGCCTCTTCTCCACTAGCACGTGCCTCCTGTACCTACCCACATCAGCCTGCTTCAATGATCCACAATCGTAAGGAAGTACCGCTCCCCCTTGTGCCCTTGCACCGGCAGTGGCCCCACCAAGTCCATGTGGACCAGCTCCAAAGGCTTCTTGCTCCTGCCAGCCACACTATGGAACGGGAAATGGGTTAACTTTGAGAGCAAACATACTTCACTGTTATCATCGGGTGGCTGTCCGTTCAGCTTCAGACCCTTAACGGCTCCATCCTTCTCCAACTGCTTCAACAAGGGCATTGCCACATGCCCCAAGCGTCAGTCTGCCGTTGCCCAATGTTTCCTCCCAGATCTGGCCGACACTTTCACACCAACCCCTCCAACGGCGTTGCACTCCCCCTGGGATGCAGACCCCTATTTAGCCTGCTCCCCACCGTGCCACGCCAGCATCGAAAGCTGCCGCATGGATCTGTACACATCCTTGCTCTCGTGCAGATCCCAAAGCAACGATTGCCCAGCTGTCCCTTATATGTACGAGCCCATCCGTACTAGTGCTCACCCCAGCCTTGGCAAGCTTACAAAAGGAGATCAGGTTGGCCTTGAGATCGTGGACGAGGAGAACGTCGTGCAGCACTACCGGCTTGCCATCCGCTCCCTTAAACGCAGCTCGTCCCGCACCAGCCACCTTCAGCGAGTGTCCAGAGGCGGAGCACACCTCGTTGATCGGTGCAGCGCGTACGTCATCCAGCAGGTCCTTGCGCGGCGTCATCGTCCAAGCAGTGCCTGTGTCCAATGGACCGGTTGGACCAACTGACCTGTTGGTCCAGTGGACCGGTTGGATCAGCGAGCCTGTTGGTCCAGTGGACCGGTTGGACCAACTGGCCTGTTGGTCCAGTGGACCAGTTGGACCAACTGGCCTGTTGGTCCGGTGGAATGTTTGGACCAACTGGCCTGTTGGTCCAGTGGACCGTCTGGACGAACTGGCCTGTTGGTCCATTGGACCGGTTGGACCAACTGGCCTGTCGGTCCAGTGGACCAGGGGGTGCAGCTCTGCTCCAACCTTGGCAGATGCGTCTCCTTGCTCCCCCTTGACTGTGACATGGAAGAATTGGCCCGTGGCACACTCCTTCTTAGCACCGCTGTTGCCCTTCGGGTTGTTGTCGGACAAATCAGCGACCATCAGGTGGTGGGAGCAGCCGCTGTCGAGCAGGACCACCGCCGGGTTTGCCTGCACAGCTGCCGCCACCGCCTGGAAGTCCTCACCGGCCTCCGGCGCCAGCGAGACGGTCGGCTCCACGACGCCGACCAGAGAGCACGACGCCGACTTGTCGTCCTTCCCCTTGCCGCCAGCAGAGGAGTCGGCGTCCTTCGCCGAGGTCGACGACTTGGTCGACGTCTTCTCATTGCGTGACTGGTTTCCTCCTCGCCGAGGACGACGACTGCCCGACCTCCCGCGGCCACCCTTGGCGTCGTCGTCGTCGGAGTCACTGCGGTCGGGGCACTCGAAGGAGAGATGGTCGGGGTCGCCGCACAGCCAGCACTCCCGACGTCGACTTCCTCCTCCTCGACCGCTGTCCTTGGTCGACTTCTTCTTGTCGACTTCCTTGGCCAGCTTCCAGCCACTGCTACCACCGCCGCCAGGCTGTCCGCGCTGCCCCGGTCGACTTCCTTGCTTCGCCGGGGCGACGAGGTTCGCCTGTGCCAAGAGCTCCTGTGACCGCTCTGCCTCCTGCATCGCCTCGTCCTGCAGGATGTACGAGGTCAAGTTGTCCTCGTTGAGCGTCGTCCTGGTGCTCGGCGCCATTGACAGCCGCTTCAGAAGGTTGTAGCTACTCGAAAGTTCCTGCATGACGTGGGTGACGTACGACGCCGTCGAGTACTGCGCGCCAGCCATCCTGATGGTGGCGAGAATTCGCCGGGCCCGATTGCAGTAGTCGGTCGCCGTCTCTTCGTCGCCCATACGCAGGTGCGTCAGCTGCCCCTCCAGCTGTGCGATGAACAAGTCGTCGGTGACTTGGTAGGTCGACTCGATGAAGTGCCACGCCCGGTGGCCGGCGTCGAGGTACTCTCGGCACTACTCAAGGCGATCTGCACGCCCGGCGAGCAGCACCGGGAGATGACTGTGAAGGTCAACAGCTGCACGGCACGAAACTCCGCACGCAAGTCGGGATCGTCCGGCGTCGCCACGGTGCCTCGAGCAAAGCTGATCAGCCCGGCCATTTCCAGCTGGGGCTCGATGGCTTCCTTCCAGGTGAGTATGTCGGGTCGACCAGTGAGCGGCGGAGTGACCAAGATCCTGTCCGGCGTGAACTTGAAGTAGCCGTAGCTCGGTGCAATCCCGCCTGCTGTCACCTGGGTCGCCGACATCGGCACAGATCCACTTCGTCGACCTCCGACGTCACCCTGCAAGGAGCCTGCAGCCGCCGACGACCGCATCCCTCGCGCCTGAACGTCGCCGACTTCATCGGCGTGAATCACACCACGCTGCCTCGACGTGCCTCCCGCACTGCTGCCGACTTGACCACCACCGGCGTTGACGCCCATGTCGACGCCGCCTTCGTCGTTCACCGGTCGAGGAGAGGCAGGTCGAGAAGGGTGCTCCGTCGCCCACATGGTGCGGAGTCCAGCCTCGACGACCGCCCAGGGTATTGCTCCGTACTCCTGGGCGTCATGGCGTCTCCTCGCGTCCTCCAGCCGTGCCTCCAGGGTGTCCACCACCCCTGCGTCACCTACGGCTCCTACCATAGTGACCAACGTGTTGGTGTAAGGGCCTAATAAACTCAAGCTATTAGGACTTAACCAAACTTAAAACCTCTCCTCGGGGTCACCTCCAAGGGTCCCTGGGTGCCTGGTACAAGACCAGCCCCTATCCTCGAGTCCGAGTTTGTAGAGAGAGGGATCAAGAAGGACTTAGTCAAAACAGCAAGAGTATCTTGAACGTCGCGCAGCGTGCCGTGCAGACCGTCGGTCGGATTAAGCTGAGAATTCGCTATATCGAAGCTCGCTCCAAGAGCTTTAAAATGAGCCAAGTTGCCTCGCGAAAAGTTCTGCCATCACTAAGTTATGGCTCGGACAGCGTTTGCCTAGCGTTGGAGTGCTAGCATACTAGCGTTGACTCGGGTAGCATTCCGCCGTCGAATAGCGCAGAAACGAAATTCCAGCGAGAAAGGAATTCGCTTGAATCAATTTGACTATATTCAGGTACAAACAGAGAAGGATTAAATAGTTCTAGCTAGCAAGGACCTTGGGAATCAACCTGGGAACAACCAGGGATGATCCCAAATAATTCCAAGCAACAGAACCAACCTGGCTGGACAAAATAGCAGGTGGTAGGTTGGTAAACAACCTCTGGTTCTGTTTTTCCAACCTGGGAAAACAACAACCAGGTTCAGGTTCTAAAAACAGAACCTGTTTTTGTCTTTGCCCAACCAGCCAAATGCTGGTTCCGCTGGTTTCCCCTGGCCTTGTAGCATGCAGATACAGACAAACAACATCCAACCTTCACCTAAATTGTACCCCTATAGTGCCTTCCCTGCTACACTATAGTTAACCAAACAAAACAGTACAATTCCGAGTTGGATAGAACTGAATCTGCGCAATCAACTCAACCGAACTGCAAAGCTTCCATCTTGGGTTCCTTTGCGAGCTCGTCCTTCCTGCTTGCACTGTTCATAGCGCATACAATGTTGTGCCAAAGCGCACATTGCGCGAGTACCTGCAAATGCATCAAGCGAAAAATGCGAAAGCAAACAAACACACGAACACACCATTCACACACAAATGCATTCGCACACGCATACTCGTACAAACAGACGGCAGGATGTCGTGCAATGTGCATTTGCACCCAACACACTCCCCCTCAGCCTGCCGGCTGCATCCCCGTCATTCCATGCTAGTTCATGCTCATTCCACTCATGCGCACACAACGCCAATGAGGCTCATCCGCAAGCCTCTTGGTGAGAAAGTCTGCTGGCTGCTGGTGAGTCTTGATGTAGATCGGATGCACCGTCCCCCTCTTCACCTCCTTACGCAGCCAGTGCCACTTGATACGCATGTGCTTGTTCAGCCCATGAAGCACAGCGTTTCTGGCCATCCCAAGAGCCCCCTTGCTATCACAAAACAGCGGCGTAGCAACTTTCTGCTCCTGGCCAATCTCCTCTAACAGCCTCCTCAGCCAAATCACCTCCTTCACCCCATGGAACATCGCCATGTACTCTGATTCTACGGAAGAGAGTGCCGTCTCCGTCTGCTTCTTGGACCTCCAACTAACAGGTCCTCCCCCAACTAAGCAGATATATCCTCCCACAGATGAGGAATCCTCCTTCTCAGAAGCCCACGTAGCATCGGTAAAGCAAGTGAGAAATAGCTTGCCTTCTCCAAGCCTCTCCCCCTTCTCTTTCAGCACCTCCACCCCTTTCTGCTTCACCTGTGCAGATGTGGAGTATTGAACTCCAATGCTTGGGTGAGAGTTCAGGTACTTCACCACACGCTCAGCTGCATCCACCTGCTCCTCTGATGGATTCTGCACCACCCTAGCCAGCTGCCCAACCGAGAAAGAGATGTCGGGCCTCGTGTGAACTGCTGCGTACAAGAGGCTGCCCACCAAGGACTGAAATTGCTGCTGCTCTTCAGCTTCAACCCCTTCATCCTCTGCAGCCTTCACAAGCTTGAATTCTGCTGGCAGGGGAGTTGCAACCTTGCGCTCATTCTCAATCCCATACTTCTCCCCCAGCTCCTTGATGAACTTCTCCTGGTGCAGCTTCAACCACCTGTGATCTGGATCCCTCTCCACGTGCATCCCGAGGTAGTACTTTACCTCCCCAAGGTTCTTGCACTTGAAGTTTTCCATCAGTTGCTGCTGCACTTTCTGGATCTCCTTCATGCTGCTGCTGAAGAGAAGAATGTCGTCCACATAGACCAGAAACAGCACCAGCTTCTCCCCCTCGCCCTTGAGAAAGAGGCTCTCATCACAGCTGCTGGTCCTGAATCCCATCTCCTCTAAAACAGCTGCCAACTTCTGGTACCAGCAGCGTGGCGCCTGCTTCAAGCCGTAGATGGACTTGTTGAGCTTGCACACCCTGCCCGTACCATCCTCATACCCAGGCGGCTGCGTCATGTACACATCCTCCTCTAAAATCCCATTCAGGAATGCCGTTGAAATATCCATCTGAATGATGAATTTCCCACTAACAGCTGCATCTGCCAACAAGACATGGAGGGTAGGGGGTTTGGCAGTGGGAGCAAAGATCTTGTTGAAGTCCTGCTTCTCCTTCTGCATAAACCCCTTCGCCACCAGCCTACTCTTGTAGATGGTGACCTGCCCCTTGTCATCGGTCTTGATCCTCAGCACCCACTTGCATTGTATCGCTTTCTTCCCATCAGGCAGCACCACCAGATCCCATGTCCTATTCTCCAGCAGACTCTGGTACTCAGCATCCCTAGAAGCCAGCCACTTGTCCCTATCTGGTCCAGCTAATGCCTCCTCCATGCTAGCTGGTTCTGTTGGTTTAAGGGCCTAATAAACTCAAGCTATTAGGACTTAATCAAACTTAAAACCTCTCCTCGGGGTCACCTCCAAGGGTCCCTGGGTGCCTGGTACAAGACCAGCCCCTATCCTCGGGTCCGAGTTTGTAGAGAGAGGGATCAAGAAGGACTTAGTCAAAACAGCAAGAGTACCTTGAACGTCGCGCAGCGTGCCGTGCAGACCGTCGATCGGATTAAGCTGAGAATTCGCTATATCGAAGCTCGCTCCAAGAGCTTTAAAATGAGCCAAGTTGCCTCGCGAAAAGTTCTGCCATTACTAAGTTATGGCTCGGACAGCGTTTGCCTAGCGTTGGAGTGTTAGCATACTAGCGTTGACTCGGGTAGCATTCCGCCGTCGAATAGCGCAGAAACGAAATTCCAACGAGGAAGGAATTTGCTTGAATCAATTTGACTATATTCAGGTACAAACAGAGAAGGATTAAATAGTTCTAGCTAGCAAGGACCTTGGGAATCAACCTGGGAACAACCAGGGATGATCCCAAATAATTCCAAGCAACAGAACCAACCTGGCTGGACAAAATAGCAGGTGGTAGGTTGGTAAACAACCTCTGGTTCTGTTTTTCCAACCTGGGAAAACAACAACCAGGTTCAGGTTCTAAAAACAGAACCTGTGTTGTCTTTGCCCAACCAGCCAAATGCTGGTTCCGCTGGTTTCCCCTGGCCTTGTAGCATGCAGATACAGACAAACAACATCCAACCTTCACCTAAATTGTACCCCTATAGTGCCTTCCCTGCTACACTATAGTTAACCAAACAAAACAGTACAATTCCGAGTTGGATAGAACTGAATCTGCGCAATCAACTCAACCGAACTGCAAAGCTTCCATCTTGGGTTCCTTTGCGAGCTCGTCCTTTCTGCTTGCACTGTTCATAGCGCGTACAATGTTGTGCCGAAGCGCACATTGCGCGAGTACCTGCAAATGCATCAAGCGAAAAATGCGAAAGCAAACAAACACACAAACACACCATTCACACGCAAATGCATTCGCACACGCATACTCGTACAAACAGACGGCAGGATGTCGTGCAATGTGCATTTGCACCCAACACACTCCCCCTCAGCCTGCCGGCTGCATCCCCGTCATTTCATGCTAGTTCATGCTCATTCCACTCATGCGCACACAACGCCAATGAGGCTCATCCGCAAGCCTCTTGGTGAGAAAGTCTGCTGGCTGCTGGTGAGTCTTGATGTAGATCGGATGCACCGTCCCCCTCTTCACCTCTTTACGCAGCCAGTGCCACTTGATACGCATGTGCTTGTTCAGCCCATGAAGCACAGCGTTTCTGGCCATCCCAAGAGCCCCCTTGCTATCACAAAACAGTGGCGTAGCAACTTTCTGCTCCTGGCCAATCTCCTCTAACAGCCTCCTCAGCCAAATCACCTCCTTCACCCCATGGAACATCGCCATGTACTCTGATTCTACGGAAGAGAGTGCCGTCTCCGTCTGCTTCTTGGACCTCCAACTAACAGGTCCTCCCCCAACTAAGCAGATATATCCTCCCACAGATGAGGAATCCTCCTTCTCAGAAGCCCACGTAGCATCGGTAAAGCAAGTGAGAAATAGCTTGCCTTCTCCAAGCCTCTCCCCCTTCTCTTTCAGCACCTCCACCCCTTTCTGCTTCACCTGTGCAGATGCGGAGTATTGAACTCCAATGCTTGGGTGAGAGTTCAGGTACTTCACCACACGCTCAGCTGCATCCACCTGCTCCTCTGATGGATTCTGCACCACCCTAGCCAGCTGCCCAACCGAGAAAGAGATGTCGGGCCTCGTGTGAACTGCTGCGTACAAGAGGCTGCCCACCAAGGACTGAAAATGCTGCTGCTCCTCGGCTTCAACCCCTTCATCCTCTGCAGCCTTCACAAGCTTGAATTCTGCTGGCAGGGGAGTTGCAACCTTGCGCTCATTCTCAATCCCATACTTCTCCCCCAGCTCCTTGATGAACTTCTCCTGGTGCAGCTTCAACCACCTGTGATCTGGATCCCTCTCCACGTGCATCCCGAGGTAGTACTTTACCTCCCCAAGGTTCTTGCACTTGAAGTTTTCCATCAGTTGCTGCTGCACTTTCTGGATCTCCTTCATGCTGCTGCTGAAGAGAAGAATGTCATCCACGTAGACCAGAAACAGCACCAGCTTCTCCCCCTCGCCCTTGAGAAAGAGGCTCTCATCACAGCTGCTGGTCCTGAATCCCATCTCCTCTAAAACAGCTGCCAACTTCTGGTACCAGCAGCGTGGCGCCTGCTTCAAGCCGTAGATGGACTTGTTGAGCTTGCACACCCTGCCCGTACCATCCTCATACCCAGGCGGCTGCGTCATGTACACATCCTCCTCTAAAATCCCATTCAGGAATGCCGTTGAAATATCCATCTGAATGATGAATTTCCCACTAACAGCTGCATCTGCCAACAAGACACGGAGGGTAGGGGGTTTGGCAGTGGGAGCAAAGATCTCGTTGAAGTCCTGCTTCTCCTTCTGCATAAACCCCTTCGCCACCAGCCTACTCTTGTAGATGGTGACCTGCCCCTTGTCATCGGTCTTGATCCTCAGCACCCACTTGCATTGTATCGCTTTCTTCCCATCAGGCAGCACCACCAGATCCCATGTCCTATTCTCCAGCAGACTCTGGTACTCAGCATCCCTAGAAGCCAGCCACTTGTCCCTATCTGGTCCAGCTAATGCCTCCTCCATGCTAGCTGGTTCCTCTGGTGCAGGGGCAAGAAAACAGTACGCAGGCTCATCCTCCTCATCCGGGTCATAGCCATGAGGTAGAATCAGCAATGCCTCTTCGGTCCCTAGCTGCTGCTCTGCTGCATCAGTTCCTGCAGTCAGCTTCTTAGTAGCCATACGGGTACGTCCTGGCCTGGAGACGGGTGTCTCCCATCCCTTCATAACGACACCCTTCGGCTTCTTAGTTTTTTCCTGCTGCTTCTCTCCTCCCTCGGGTCCAGCAGCTCCACTAGTGCTGCCGCCAGTTTCCACACCATTTTCTCCACCAGCAGATGCCTCCTGTACCTTCTCTCCATCACCATTTCCAGCAGCTGCCTCCTCTCCCTCCTCCCACACACTAGGAGTCAGGTCCAGCTGCATGGTGATCTGCTCCATCTGCTGGGACACCCTTGCCTCCGGCTGTTTCTCCCAGCTCCCATACATCATGCCCTCAATGAATTTCACATCCCTGCTGTCAAACAACATACCCTTGGATGGTTCCCACAGCAGCCATCCCTTGCTCTCAGCAGCCAGCCCCAAATGCACACACCAGATTGCACTCGCCCCCAACTTACTGCGGTAGGTCTTGGGGACGTGGGCGACTGCCATGCAACCGAACATCCTCAGCATGTCCACCGGCGGCTTCCTCCCAAGCCACCTCTCCAACGGCACCCACGAGTCATCCCCAACCTTGGTGAGCACCCTGTTCCTAGCGACAGTGGCGTGCCGGACAGCATGAGGCCACATAGAATTGCTCAGCCCAGATTCTATGAGCAGCGCCCTAGCTGTCTCCAGAATGGTCCGGTTTGCCCGTTCTGCTACACCATTGGACTGTGGGGTATAAGCCGTGGTCAGCTCTCTCTGGATGCCCTGCTTCTTGAGCCAGGCCGTCATTTCAGCTCCAAGGAACTCACCACCCCGGTCTGTCCTAATCCGCTTCACTACACACACACCGCCTGCTTCTCCACGAATGGCAGCCAATCGTCCCGTATCGTGGAGGCGGCGTGGTCCTTCTGCTTCAGCGGATACGCCCACATCAGCCTGCTCCAGTCATCCACAATTGTAAGAAAATACCGCTCCCCCTTGTGCCCTTGCACCGGCAGCGGCCCCACCAAGTCCATGTGGACCAGCTCCAAAGGCTTCTTGCTCCTGCCAGCCACACTATGGAAAGGGAAACGGGTGAACTTTGAAAGCAAACAGATTTCACAGTTGTCATCGGATGGCTGTCCGTTCAGCTTCAGACCCTTAACGGCTCCGTCCTTCTCCAGCTGCTTCAGCAAAGGCATTGCCACATGCCCTAAGCGCCGGTGTGCCGTTGCCCAATCTGTCTCCCCAGATCTGGCCGACACTTTCACACCAACCCCTCCAACGGCATTGCACTCCCCCTGGGATGCAGACCCCTCTCCAGCCTGCCCCCCACCATGCCACGCCAGGGCCGGCAGCTGCCACATAGATCTGTACACGTCCTTGCTCTCGTGCAGATCCCAAAGCACCCGATTGCCCAGCTTCCCCTTATAAGTGCGTGCCCCATCCGTGTTGGTGTTCACCCCAGCCTTGCCAAGCTTACGGAGGGAGATAAGGTTGGCCTTCAGGTCGGGGACGAAGAGAACGTCGTGCAGCAAACCACCGCGTGCCATCCGCTCCCTTAAACGCAGCTCGTCCCGCACCAGCCACCTTCAACATGTGTCCAGAGGCGGAGCACACTTCATTGATCGGTGCAGCTCGTACTTCGTCCAGCAGGTCCTTGCGCGGCGTCATCGTCCAAGCAGCGCCTGTGTCCAACACCCATAGTCTAGGGGGTGCAGCCCTGGCTCCAACCTTGGCAGAGGCGTCTCCTTGCTCCCCCTTGTCTCCTACATGGAAGAATTGGCCCGCGGTGCGCTCCTTCTTCTTCTCCGCACCGCCGTTGCCCTTCGGGTTGTTGTCGGACGAATCAGCGACCAGTGTGCGCGCCGTTTTTCTGGTTCCTCCGCGCGCGCCGCCATCCTGGTGGACGATTCTGGGGGGTCCATC
>CANIUD010000805.1:752500-960506 GCA_947470075.1 Closterium sp. Yama58-4 | reverse complement strand
AGCTCCTTCAACACGGTCCACGCCTTCGGACCGCATTCAACCTCCGGCAGCAGGTGCATAACGTGGTGACGCTGGTTCAGCTCCAAACTCTGCGACATCAAATAGTAGCCAGCCGAGGAGCGCTCGTCCCAATCTTCCTGCAGCGTGGGGTCACTCGGTCTAGGCTCCCCTCCCCAATCATTAGTTTCAGCAAACCGATCTGACGGAAATATAATTGCATTTTCCAGGGCCCATCATCATAGCCCTCACCATTGAACTTCTCGACAGTGAAATTCTTCAGCACCTCCTTGACAAGCGAGCCCTGGTTTGTTCGCGCTCCCCGTGGCGCTGAAAGACCAGAATCTTGGCTGCCGCTACGATCTTGGGCTGAAGATTCACCAGCTCCGCCGATGTGTTGCCCGCCATAGCTACCTATAACGAGGATCACTATAACGCAGCTCTGATACCAGCTTGTTGGTGTAAGGGCCTAATAAACTCAAGCTATTAGGACTTAATCAAACTTAAAACCTCTCCTGGGTGCCTGGTACAAGACCAGCCCCTATCCTCGGGTCCGAGTTTGTAGAGAGAGGGATCAAGAAAGACTTAGCCAAAATAACAAGAGTACCTTGAACGTCGCGCAGCGTGCCGTGCAGACCGTCGGTCGGATTAAGCTGAGAATTCGCTATATCGAAGCTCGCTCCAAGAGCTTTAAAATGAGCCAAGTTGCCTCGCGAAAAGTTCTGCCATTACTAAGTTCTGGCTCGGACAGCGTTTGCCCAGCGTTGGAGTGCTAGCATACTAGCGTTGACTCGGGTAGCATTCCGCGTCGAATAGAGCGCAGAAACGAAACGAAATTCCAGCGAAGAAGGAATTCGCTTGAATCAATTTGACTATATTCAGGTACAAACAGAGAAGGATTAAATAGTTCTAGCTAGCAAGGACCTTGGGAATCAACCTGGGAACAACCAGGGATGATCCCAAATAATTCCAAGCAACAGAACCAACCTGGCTGGACAAAATAGCAGGTGGTAGGTTGGTAAACAACCTCTGGTTCTGTTTTTCCAACCTAGGAAAACAACAACCAGGTTCAGGTTCAAAAAACAGAACCTGTTTTGTCTTTGCCCAACCAGCCAAATGCTGGTTCCGCTGGTTTCCCCTGGCCTTGTAGCATGCAGATACAGACAAACAACATCCAACCTTCACCTAAATTGTACCCCTATAGTGCCTTCCCTGCTACACTATAGTTAACCAAACAAAACAGTACAATTCCGAGTTGGATAGAACTGAATCTGCGCAATCAACTCAACCGAACTGCAAAGCTTCCATCTTGGGTTCCTTTGCGAGCTCGTCCTTCCTGCTTGCACTGTTCATAGCGCATACAATGTTGTGCCAAAGCGCACATTGCGCGAGTACCTGCAAATGCATCAAGCGAAAATGCGAAAGCAAACAAACACACGAACACACCATTCACACGCAAATGCATTCGCACACGCATACTCGTACAAACAGACGGCAGGATGTCGTGCAATGTGCATTTGCACCCAACACGAGTTTGTAGAGAGAGGGATCAAGAAGGACTTAGTCAAAATAGCAAGAGTACCTTGAACGTCGCGCAGCGTGCCGTGCAGACCGTCGATCGGATTAAGCTGAGAATTCGCTATATCGAAGCTCCCTCCAAGAGCTTTAAAATGAGCCAAGTTGCCTCGCGAAAAGTTCTGCCATTACGAAGTTATGGCTCTGACGGTGTTTGCCTAGCATTAGAGTGCTAGCGTACTAGCGTTGACTCGGGTAGCATTCCGCCAACGAACCGCGTAGAAACGAAATTCCAGCGAGGAAGGAATTCACATGAATCAATTTGACTATATTCAGGTACAAACAGAGAAGGATTAAATAGTTCTAGCTAGCAAGGACCTTGGGAATCAACCTGGGAACAACCAGGGATGATCCCAAATAATTCCAAGCAACAGAACCAACCTGGCTGGACAAAATAGCAGGTGGTAGGTTGGTAAAACAACCTCTGGTTCTGTTTTTCCAACCTGGAAAAACAACAACCAGGTTCAGGTTCTAAAAACAGAACCTGTTTTGTCTTTGCCCAACCAGCCAAATGCTGGTTCCGCTGGTTTCCCCTGGCCTTGTAGCATGCAGATACAGACAAACAACATCCAACCTTCACCTAAATTGTACCCTATAGTGCCTTCCCTGCTACACTATAGTTAACCAAACAAAACAGTACAATTTCGAGTTAGATAGAACTGAATCTGCGCAATCAACTCAACCGAACTGCAAAGCTTCCATCTTGGGTTCCTTTGCGAGCTCGTCCTTTCTGCTTGCACTGTTCATAGCGCGTACAATGTTGTGCCGAAGCGCACATTGCGCGACTACCTGCAAATGCATCAAGCGAAAATTGCGAAAGCAAACAAACACACGAAAACATCCATTCACACCCAAATGCATTCGCACACGCATACTCGTACAAACAGACGGCGGCAGGATGTCGTGCAATGTAATTTGCACCAACAGAAAGTTGCTACGCCGCTGTTTGTGATAGCAAGGGGGGCTCTTGGGATGGCCAGAGAAACGTTGTCCTTATGGCCTGAACAAGCACATGCGTATCAAGTGGCACTGGCTGCGTAAGGAGGTGAAGAGGGGGACGGTGCATCCGATCTACATCAAGACTCACCAGCAGCCAGCAGACTTTCTCACCAAGAGGCTTGCGGATGAGCCTCATTGGCGTTGTGTGCGCATGAGTAGAATGAGCATGAACTAGCATGGAATGACGGGGATGCAGCCGGCAGGCTGAGGGGGAGTGTGTTGGGTGCAAATGCACATTGCACGACATCCTGCCGTCTGTTTGTACGAGTATGCGTGTGCGAATGCATTTGTGTGTGAATGGTGTGTTCGTGTGTTTGTTTGCTTTCGCCTTTTTCGCTTGTGATATTTGCAGGTACTCGCGCAATGTGCGCTTCGGCACAACATTGTATGCCTCATGAACAGTGCAAGCAGAAAGGACGAGCTCGCAAAGGAACCCAAGATGGAAGCTTTGCAGTTCGGTTGAGTTGATTGCGCAGATTCAGTTCTATCCAACTCGAGATTGTACTGTTTTGTTTGGTTAACTATAGTGTAGCAGGGAAGGCACTATAGGGTACAATTAGGTGAAGGTTGGATGTTGTTTGTCTGTATCTGCATGCTAACAGGCAGGGGACCAGCGAACCAGCATTTGGCTGGTTGGGCAAAGACGAAACAGGTTCTGTTTTTAGAACCTGAACCTAGTTGTTGTTTTCCCAGGTTGGAAAAAACAGAACCAGAGGTTGTTTACCAACCTACCACCTGCTATTTTGTCCAGCCAGGTTGGTTCTGTTGCTTGGAATTATTTGGGATCATCCCTGGTTGTTCCCAGGTTGATTCCCAAGGTCCTTGCTAGCTAGAACTATTTAATCCTTCTCTGTTTGTACCTGAATATAGTCAAATTGATTCAAGCGAATTCCTTCCTCGCTGGAATTTCGTTTCTGCGCTATTCGACGGCGGAATGCTACCCGAGTCAACGCTAGTATGCTAGCACTCCAACGCTAGGCAAACGCTGTCCGAGCCATAACTAGTGATGGCAGGCAGAACTTTTTGCGAGGCAACTTGGCTCATTTTAAAGCTCTTGGAGCGAGCTTCGAGCTTCCATGACTACGTTTTCCACACTCTTGAACGACCGACGGTCTGCACGGCACGCTGCGCGACGTTCAAGATACTCTTGCTGTTTTGACTAAGTCCTTCTTGATCCCTCTCTCTACAAACTCGGACCCGAGGATAGGGGCTGGTCTTGTACCAGGCACCCAGGGACCCTTGGAGGTGACCCCGAGGAGAGGTTTTAAGTTTGATTAAGTCCTAATAGCTTGAGTTTATTAGGCCATTACACCAACAAGAAGCCGGTCAGTTCTTCCACGTTGGTAAGCCGGATGAGGTTGCAGTGATGGTTTTAGCAAGGGGAGGTGAAACGGACTGGATGTCAGCCCACCGTTGCCTCGAGAACATTGCTATTCCCGCACTAAAGCAGCTGCAGCAATTGGTTAAAGAACTGAAGCTGACAGGTGCAGCAGCAACCCACAAGTGTCAATCTAGCTTACTGAGCAAATTCACTCGGTTCCTGTTCCATGCAACCGAGAGTGGCGGCAAGAAGCTGCTGGAGCTAGTGCTTATGGACGTGATGGGGCCGCTACTGGTGGTGGGGAGAGCATGGTGAGAAGTTCTTCCTCACCATTGTGGACGACTGGAGCTGAGTGACATAGGCATACCCCGTCAAGAAGAAGGACCACGTGCCGTCCATCATCCGAGATGAGTGGCTGCCATTGGTGGAGAAGCAGTCAGAGCACAAGTTGATGCGAATAAGAACCGATAGGGGTGGGAAGTTCATCGGGAAGAATTGATTGCATGGTTGAAGAAGCAGGGCATCATTCATGAACTCACTACTTCCTACATACGCAATTCAGCGGCGTAGCAGAACGGGCAAACCGCATGGTCTTGGAGACAGCACACGCTCTTCTTATCGAGTCAGGTTTGGGGAACTCCAAGTGGCCACATGCTGTGCGCCACGCCACGGTGGTGAAGAACAGTGTGTTCACCAATGTCGGTGTGAGTCATGGGTCCCCATGGAGAGGTGGCTTGGGAGAAAGCCGCCTATTGACATGCTGCGTGTGTTGGCTGCATGGATGTGGCCCATATCCCCAAGGCACATAGCAACAAGCTGCGTGCAACGGCCGTGTGGTGTGTGCATTTGGTGTTGGCAGAAAGCCAGGGGTAGCTGCTATGGGAGCGGAGCAAGGGAGTCGTATTCGATAATAGGGATGTCAAGTTTATGGAAGACATCACCTACGGGAGCTGGTCCAAGCAGCCAAAGGAGCAGATTATGCAGCAACTACACCATGCAACTATGGGATTTGATGTAGAGGAGCAGTGAGTGGTTTGAGGAGGAGATTGCAACGACACACGAAGAGGAGGGCGCGCAGCAGATCTCCCCGCAGTCAAGACTGTGGAGCCTAAGGCTGAACCTGAAGAACCTTATCCCATAACACTTGTCATTTCCCTTACTCTCCCTCAAACGAGAACCCAAACCAAACCCTAACCTACAGGACAGACCTTCTCAGCCATGACGACGCGGCAGATGCGAGCTGCCACGTTGAAGGCGAAGGCAAGAGGTGAAGGAGGAACATGGGGAGAGCAACAGAAATATGATGCATTGCTGGTGCTGGAGAGCAACAGTGGTTCTGACGAGGAAGCAGAGGAGGAGGTGTATTGCTTCATGGCACCTGCACCAACTCAGCCACTGACCAGACAGGGACAAGTGTCTAGTGTCAATGGATGCTGAATACAACAGCCAAATGCAGAATGTGACATGGGAGCTGGTGCTACTGCCAATGGGGAAGAAAGCCATAAACTGATGGTGGATTCCCAGGATCAAAACCGACAACAAACGAGCAGTGCCGGTATACAAGAGTAGGCTATTTGCAAGTGGTAACCAACTGCGAAATCGCCAACAATGCGTGTTCTACTTGCCGGTGCAGCTGTGTGTGGGTGGGAGATATTTCAGATGGATATCACCACAGCCTTTCTCTATGGACTGATAGATGTAGAGATGTTCATGTCACAGCCGCCGGGTTATGAGGATGGTACCGGGCATGTGTGCAAGCTGAAAAGGGCCATTTACGGCCTCAAACAAGCACCACGCTGCTGGTACAAGAAGCTGGCTTCGGTGCTAGAGGAGATGGGCTTCGGTGCGAGAGCTATTTCCCCATGGAAGAAAAGGAGGCCTTTGTCATGTTCCTTGTGTACGTGGATAACATCCTGCTGTTTGGGAGCAGTAAGCAGGAGGTAATGAAGGTGCAGCAAAAGCTGATGCAAAACATCAAGTGTAAGACCCTAGGGGAGGCGAATTTACGGGCGTGTGTGCAAGCTGAAAAGGGCCATTTACGGTCTCAAACAAGCACCACTTGGGCATGCACATTGAGAGGGACATCAGCAATGGGTGGGTGAAGCTGCACCAGGAGAAATACATCAAGGACATGAGGCAGAAGTATGAGATTGAAATCGGGAGGAAGGTTGCCACAGCACTTCCATCCGAGTTCAAGCTCATAAGGCCAGAGAGAATGAGGGGGTGGATCAGCGAGAGCAAGCACGGTTTCAGTCCATAGTGGGAAGCCTGCTCCATGCAGCAGTGTACACTCGACCTGACGTCTCATTTGCTGTGGGGAAGCTGGCTAGGGTGGTGCAGAATCCAACCGAAGAGCAGGTGGATGCAGCTGATCGAATCATTCAATACTTGAACTCCCATCCCACCGTTGGAGTTCAGTATTCTGCTGCGGCACAAAAGAAGCAGAAGGGAATAGAAGTTCTAATGGAGAAGGGGGAGCACCTGGGAGAGAGAGAGCTGTTCCTTACAGGTTTTGCTGATGCATCATGGGCTTCAGAGAAACAGGACATATCTTCAGTGGGGTGGATACGTGTATGTGATTGGAGGAGGACCTGTGAGCTGGAGGTCAAAGAAGTAGGTGGAAACTGCAGGTTCATCTGCTGAAGCAGAGTACATGTCCACGCGGCCAAGGAGCTGGTTTGGCTGCGGAAGCTGCTGGAGGAGATTAGGCATGAGCAGAAGACACCAACCCCACTCTTTTGTGACATTTCAAGTGCCATCTCCATGGCAAAAAAAACGGTGCTGCATGGGTTTACCAAGCACATGTGCATCAAGTGGCATTGGCTGCACAACGAAGTTTATAGGGGAACCCTTGAGCCTCGCTACGTGAAGACGCAGCAGCAGCCGGCTGATTTCCTCACAAAGCGGCTGGCTGAGGAACCACATCGGCGTTGTGTCATGAGCCTTAACTAGGCTCATGACTGTTAGGGAGTGCAAGCAGGCGACTGCTTGAGGGGGAGTTTGTTGGCATACTCCGCATCTGCACAGGTGAAGCAGAAAGGGGTTGAGGTGGTGAAAGAGAAGGGGAAGAGGCTTGAAGAAGGCAAGCTCTTTCTCACTTGCTTTACCGATGCTACTTGGGCTTCTGAGAAGGAGGATTCCTCATCTGTGGGAGGATACATCTACGTAGTTGGGGATGGACCTATTAGTTGGAGGTCCAAGAAGCAGACGGAGACGGCACTCTCTTCCGTGGAATCAGAGTACATGGCAATGTTCCATGGGGTGAAGGAGGTGATTTGGCTGAGGAGGCTGTTAGAGAAGATTGGCCAGGAGCAGAAGGTTGCTACGCCGCTGTTTTGTGATAGCAAGGGGGCTCTTGGGATGGCCAGGAACGCTGTGCTTCATAGGCTGAACAAGCACATGCGTATCAAGTGGCACTGGCTGCGTAAGGAGGTGAAGAGGGGGACAGTGAATCCGATCTACATCAAGAATCACCAGCATTCAGCAGACTTTCTCACCAAGAGGCTTGCGGATGAGCCTTATTGGCGTTGTGTGCGCATGAGTGGAATGAGCATGAACTAGCATGGAATGATGGGGATGCAGCCGGCAGGCTGAGAGGGAGTGTGTTGGGTGCAAATTGAATTTGCACGATATCCTGCCGTCTGTTTGTACGAGTATGCGCGTGCGAATGCATTTGCGTGTGAATGGTGTGTTCGAGTGTTTGTGTGCTTTCGCAATTTTCGCTTGAAGCATTTGCATATACTCGCGCGATGTGCGCTTCGGCACAACATTGTACGCGCCATGAACAGTGCAAGCAGAAAGGACAAACTCGCTAAGGAACCCAAGATGGAAGCTTTGCAGTTCGGTTGAGTTGATTGCGCAGATTCAGTTCTATCCAACTTGAAATTGTACTGTTCAGTTTGGTTGACAATAGTGTAGCAGGGAATGCACTATAGGGGTACAATTTAGGTGAAGGTTGGATGTTGTTTGTCTGTATCTGCATGCTACAAGGCCAGGGGAAACCAGCAGAACCAGCATTTGGCTGGTTGGGCAAAGAAAGTAACAGGTTATGTTTTTAGAACCTGAACCTGGTTGTTGTTTTCCTAGGTTAGAAAAACGGAACCAGAGGTTGTTTACCAACCTACCACCAGCTATTTTGTCAATCCAGGTTGGTTCTGTTGCTTGGAATTATTTGGGATCATCCCTGGTTGTTCCCAGCTTGATTCCCAAGGTCCTTGCTAGCTAGAACTATTTAGTCCTTCTCTGTTTGTACTTGGATATAGTTAAATGATTCAAGCGGATTCCTTCCTTGCTGGAATTTTGTTCTCTATGCGATTCAACGGCGTGATGCTACCGAGTCAACGCTAGTACGCTAGCACTCTAATGCTAGGCAAACGCTGTCCGAGCCATAACTTCGTAATGGCAGAACTTTTGGCTTAATTTAGAGCTCTTGGAGCGTGCTTCAATATAGCGAATTCTTAGCTTAATCCGATCGACGGTCTGCACGGCACGCTGCGTGACGTTCAAGGTACTCTTGCTGTTTTGACTAAGTCCCTCTTGATCCTTCTCTCTACAAACTCGGACCCGAGGATAGGGGCTGGTCTTGTACCCTGAGGAGAGGTATTATGTTTGATTAAGTCCTAATAGCTTGAGTTTATTAGGCCCTTACACCAACACTTACGCCTAGCAACAGCAAGGCGTGGCAGAAAGGATGAACAGAACCCTCCAAAATACGATGCGCAAGCTGCTACGTGGCATGCGGCTACCCAACCACCAGTGGCCCGAAGCAATGGACCATGCTGTGATGCTGCACAACTTGCTCTCGTCATCATCACTCCCGAACAACGCATCACCGCATCTGCTGTGTATAGGAAAATTGGGCAGCACAAAAATGTTGCGAGTGTTCGGCTGCATGGTACAGTACCGACCCCCAACTGCACGAGCCGGCCGATTCTCCCAACGCGCACAGTGGGGACTACACCTGGGCATCGAAAAACACTTCAACGCATGGAAGTTTTTTACGTCCATACGAAGGAAACAGTAGCAGCACGTGATGTGATTTTCTACGAGCGACTCACCCTTCAAACGTACGTGGACAACCTGGAAGCAGAACGAGACGTGACTGGCGGATTTTTTGGTGACCAAGCTTCGCTTCGGCAGCAGATGAAGCTGACTGGGACGAGCAGAACGTGGATGGAGCATCGGAAGAAGCCGGACCTCTTCCTTACTGTTCGGGTCGATATTCTGATGGACGATGACAACCCTTGCAAAAGCATCAACGCCGAAGTCTACTACGACTTCGCCGACAACGGTTACGTTACACCCCAGGCAGTCAACACCGACGTTCCAGAACGCATATGACCCATTTTTTTACCCGATCCAGGCAGTCTATCCTGAGGACACAAATCTCCCTCGCTACACACAGATACTGGGACTCGTCACCGCCGTCCACGGAGCAGTGCCACCAAAGGAGCCTGCAACAGTTCAGCAGGCTCTTGGGGGGGAGCACAGGGAAAAATGGCGCGAAGCCATGGACAAAGAATTGAAGGCGCTAGAAGACAGAAACACTTGGAAGATAGTACCTATTGGAGTGGCACGCAACAAAACCGTCCTCACGGGAAAATGGGTCTTCCGCGTGAAGACGAAAGCCAACGGAACGATTAACAAGTTTAAGGCGCGCTGGGTCGTACGAGGCTTCGACCAAGAGCATGGACGAGACTTCACCGAAACTTTCGCACCGGTTAGCCGACATTCCTCTCTCCGAATTCTCCTCGCGATAGCTGCCATGAAGCGGAAGAAGCTCCGCCAAATCGACGTCGCCAACGCTTTTCTCTACGCTCCCGTTGATGCCGAGATCTTCGTCGAGCAACCGCACGGGTCTAACACAGTCCCCAACCAAGTCTGTCAACTGCTGAAATCCCTATACGGCATCAACAAGCCCCGAGGCGGTGGCAGCAGTATCTGCACACCCGACTAATCCGCATCGGATTTCGCCAACTGCCGCATGACCAAGGGATGTACCGACTCACAAAGGGCGCCGACTATATCGTACTCATCATCTACGTTGATGATTTACTCTACATCGACTCAACCGACGGCATCACGACCTAGTTTGAAGGGGAGCTGCAGTGGGACCTTACACTCACCATCTCCTCAACAGTCACGCAATACCTAGGACTCAACATACAAGACGGGGAGAATGCGATCTACCTCAGCGCCGCAAAATACGCCGACACCATCGCCAAGCGCTTCGGACTAACCCCAGCCGTCATCTCCACGTCATACCGCTACACTGCCGGAAATCACAAGGAAACCTCCGCTCTACTCAAGCCCGCCGGCATACGCGACTACCAGTGAAAGATGGGATGCCTACTCTTCGCAGCCGTTACCTGCCGACCGGATCTATCGTATTCAGTGAGCCAACCCGCCACCTATCTCAAGAAGCCTGAGGCAGAGCACATGGCGGAACTCGACCGCGCACTTCACAACCTCGTCAGTACTCCTACGGTCGGCCTAACCTACCACAAAACCGGAACCACGGCGCTCAAGCTAATCGGCTACGTGGACGCCGACCACGCCGGCGACTCCGACAACAGGCGATCGTGCACTGGTTATATCTACCGATTCGAGCCTATTGGACCTATCTCGTGGCAGTCAAGCAAACAAGAGTTAATTGCTCTCTCCTCGCTTAAGCAGAATATATCGCACTCTACTCATCCATTAAGGAAGGATTATATCTTCGCGAACCGCTGGAAGAAGCGAAACGGGCTCAGTTACCCAGCTTTTCTCTGTACAGCGACAACCGATCAGCAATCCGCAAAGCGAACAAGAACGGGTTCGCAAATCGAACGAAGCACATCGCCCTGCGATATTTCTTCGTGAAAGACGAGATCGAGAAGGGGAGACTCGAGCTATCCTACTGCCCCACATCCGAGATGGCAGCAGATTACTTGACCAAGAAACTCGGAAAGCAGAAGTTCGAGTACTGCATGTTGCTGACTGGACAAGGCCACGTCACCAGCAACGACACTCCAGAAGCGAAGGGGAGTGTTGGAAACAAAAAATTAACACTTCTGATGTGTCGAAACAGCGAACTACAAACGAGGCGAATTACAGTGAAGCAACAGCGAGTCAACCGAGGAGGTGGACAGAAAGTAACAGCTGGAGGTTGAGCGAAGGTCTGTTGGTGTAAGGGCCTAATAAACTCAAGCTATTAGGACTTAATCAAACTTAAAACCTCTCCTCGGGGTCACCTCCAAGGGTCCCTGGGTGCCTGGTACAAGACCAGCCCCTATCCTCGGGTCCGAGTTTGTAGAGAGAGGGATCAAGAAGGACTTAGTCAAAACAGCAAGAGTACCTTGAATGTCGCGCAGCGTGCCGTGCAGACCGTCGGTCGGATTAAGCTGAGAATTCGCTATATCGAAGCTCGCTCCAAGAGCTTTAAAATGAGCCAAGTTGCCTCGCGAAAAGTTCTGCCATTACGAAGTTATGGCTCAGACGGTGTTTGCCTAGCATTAGAGTGCTAGCGTACTAGCGTTGACTCGGGTAGCATTCCGCCAACGAACCGCGTAGAAACGAAATTCCAGCGAGGAAGGAATTCACATGAATCAATTTGACTATATTCAGGTACAAACAGAGAAGGATTAAATAGTTCTAGCTAGCAAGGACCTTGGGAATCAACCTGGGAACAACCAGGGATGATCCCAAATAATTCCAAGCAACAGAACCAACCTGGCTGGACAAAATAGCAGGTGGTAGGTTGGTAAACAACCTCTGGTTCTGTTTTTCCAACCTGGGAAAACAACAACCAGGTTCAGGTTCTAAAAACAGAACCTGTTTTGTCTTTGCCCAACCAGCCAAATGCTGGTTCCGCTGGTTTCCCCTGGCCTTGTAGCATGCAGATACAGACAAACAACATCTAACCTTCACCTAAATTGTACCCCTATAGTGCCTTCCTTGCTACACTATAGTTAACCAAACAAAACAGTACAATTTCGAGTTGGATAGAACTGAATCTGCGCAATCAACTCAACCGAACTGCAAAGCTTCCATCTTGGGTTCCTTTGCGAGCTCGTCCTTTCTGCTTGCACTGTTCATAGCGCGTACAATGTTGTGCCGAAGCGCACATTGCGCGAGTACCTGCAAATGCATCAAGCGAAAAATGCGAAAGCAAACAAACACACGAACACACCATTCACACGCAAATGCATTCGCACACGCATACTCGTACAAACAGACGGCAGGATGTCGTGCAATGTGCATTTGCACCCAACACACTCCCCCTCAGCCTGCCGGCTGCATCCCCGTCATTCCATGCTAGTTCATGCTCATTCCACTCATGCGCACACAACGCCAATGAGGCTCATCCGCAAGCCTCTTGGTGAGAAAGTCTGCTGGCTGCTGGTGAGTCTTGATGTAGATTGGATTCACCGTCCCCCTCTTCACCTCCTTACGCAGCCAGTGCCACTTGATACGCATGTGCTTGTTCAGGCCATGAAGCACAGCGTTCCTGGCCATCCCAAGAGCCCCCTTGCTATCACAAAACAGCGGCGTAGCAACTTTCTGCTCCTGGCCAATCTCCTCTAACAGCCTCCTCAGCCAAATCACCTCCTTCACCCCATGGAACATCGCCATGTACTCTGATTCTACGGAAGAGAGTGCCGTCTCCGTCTGCTTCTTGGACCTCCAACTAACAGGTCCTCCCCCAACTACGCAGATGTATCCTCCCACAGATGAGGAATCCTCCTTCTCAGAAGCCCACGTAGCATCGGTAAAGCAAGTGAGAAATAGCTTGCCTTCTCCAAGCCTCTCCCCCTTCTCTTTCAGCACCTCCACCCCTTTCTGCTTCACCTGTGCAGATGCGGAGTATTGAACTCCAATGCTTGGGTGAGAGTTCAGGTACTTCACCACACGCTCAGCTGCATCCACCTGCTCCTCTGATGGATTCTGCACCACCCTAGCCAGCTGCCCAACCGAGAAAGAGATGTCGGGCCTCGTGTGAACTGCTGCGTACAAGAGGCTGCCCACCAAGGACTGAAATTGCTGCTGCTCTTCAGCTTCAACCCCTTCATCCTCTGCAGCCTTCACAAGCTTGAATTCTGCTGGCAGGGGAGTTGCAACCTTGCGCTCATTCTCAATCCCATACTTCTCCCCCAGCTCCTTGATGAACTTCTCCTGGTGCAGCTTCAACCACCTGTGATCTGGATCCCTCTCCACGTGCATCCCGAGGTAGTACTTTACCTCCCCAAGGTTCTTGCACTTGAAGTTTTCCATCAGCTGCTGCTGCACTTTCTGGATCTCCTTCATGCTGCTGCTGAAGAGAAGAATGTCGTCCACATAGACCAGAAACAGCACCAGCTTCTCCCCCTCGCCTTTGAGAAAGAGGCTCTCATCACAGCTGCTGGTCCTGAATCCCATCTCCTCTAAAACAGCTGCCAACTTCTGGTACCAGCAGCGTGGCGCCTGCTTCAAGCCGTAGATGGACTTGTTGAGCTTGCACACCCTGCCCGTACCATCCTCATACCCAGGCGGCTGCGTCATGTACACATCCTCCTCTAAAATCCCATTCAGGAATGCCGTTGAAATATCCATCTGAATGATGAATTTTCCACTAACAGCTGCATCTGCCAACAAGACACGGAGGGTAGGGGGTTTGGCAGTGGGAGCAAAGATCTCGTTGAAGTCCTGCTTCTCCTTCTGCATAAACCCCTTCGCCACCAGCCTACTCTTGTAGATGGTGACCTGCCCCTTGTCATCGGTCTTGATCCTCAGCACCCACTTGCATTGTATCGCTTTCTTCCCATCAGGCAGCACCACCAGATCCCATGTCCTATTCTCCAGCAGACTCTGGTACTCAGCATCCCTAGAAGCCAGCCACTTGTCCCTATCTGGTCCAGCTAATGCCTCCTCCATGCTAGCTGGTTCCTCTGGTGCAGGGGCAAGAAAACAGTACGCAGGCTCATCCTCCTCATCCGGGTCATAGCCATGAGGTAGAATCAGCAATGCCTCTTCGGTCCCTAGCTGCTGCTCTGCTGCATCAGTTCCTGCAGTCAGCTTCTTAGTAGCCATACGGGTACGTCCTGGCCTGGAGACGGGTGTCTCCCATCCCTTCATAACGACACCCTTCGGCTTCTTAGTTTTTCCCTGCTGCTTCTCTCCTCCCTCGGGTCCAGCAGCTCCACTAGTGCTGCCGCCAGTTTCCACACCATTTTCTCCACCAGCAGATGCCTCCTGTACCTTCTCTCCATCACCATTTCCAGCAGCTGCCTCCTCTCCCTCCTCCCACACACTAGGAGTCAGGTCCAGCTGCATGGTGATTTGCTCCATCTGCTGGGACACCCTTGCCTCCGGCTGTTTCTCCCAGCTCCCATACATCATGCCCTCAATGAATTTCACATCCCTGCTGTCAAACAACACACCCTTGGATGGTTCCCACAGCAGCCATCCCTTGCTCTCAGCAGCCAGCCCCAAATGCACACACCAGATTGCACTCGCCCCCAACTTACTGCGGTAGGTCTTGGGGACGTGGGCGACTGCCATGCAACCGAACACCCTCAGCATGTCCACCGGCGGCTTCCTCCCAAGCCACCTCTCCAACGGCACCCACGAGTCATCCCCAACCTTGGTGAGCACCCTGTTCCTAGCGACAGTGGCGTGCCGGACAGCATGAGGCCACATAGAATTGCTCAGCCCAGATTCTATGAGCAGCGCCCTAGCTGTCTCCAGAATGGTCCGGTTTGCCCGTTCTGCTACACCATTTGACTGTGGGGTATAAGCCGTGGTCAGCTCTCTCTGGATGCCCTGCTTCTTGAGCCAGGCCGTCATTTCAGCTCCAAGGAACTCACCACCCCGGTCTGTCCTAATCCGCTTCACTACACACTCCGCCTGCTTCTCCACGAATGGCAGCCAATCGTCCCGTATCGTGGAGGCGGCGTGGTCCTTCTGCTTCAGCGGATACGCCCACATCAGCCTGCTCCAGTCATCCACAATTGTAAGAAAATACCGCTCCCCCTTGTGCCCTTGCACCGGCAGCGGCCCCACCAAGTCCATGTGGACCAGCTCCAAAGGCTTCTTGCTCCTGCCAGCCACACTATGGAAAGGGAAACGGGTGAACTTTGAAAGCAAACAGATTTCACAGTTGTCATCGGGTGGCTGTCCGTTCAGCTTCAGACCCTTAACGGCTCCATCCTTCTCCAGCTGCTTCAGCAAAGGCATTGCCACATGCCCTAAGCGCCGGTGTGCCGTTGCCCAATCTGTCTCCCCAGATCTGGCCGACACTTTCACACCAACCCCTCCAACGGCATTGCACTCCCCCTGGGATGCAGACCCCTCTCCAGCCTGCCCCCCACCATGCCACGCCAGGGCCGGCAGCTGCCACATAGATCTGTACACGTCCTTGCTCTCGTGCAGATCCCAAAGCACCCGATTGCCCAGCTTCCCCTTATAAGTGCGTGCCCCATCCGTGTTGGTGTTCACCCCAGCCTTGCCAAGCTTACGGAGGGAGATAAGGTTGGCCTTCAGGTCGGGGACGAAGAGAACGTCGTGCAGCACCACCGGCTTGCCATCCGCTCCCTTAAACGCAGCTCGTCCCGCACCAGCCACCTTCAACATGTGTCCAGAGGCGGAGCACACTTCATTGATCGGTGCAGCTCGTACTTCGTCCAGCAGGTCCTTGCGCGGCGTCATCGTCCAAGCAGCGCCTGTGTCCAACACCCAATAGTCTAGGGGGTGCAGCTCTGCTCCAACTTTGGCAGAGGCGTCTCCTTGCTCCCCCTTGTCTCCCACATGGAAGAATTGGCCCGCGGTGCGCTCCTTCTTCTTCTCCGCACCGCCGTTGCCCTTCGGGTTGTTGTCGGACGAATCAGCGACCATGTTGGCGCCGTTTTTCTGGTTCCTCCGCGCGCCGCCATCCTGGTGACGATTCTGGGGGGTCCATCCATCGGGTTTCTTATAGCACAAAAACCAGGGGTGCCCTTCCTTCTCACAATACCAGCAACTCCCTTTCATTTTGCCACCAGCACCCGACTTGCCCCCACGTCCAGATTTCGCACCGCGACCCCAACCGGTACCTCCTTGTTGGTCGTTGGAGTCGTCGTCTTTCTTTGCACCGCGTCCAGCACCACCGAAGCCACGTCCTCTGCCACGTCGGCTCCCTTGCATCCCGTAGCCGCTGCTGCCGTCGTCTCCACCCCTCAGTTGGCGGCGACGGAAGTCCTCCTCCAGAATCTTCGTCCGCACCCACTCGAGCGTCCACAAGCTCTGGTTCTGCGGCAGGCTCAATCCGCTCGTAAATTGAAGCCACGATTCCGGCAGCAGCGAGAGCATCTTCAAGCACTTGGTCTGCTCCGGGTAGGTGATTCCCGCGGTCGCCAACTTCGCGTAGAGGTCGCGCATCTTGTCCAGGACTGGTTGCACCGGCTCTCCCTCGCTCAGGCGCAACGCGGACAGCTCCCTCTCCAGCATCAACGTTGCGACAACGGAGGTCGGGGCGTGCAGCTCCTTCAACACGGTCCACGCCTTCGGACCGCATTCAACCTCCGGCAGCAGGTGCATGACGTGGTGACGCTGGTTCAGCTCCAAACTCTGCGACATCAAATAGTAGCCAGCCGAGGAGCGCTCGTCCCAATCTTCCTGCAGCGTGGGGTCACTCGGTCTAGGCTCCTCCCCAATCATTAGTTTCAGCAAACCGATCTGACGGAAATATAATTGCATTTTCCAGGCCCAATCATCATAGCCCTCACCATTGAACTTCTCGACGGTGAAATTCTTCAGCACCTCCTTGACAAGCGAGCCCTGGTTTGTTCGCGCTCCCCTTGGCGCTGAAAGACCAGAATCTTGGCTGCCGCTACGATCTTGGGCTGAAGATTCACCAGCTCCCGCCGAGGTGTTGCCCGCCATAGCTACCTATAACGAGGATCACTATAACGCGGCTCTGATACCAGCTTGTTGGTGTAAGGGCCTAATAAACTCAAGCTATTAGGACTTAATCAAACTTAAAACCTCTCCTCGGGGTCACCTCCAAGGGTCCCTGGGTGCCTGGTACAAGACCAGCCCCTATCCTCGGGTCCGAGTTTGTAGAGAGAGGGATCAAGAAGGACTTAGTCAAAACAGCAAGAGTACCTTGAATGTCGCGCAGCGTGCCGTGCAGACCGTCGGTCGGATTAAGCTGAGAATTCGCTATATCGAAGCTCGCTCCAAGAGCTTTAAAATGAGCCAAGTTGCCTCGCGAAAAGTTCTGCCATTACTAAGTTATGGCTCGGACAGCGTTTGCCTAGCGTTGGGGTGCTAGCATACTAGCGTTGACTCGGGTAGCATTCCGCCGTCGAATAGCGCAGAAACGAAATTCCAGCGAGGAAGGAATTCGCTTGAATCAATTTGACTATATTCAGGTACAAACAGAGAAGGATTAAATAGTTCTAGCTAGCAAGGACCTTGGGAATCAACCTGGGAACAACCAGGGATGATCCCAAATAATTCCAAGCAACAGAACCAACCTGGCTGGACAAAATAGCAGGTGGTAGGTTGGTAAACAACCTCTGGTTCTGTTTTTCCAACCTGGGAAAAACAACAACCAGGTTCAGGTTCTAAAAACAGAACCTGTTTTGTCTTTGCCCAACCAGCCAAATGCTGGTTCCGCTGGTTTCCCCTGGCCTTGTAGCATGCAGATACAGACAAACAACATCCAACCTTCACCTAAATTGTACCCCTATAGTGCCTTCCCTGCTACACTATAGTTAACCAAACAAAACAGTACAATTCCGAGTTGGATAGAACTGAATCTGCGCAATCAACTCAACCGAACTGCAAAGCTTCCATCTTGGGTTCCTTTGCGAGCTCGTCCTTTCTGCTTGCATTGTTCATAGCGCGTACAATGTCGTGCCGAAGCGCACATTGCGCGAGTACCTGCAAATGCATCAAGCGAAAATTGCGAAAGCAAATAACACACGAACACACCATTCACACACAAATGCATTCGCACACGCATACTCATACAAACAGACGGCAGGATGTCGTGCAATGTGCATTTGCACCCAACAAGGTCAAAGGTCAGCGACCTTTTACTCGACAAAAGGCAGCGCGACAGCAAGGACAAACAACTGACTCGGTATTGAGCAGTTGCCCGAGTCGTCATTGTATCGAACCGCAACAGCAACAGTAAAACAGCTTCTTGCATCCTTTCATATTTCCTGTAATCATATAAAAGCTTTGTATTACTTTGCTATAGTCAATCTATCTTGCTCTTACACACTAGTGCAAGGTGGTTCGGCAGTTCCTAAGAACGCTTCCGCAATTAGAATACTCCTACCCAAGGTTTTGGCCTTTGAGAAAAGTCTTAAGGGCTTTTCTTAGGTCCTAAGGGTCCTAAGGGTTTTTCTCAGCCTAAGGGTTTTGCCCACGCACTTAAGTGAAACAGACACAGGGCAAATTCGCTCTTGTCAGATCAAATCTCCCGCTACGATGACTTGTGCTTCTCTACAGTTTCGACCAAATTTATAGTGTCTACAGTCAAGGGGGTCTAATTCGGCCTGCATATAAAAAATGGGGGTTTATTACGAAAGTGCATATAGCATTAGCCCTCCCCATTTAACGACCCAAGGGTCTAAAATTTTGGGGGGGTCCGTGTCAAATGTATAGCCTCTAGTGGGTTATACTGTATGGGAACAAACAATTAGGGTTAGGCATTTGTTTCCAACCCAATCAATGCAAGTCATTCCGCTGTAGTTAGTTTCTTTGATGGTATCACAGTAGGTTCCACATTCCTATGCCGTTCCTAGCATGCCCGTCGCTCGTAGTGTCCACGCCAGCCCGCCGGCCCCTCCCTCTCTCACGCCCTCCCAGCGCGCTAGCCTAGCAGCCCACCAACACGCGAGCGCGCACGCTAGCCAGCCCGCCAGCGCGCCTGCCAGCGCGCACGCCAATGCGCCCGCCAGCGCGCACGCCAGTGCGCACGCCTGCGCGCCTGCCAGCGCGCCCACCAGCGCGCCCCGCCAGCGCGCACGCCAGCGCGCCCGCCAGCGCGCCCGCCAGCGCGCCCGCCAGCGCGGACGCCAGCGCGCCCGCAAGCGCGCACGCCAGCGCGCCCGCCAGCTCGCATGCCAGCGCGCCCGCCAGCGCGCCCGCCAGCGCGCCCGCCAGCGCGCCCGCCAGCGCGCCCGCCAGCGCGCACGGCAGCGCGCACGCCACCACGCTCGCCAGTGCGCCCGCCAGAGCGCCAACCTACCAGCACGCCCTCTTACGCGCCTCTCAGCCCCGTGCCGCCGTGCCGCCTCCCTGCCTCTGAGCCGCTCGTCAGCGGCTGGCAGCCGCACTCCCTTTCCTCCGCCCTATGGCGACGTCGCGTGTCCTTCGCTTTGACCCTGAGGGGCGGCCGATAGATTTTAGTACCTGGCTTACCCAGGCACAGCGCCACCTCAAAAGCCAACGGCAGGATGGCGTGCACCTGTTTGCGCACGCGTCCAGTACCCAGACCGCCCCGCCGCAGCCTACACCGCTGCCCACTACCCCACCGCCTACTCCTGAGCAAGAGGCCGACTACCAGCGCCAGTTCTTAGCTCAGGACGTGTGGGAGTCTCGTGACGCCGCTGCCTGCCTCGCCCTGACCGACCTTCTCCCGCCGACAGAGGCAGTCCACTTCACTCAGGTCGAGTCTGCTGCAGATCTGTATAAGGCTATTGTTGCTCGCTACTCCACTCCCTCCTCTGCCTCACTCAGTCGCCTCCTCATACCATTTATCTACCCTGACCTCGCCTCCTTTGAGACTGTCTCTGACCTCATTACCCACCTTCGCTTCCTTGAGGCTCGCTTTCGAGCCGCTTGCACTGAGGATCAGCTTGCCCTTGCCCCGCCCTCCATGTGGCTCACTATTCACTGGCTAGTCACTCGTCTCCCTTACCGCCTAGACATAGCCCGCGACGCGCTTCTTCTGAAGCATCCCACTGAGCTTACCATCGATCTTCTTGAGACTGCTCTCTCGAAGATCGAGAGTAACATTCTCACTGTTGCCTCTGCCTCTTCCGCGCCTCCTCCTCGTCTCTTTGAGGGGTGTGCAGTGCCGCAGCTTCCCACCTTTACTGCCTCACTTGACACCCCTTATCCTCTGGCGGAGACGGCGGCTGTTTCTGTCTCTGGCGGACAGAAACGTGGCAAGGCCGGTAAGAAGGGCGGGAAGGGCGGCAGGGGTAGTGGAGGTGGTGGGGGTGGGGGCGGCGGAGGCGGTGCAAGTGGTGGGAGTGGTGGTGGTGGTGGTGCAAGTGGTGGGAGTAACGGCCCTCCTCTCGAGGGTGGCACTTTCACTGGTAGTGTGGGGTCCCAGCAGCAGCAGCAGCAGCCGGCCTCCCAGCAGCTGCCACCGCCTGGACAGCAGCAGCGGCAGGGACAGCAGCAGCAGCGACAGGGTCTGCAGCAGCGTTCACCACAGCAGCAGTCCCAGCAGTGGGGCCATCTGCAGCAGTGGAGGTCCGCGGGTCCCCCGAGCACTGGGCGTAGCGGCGCCCCCGCCAGCTGGGGACCTTGCTCGACCGGCTGCGACGTTGATCCCTGTGAGTACTGGATCCTTATGAGACCGCGCAGGGACACGTACTGTGGCCGCCCTGACCACTCTGCTGCACGCTGCTTCAGTCGTCTTGACGACCTTTACCACTTGCACCACGGCCCCTCTGCTCCCCAGCTGCCGCGTTGGGGGACACTTCTTGCTCGTGGCATTTCAGTTTTTGATATGACTATGGATGATGCTAGGTCTTATGCCATGTATGTTGATATTGATTATAATGCTGCTGGATCTGGTTACTTGCCTGTGCCTAGGGTAGGATCTTTGCCTGTTGCTAGTGTAGGTTCTTGTTTAGCTGCTAGTCCAGGTGCTCCTTCGGCGGACGCGTCCCTCTCTTTCACACTAGACTCAGGCGCGACGCAGTGCTTCTTCCGCGACCGTACGACTCTTTCTCCTCTCCCGGCACCAGTCTCTATAGCACTGGCCGATCCCTCCTCGGGACCGGTCGTTGCTACTCACACTACTACCCTCCCGTGCCCAGCTGCCCCTTCTGGCTCCCCGACTGGCCTCCACGTTCCCTCGTTCTCGAGGAACTTGTGGCGTTGGCCCCCTGGCGTGACAACATGTCGGGGTCTGGGTTGAGCTCGACAGAGACACCGCGGTCTGTGTGGACGGTGACACGTACGCCCCCTTGGCCACTTTCCGCCAGGAGCCGGGCTCCGGCCTTTACACCCTCCACACTGACCCCTGTCATGTTCCTGCGTCCCACCAGGTAGCTGCGTCGAGTCAGGTTGCTGTGTCTGCAGTGTCATGCTCGTGTCGGTCACTAGCTTACCCCTCCCTCTTGTGGCACCACCGCCTTGGTCACCCCTCACTACCTCGTCTTCGTGCTATGTCCAGTCAGCGTCTTGTCTTAGGCCTCCCGTGAGTCCTACTGCCACTCCCGCCGTCCCCAGCTCCTCCATACGGTCCTTGTGTCCAGGGTCGGTTGCACGCCACCCCTCCAGCCACCACTCCCTTTCAGACTTAGACGTCTGGGGCCCCGCTCGCCGCCTTGGCCCTGAGGGGAGAGTTTCTTCTCGCTGGTCGTTGACGACTACTCTCGGTACACCACCGTGTTCCCTTTGGCGAAGAAGTTCGGCGTGACTTCTACGCTGATCCGGTGGCTGCTCGCCACCGAGGGTACTCGTCGTCATCGTGTCAGTTGTCTCCACTCCAAGCGTGGGGGTGAGTTTCGCTCCGGCGTTCTCGCCAGATTCTGTGCTGAGCAGGGCATCACCCAGTCCTGGACGCTTCCAGACTCTCCATAGCATAATGGGGTTGCTAAGCGCCGCATAGGCTTGGTCATGGAGATTGCACGCACCTCCATGATCCACGCTCGCGCGCCCCATTTTCTGTGGCCCTACGCGGTTCGGTACGCCGCTCACCAGCTGAACCTCTGGCCTCGTGTCTCTCGGCCAGGGGTTTCTCCGACCAGTCTTTGGACAGGGTCCCCTGGTGTTGCGGCGAGGTTTCGTGTCTAGAGGACTCCTCTGACTTCACCTTTTACCACCCTCCCTCCCACCGGTTCTTTGACTCTCGTGACGTCCGTTTCGACGAGTCCGTCCCCTACTACGTCCGGTACCCCTGTCGAGGTCTCCCGGTTCCCCGCCCTCCCCTCTTCCTGGCCCCAGCTCCTCCTCCTCCCGCACCTGCTCCTCTGGTACCCCCCCTGGTCCCGCTCCGTCTGGTGTGTCGCACGCTACGCCCCCCCCCCCTCGGTAGCCCCTCAGGTCCCCCCTCCTTCCCCACAGTCGTCCTCACGGCCACTGCAGCAGCCGTCGGCGCTTCCTTTACTGGCTACTGCGGACTCGGAGGGTGTTGTTGCTCGAGGAGAGGGCCCTGGCGGTGCTAGCTCAGGGGGTGTTGGCGTTGGAGCTGCGCGTGCACCTTCCGGAGCTGCCCGTTCTGGGGTTGCTGGAGCTGGCGGTGTTGGTGCTGGAGCTGGAGGTGCTTCTGGAGCTGGAGAGTCTGGGGCTGGTGCCGGGACCGCTGGAGGCACTGCGACTGGGGGTGCGGGTGCTGGTCGCGTTACCACAGGGAGTTCTCGCTCTGAGGGTGGTCAGCCGGGTACTGTGGAGGGCGGAGCTGGTGCTTCTTTGTCCCCTCACACCACTCCTCCTCCTCACCCCTACCCGACTCAACACCAGGCCCGTCTTCGTCTGAGCGTGAGGACCAGCAGCGTTTGGAGCGTGAGAGGTTGGAGGTTCAGCAGCGGGTGGAGCGTGAGAGGTTGGAGTTGCAGCAGCAGCAGCAGCAGCAGCCGCCGCCGCAGCAGAAGCAGCAGCAGCAGCAGCAGCAGCAGCAGCAGCAGCAGCAGCAGCAGCAGCAGCAGCAGCAGCAGCAGCAGCAGCAGCAGCAGCAGCAGCAGCAGTCGCAGCCGGAGCAGCTTCCGGCCCCTGTTACTGGCCTTCGGACCCTTGGTCTCCCCTCCTCTCCTCCTGTGTACGGTCCTACGTTTCCTCCTCCGGACTCAGCTCCGGCTGTCTTCCCTCGTTCTCAGTCTCCTCCGTCTCCTTTTCCTCTCACCCACGCTTGGGCCTTCCTTCCACCTCGTGCTCGTCCCTCGTCACCAGTCTCTGACCTTCGTACTGTGTTGTCTCGTCCTAGTCCACGTCCTCCTCGGTCTGTTCTTCCTTCCTCGTCCTCCTGAGTCTTCCCTCACTGCCTCCCTGTCCACTCCGGTCACTGACTACTACCACACGTACCGTCCTGTTCTCTCTCGTGTTCTCGCCTCTCTTGTTACCGACCCTCGTGCCTCTCTGTCCTCTGTCTCCGCTCTTACTGCTGCTATCACTAAGTTCGCTGCTACGCGTCGCCTTGACTACGCCACTCGTGTTGTGGCCGCTCCTCCTGTCCGTCCTCTGTCCGCCGGGGGTGAGTCTGCCCTTGGCTGTGACGTCCTAGAGGACAGACAGTTCGAGCTAGAGTTTTTGGCAGTTGCTTCGCCTCATCTCTGTGCCATGCTGCTCGCCCCTGAGGGAGACCCCGACGCCCCTGACATACCGACTCCTCGCAGTTACGTTGAGGCAGTGTCGCGGCCTTGGGCCTCTCAGTGGAGAGCTGCCATGGACGCAAAGATGGCCTCCTACAGATCCACAGGCACCTACGTTGACGAGGTTCCCCCCCCGGGGGCGAACGTAGTTGACGGTGTCAAACATTATATATGTTGTATTTGTGTAGGCTGTAGTGGGTTAGCCTATAGGGGGGTCACAACATTAGGGTTTCATATTTGTACTCACAATCCTTTCTAGTTCACCATTCCAGTCCGTTATCACTGACATGGTTTCAGAGCAGGTCCGTCGCTAGGACTGTTCTTAGGGCCCACCTACCTACCTACCTACCTACTGTGCGCCTCGTGCGCCTGCGCGTCCTAGAGCGCTCCTTACCTACCTACCACGCGCACGCAGCTCGCTAGCCGCCCGCGCGTGGCTTTCCTTTTTTTTTACCGCGCGCGCCGTACTAGCCGCTCGCGCGCGGCCGTTTTCACGCGTGCGCCCCGCCAGCTGCCCGCGCGCGCTTTATTTTCTTCGCGCGCGGCCCGTCGCGCTGCCTCCCCGCTGCCCGCGCGCCTTTGCGCTGCTGCCCGTGCGCCTCGTGGCCTCGCGCACTGCCCGCCGCTGCCCTGTGCGCCACGCTGACGCACCCGCTGCTGCAGCCGCCCGTCGCCTGCTCGCGCACACCCCGCAGCCGCCCGTCGCCTGCTCGCGCACGCCCCGCAGCCGCTCGTCGCCTGCTCGCGCACGCCCCGCTGCCCGTAGCCGCCCGTGCGCCGCTGCCACTGCCGCACGTGCGCATACGCAGCTGCCGCCCGTGCGCTGCTTCCGCTGCTGCTTGCGCACCGCCGCCTCCTGCCGTCGCCGCACGTGCACTGCTGCCGCCTGTGCGCCGCCGCTGCCCGTGTGCCGCCGCTGCCCCTACGCTGCCGCTGCCCATGCGCCGCTGCTGCCCGTGCGTCGCTGCCGCTCGTGCACCGCTCGCAGCCGCTGCCGCCCGTGCGCTTCTGCAGCCGCCGCCCGCGAGGCGCTCGCTCCCACTGTTTTTTCTACCTACCGCGCACACTGCTGCCGCTGCAGCTGCCACCAGTGCGCCGTTGCAGCTCCTGCTGCCACGCTCCCTACTACTGCCGCTCGTGTGCCACTACGGACAGTCGACCCCGCCCGCGCCTTACCTAGCGGCCCCGCCGGCCCCGTTGACCCTACGCACACCTTTCCAGCGGCCTAGTTCCTACTCCTACTACTGTCACTATGGCTAGTCCTCCCGTTCTAGCTTTCGATGCCGAGGGCCGTCCGGTGAAGTTCGAAACCTGGCTAGATGACCTGCACCTGTTCCTACAGCTCACTGCCAAAGAAGACATCTCGCTGTACGACCACGCCCTAGGCCATGCTACTGCCCCTGACACGTCTGCTGACAGCACTCTACGCTCTCAGTGGCAGACTCGTGATGCGCACGCTCGCTTTGCTATTCGCAACTCCCTGCCGCTAGACGAGCGCGAGCACTTCGGCCAGTGCAAGACTGCTAAGGACCTCTACACCGCTGTAGTTGCCCGTTACTCCTCACCCGCTTCTGCTACGCTAGGCCGCCTCACTCTCCCCTACCTGTTCCCCGACCTAGCCTCCTTTCACACTGTCGCAGACCTCATCACCCACCTTAAGACTAGTGAGGCCCGCTTTCGCGCTGCTATGCCTGCCGAGTTTCTCACTAGCAACCCCCCCCCGCTCTGGATCACTCTCTACCACATCGTCACCCGCCTCCCTGACTCTCTGCGCGCAGTCAGGGACCACTTCCTCTCTCGCTCCCCCACTGAGCTCACTGTTGCCCTCCTCGAGAAGGAACTGCTTGCAGCTGAGGCGAGCATCGTCGCTGTAGGCACCTCTCGTGGCGACCCCCGCACCCCGTTCTTCGAGGGGTGTTCCCCTTCCCCCCTCCTCCCCTCTGTCGCCTCTGCTGCTGCTGTCGACCTCCTTGGTGCTGAGAAGGTCGGGACCGCGTCTGCTTCGAGCGGGCGCCGCAGGAGCAAGGGAGGCAGGGGTGGGGGTGGTGGCGGAGGAGGTGGGGGTGGAGGCGGTGGGAGTGGAGGCGCGACTGGGGAGGCTAGTGGCGGCAGTGGGGGAGGAGACAGCAGCGGCGGGAGCGGTGGCAGGGGTGGAGGCGGCAGCGGAGGTGGAGGTGGTCGTGGCGGCGGCAGGGGTGGAGGTGGCCGAGGCGGTGGTGGTGGCGGTGGTGGTGGCGGTGGTGGTGGCGGTGGTGCTAGTGCGTCCGTGCCCCCTGGTACTGAGTTGACTGCAGCACTGCACACCTTCACACTGGACTCAGGTGCCTCTCGCTCTTTCTTTCGTGACCGCACTGTCCTTGAGCCACTCGCTCGGCCAGTTGCTGTCTCCCTTGCTGACCCCTCTGGGGGTCCGGTCATTGCGACCTCCTCCACTGTTCTTCCTTGTCCTGCGGTCCCGTCCGGCACGCTTTCAGGTCTCTACCTCCCCTCGTTCTCTACGAACTTGGTGGCGGGTTGTGCGCTCCAGGACTCAGGTGTTCACCAGTTCACCCCTGCCTACGAGCGCGTGACACACTGCACATGTGCTCGGACGGGTCGCCACCTGGCTACTTTCACTCGAGAGCCAGGGTCGGACCTGTACACACTGACCACTGAGTCCCCTCAGGTAGCTGCGTCTGCGTCTACGTCTGCGTCTGCGTCAAGTCAGCTGTCCGCCCCCTGCTCGTGTCGCTCTCTGGCGCATGAGACTGTCCTTTGGCACCACCGCCTTGGTCACCCGTCTGTGCAGCGCCTTCGGACCATGCACAAACGGGACCTTGTTGCTGGTCTTCCCAGGGTGCTCCCTCCCCTTCCCGACTCGCCTGCTCCTCCCTGTATTCCCTGTGTCGAGGGGCGGCAGCGCGCCGCTCCTCACTCCTCCTCCTTTCCCCCGACAACTGCTCCCTTGCAGACGCTCCACTTGGACGTGTGGGGCCCAGCCCGCGTCCGTGGACAGGGTCAGGAGCGGTACTTCCTGCTCGTTGTTGACGACTTCTCGCGCTACACCACGGTCTTCCCCTTGCGAGCCAAGGGTGACGTACCTGATGTCTTGATCCCTTGGATCCGCAGATCTCGTCTCCAGCTCACCAGGCGTTTCCGCTCCGACTTTCCTGCCCTGCGTCTGCACTCTGACAGAGGTGGGGAGTTTTCCTCTGGCCTCCTGGAGGCCTTCTGTCAGCAGGAGGGCATTGAGCAGTCGTTCACGCTTCCGGCCTCTCCACAGCAGAATGGGGTTGCTGAGCGCCGCATTGGTCTAGTCATGGAGGTCGCTCGTACCTCCTTGAGTCATGCGGCTGCCCCCCATTTTCTGTGGCCGTTTGCGGTCCGATACGCTGCGCATCAGCTCAACCTCTGGCCCCGTGTCTCCTTGCCCGAGACTTCTCCGACACTGCGTTGGACGGGAGAGGCTGGCGATGCGTCGCGTTTTCGGGTCTGGGGATCCCGAGCTTTTGTCCGCGACACGTCCGCGGACAAGCTCTCCCGTCGCGCTGTCCCCTGCGTCTTCCTTGGCTTTGTCCCGGACGCCCCTGGTTGGCAGTTCTACCACCCCACCTCGCGTCGTGTCCTGGCCTCTCAGGACGTCACTTTTGACGAGTCCGTCCCCTACTACCGCCTCTTCCCCTACCGCACTGCCCCGCTCCCCCCCCCGCCTCTCTTCCTCGCTCCAGGTGCTGAGGTACCAGACCCCCTCCCCCCTCAGGGTGCCGCTCCCTCAAGTGTGTCCCAGGTAGACCCGGGTGAGCCGGTCGAGGTAGCTGTTGACTCTCGTCCTGCTTGGGGTGCTGAGCCTGGGGGTGCTGAGTCTGGGGGTGCGGAGCCTGGGGGTGTTGAGCCTGGAGGTGCGGAGCCTGGCGGTGCGGAGCCTGGAGGTGCTGAGCCTGGGGGTGCGGAGTCTGGGGGTGCTGAGTCTGGGGGTGCTGAGACTGAGCGTGCTACACCTGGAGGAGCCCTCTCCTCCCAGCAGCTGCAGGAGAGGTACCTCGAGTACTGCCGCCTCTGGAGAGGTGCTGCTGGAGCTCGTCCCGGTACTTCCCCTCCTACCCAGGAGCTCCCCCCCATTCAGCAGATCCGAGAGTGGTACACACGCCGCTGCAGTCTTCGGAGTGGTCCTCCGGGTGCTGCGGACCTTGGGGGTGGCGCTGCTACTGGTGCTGAGGACCCGGGCGTTGGGGCTGCTGCTGGTGCTGAGGACCCGGGCGTTGGAGCTGCTGCTGGTACTGCGGACCCGAGCGGTGGCGCTACTGCTGGTGCTGAGGACCCGGGCGTTGGAGCTACTGCTGGAGCTGAGGACCCGGACGGTGGAGCTGCTGCTGGTGCTGAGGACCCGGGCGCTGGAGCTGCTGCTGGTGCTGAGGACCCGGGCGGTGGAGCTGCTGCTGGTGCTGAGGACTCGGACGTTGGAGCTACTGCTGGAGCTGAGGACCCGAGCGGTGGTGCTGCTGCTGGTGCTGAGGACCCGGCCGGTGGAGCTGCTGCTGGTGTTGAGGACCCGGACGTTGGAGCTGCTGCTGGTGCTGAGGACCCTGCCGCTGGTGTCTCTGCTGGTTCTGGAGACGCTACGCGGCCGCGACCGTACTTCGTACCACTTCTTCAGCAGGTTCTTGGTCAGGCTCCTCCTCCCTGTCCTCCTCCCTCAGTAGAGTGTCCTCCGCGTGTCCAGTCGCCGTCACAGTTACCGCCTACCTCGCCTCTCCCTGCTCCCTCTCCTTACACTGGTCCCACGGGAGGTCTTACAGAGCGTCGTGAGCCTGAGTCTCGTCCTGCGTTGCCTGTTCGTACTACTCGCACTGGTCGTCGTGTCCCACGTGAGCGTCCTCCTCCTGTCCCTGGCACTCACTACATGACTCTGCGTCCCTCCACTGCTCCTCAGCGTGTCCCGCTACCGTCTCCTCCTGCTTCCTCTCTGCCTACTCTTCCTGACCCGGAGTCTGACTCCCGTCGTGCTGCCAGTCCCACTGTCACCCGTCTCCTCGCTACTGTTGTCACTGACCCTGCCTTTGAGTCCTCTGCTGCGTCTGCTCTAGTCGCTGAGTTGATCGACTTTGCTGCCCGGTGTCGTCTAGACTACGCCACTAGCCTTGTTGCTGAGTCTGAGTCTGAGTCTGTCTGTCCTCCGTCCGTCGGGGGTGAGTGTGCTCTTGGCACGGACGTCCTTGAGGACAGACAGGAGGAGTTCCAGTGCTTTGCTGCTGCTTTACCCCACCTCGTGTCCATGCTAGTTGCCCCTGAGGGAGACCCGGATGCACCAGACATCCCGACCCCGCGCACTTACGCTGAGGCGATGGCGGGTCCCTACTCCTCTCAGTGGCAGACAGCCATGGACGCAGAGATGGCTTCCTGGAAGTCCACACGCACCTACGTCGACGAGGTTCCCCCACCTGGGGCGAACATCGTCAGTGGCATGTGGATTTTCAGGGTGAAGCGGCCACCGGGTTCTCCTCCTGTCTTCAAGGCGCGCTACGTGGCTCGAGGCTTCAGTCAGCGAGAGGGAGTTGACTTCTTTCAGACCTTCTCCCCCACCCCGAAGATGACCACTCTTCGGGTGCTGCTGCACATAGCCGCTCAGCGCGACTACGAGCTTCACTCACTTGACTTCAGCACTGCTTTCTTGCAGGGCAGCCTGCACGAGGAGATCTGGCTGCGCCGCCCTCCTGGCTTCACTGGGTCGGTTCCTCCTGGTACCCAGTGGAGGCTTCAGCGGCCGGTCTACGGTCTCCGCCAGGCACCGCGTGAGTGGCACGACACACTGAGGACGACACTTGCGGCTCTTGGGTTCGCTCCCTCTACTGCTGACCCGTCACTGTTTCTACGCACAGACACCTCACTGCCGCCGTTCTACATCCTCGTGTACGTCGACGACTTGGTCTTTGCCACTGCTGACACCGCGGCACTTGCCCACGTGAAGTCGGAGCTGCAGAGGAGACACACGTGTACAGACCTGGGTGAACTGACAAGCTATCTTGGCTTGCGGATCACCCGGGACAGAGCACGGCGCACCATCACCTTGACTCAGTCACACATGGTGCAGCAGATCCTTCAGCGCTTCCGCTTCACGTACTCCTCGCCTCAGTCCACTCCTCTGCCTACCGGTCACTCGCTCTCAGCTCTGCCTTCGGATGAGTCCGTAGAGCCGAGTGGCCCGTATCCAGAGCTTGTGGGCTGCCTCATGTACCTGATGACCTGCACTCGACCTGACCTTGCATACCCTCTTAGCATCCTTGCACGCTATGTCGCTCCTGGCCGTCACAGGAAGGAGCACATGGATGCCGCTAAGAGGGTGTTGCGCTACTTGTGCAGTACGTCGGGCATGGGGCTAGTGCTTGGAGGGCGAGACCGAGTTGTACTTACTGGACACTCAGACGCTTCTTGGGCGGACGACCAGGCTACTCAGCGGTCGTCTCAGGGTTACACCTTCAGCCTTGGCTCCGGCTCAGTTTCTTGGCGTTCTACACGCTCTTCTTCTGTTCTCAGCTCCAGTTGTGAGGCTGAGATCTACGCCACAGCCATGGCTGCCCAGGAGCTTCGCTGGCTGACCTACCTGCTGACCGACTTGGGTGAGCAGCCTCGTTCTCCTCCAGTGCTGTACGTCGACAACCAGGCTGCCATTGCCTTGTGTGAGGAGCACAGACTGGAGCACAGAACGAAGCACATCGCCCTGCGGTACTTCCTTGCTCGAGAGCTGCAGCAGCGCGGTCAGCTTTGTCTGCGTTACGTGGCCACTGAGGCCAACCTTGCTGATGTGTTCACCAAGGCGCTTCCGCCTTGTGACCATCAGCGCTTCTGCACTCTGCTAGGCCTTGTGCCTACTGGACCTCACTTACTTACCTCTTGACCTTGCTTGTACTGTGATCACTATATATATATCTACCTGCATGTTTACTCTTGCTAGGTTGTGATCACTGTATCTCATGCTCTGTTATAAACCTGCATGTGAACTGGTCTTGTGACCACTAGCTTGTGCTCGGAATTTGTGTGGTATCCTTGAGATCCACCCTGAGCTTGTTGTTGCCTTGCTTTGCCTTGACTGGTCTTGTGACCCCTAGGTCTCCCCCACTTTGCCTATGGGGGTGTGTCAAACATTATATGTGTTGTGTTTGTGTAGGCTGTAGTGGGTTAGCCTATAGGGGGGTCACAACATTAGGGTTTCATATTTGTACTCACAATCCTTTCTAGTTCACCATTCCAGTCCGTTATCACTGACAGACGGCATGTGGATCTTCAAGGTGAAGCGGCCGCCGGGATCTCCCCCAGTCTTCAAGGCACGCTACGTGGCTAGAGGGTTCAGTCAGCGTGAGGGAGTTGACTTCTTTCAGACCTTCGCGCCCACCCCGAAGATGACCACTCTTCGGGTGTTACTGCACGTAGCAGCGCAGAGAGACTACGAGCTACACTCTCTTGACTTCTCCACTGCCTTCCTTCAGGGTAGCCTACACGAGGAGATCTGGCTGCGTCGTCCTCCGGGCTTCACTGGCACCTTCCCGCCTGGGACCCAGTGGAGCCTCAGACGACCGGTCTACGGTCTCCGCCAGGCACCCCGTGAGTGGCACGACACTCTTCGTTCCACTCTGTCTGACCTCGGGTTTGAGCCGTCCTCCGCCGACCCGTCGCTGTTCGTTCGCCGTGGGCCCACACCCTTCTTCGTTCTGGTCTACGTTTACGACTTGGATTTTGCCACGGCAGACACAGTTGCACTGGCGGAGGTGAAGTCCGAACTGCAGAAGAGACACACGTGCACTGACCTTGGGGAACGGCGCCGCTACCTTGGCCTGCAGGTCTCCAAGGACAGAGCCGCTCGCACCATCACTCTGACTCAGTCACACATGGTGCAGCAGGTCCTTCAGTGGTCCTTCAGCACTCCTCTCCTACACCCACTCCTCTTGCTGTAGACCACAGACTGACTGGGCCCTTTTCTGACGAGCCGTTCGAGCCCAGTGGTCCCTACGCAGAGCTGGTGGGTTGCCTCATGTACCTGATGACGTGCACTCGCCCGGACCTCGCCTTCCCTCTTATAGCATCCTTAGTCGCTTTGTTGCGACTGGGAGACACCGTCCTGTTCACTGGACGGCGGCTAAGAGGGTGGCGAAGTACCTCGCGACGACATCAGGCATGGGGCTTGTACTTGGAGGGACACAGCCAGTTGTACTCACCGGTCACTGCGACTCCTCCTACGCCGACGACGTTGAGACTCAGAGGTCTACGCAGGGTTACTGTTTCAGTCTGGGCTCTGGAGCTGTTTCGTGGAGGTCTACAAGGTCCTCCTCTGTTGCGACTTCTACCGCAGAGGCCGAGATCTATGCCGGAGCCCTTGCTGCACAGGAGCTGCGCTGGTTGACCTTCTTGCTCACTGACCTTGGTGAGCGGCCGAGCTCTGCACCGACCTTGTTTGCTGACAACAAGGCGATGATTCTCCTGTGTCGAGAGCCTCGACTGGAGAGCAGAGTGAAGCACATCGACGTCAGGTACTTCCTCCTTCGAGAGTTGCAGAGACGCGGACAGGCACGTCTGGACTTCGTGGCCTCCGAGGCTAACACTGCAGACATCTTCACCAAGGCCCTCCAGCCTTGTGACCACCGCCGGTTTTGTCTGCAGTTAGGCCTCGTTGAGACTGGGTCTAGTAGACTGCAGTAGTGAGTTCTTGCCTCTTGTTTTGTTTGTACCATAAATATTTGCTTATGCACTCTTGAACTGGCCTTGTGGCCGTTGTTAGTGCTCAGACTGTGTGATGACGCACCCTGAGCTTTGTTTTGTTTCTCTCTTTCTTGTGAGTCCTTGCCTTAGGTTGCTTGTTGTTGCTTGGCACTCCCCATTTAGGCTATGGGGGTGTGTCAAATGTTATAGCCTCTAGTGGGTTATACTGTATAGGGTACAAACAGTTACGGTTAGGCATTTGTGCCCCAACCCAATCAATGCAAATCATTCCGCTGTAGTTAGTTTCCGAGAATCCGTTATCCAAATAAGTACGGTAGCTATGCGAGAACCTTGTGGCGTGCGAGAGTTGGATGTGTCCGGGGCGACTCGGAGCTGGTTCGGTGCGAAAGTGCAGGCCGAGCCACACTAACGCGAAGTGCTTGGGCATGTCCTCGCTAAGGACAGTCCATTAATGAATTGTGTAATCATTACACATGTTTTCTCACATTTGTACTCGTCTTGACTATGTGCAATCTTCACTCGCTCGTTCAAGTGCACCTGTAACAGTTGCGAACAAGTGAAACTATTTGCGCGAAGTAACGGAAGTGAAGACTGGCGCGTGTAAGGAATTTTTTCGCCATTCCTTACGGAGTCCGGCTACATCGCGTACAGCAACAGTCGTTGTTCGCCAGTTACTGCTAACGGGACTTCACCAACTTCGCGGGCACTGTTTTGCCAAACCTCGGCCCGGCCGTGTCGGCCTACGCTTCGGGACTAGCCCGAACCTCGCTGCCAGCGTAGCACTAGCTAGCTCGCACGCTCCGCATTACCGTTTGCATGTTTCGCGTATAAATGTTCGCTCATGCCTTCGCTCACATTTGGTACTCGCTACCTCGATCCATTGCACCCGTAACACTTGGTATCAGAGCTTCTTTCCTTTTCGGACCGCGCATCTCTGCACCAGGAGATCAACTTTTGATTTTTCACTCGAAGGGACTCACGCACCTTAGCCCCTAGGAGCCGCTGTCCTCGCGTTCTCTCGTAAACGCGTGCAGCCACGACTGCGCCTAGACTAAGCCGAGCCGACGCCCTTCGCCATGGCTGAACACATCGACGTCACAACCCTCACGCAGGAGCGTCTGAACGAACTACTGCAGCAACTTCGCGAAAGCTCCGAAGAAATCGCGGCGCTGACGGCAGAACGTACGTCCCTGCAAAACGACGTCGCACGAGCACAGCAAGCACTGCGGAGATAACTACTACAACGGGAGCTAGGCTGCGGGCTAAGCACGTGTGATCGTCCGATCTCTGCGTTCTCGGTTCCTTAGTCGTTTTCCTAGTGCACACACTGCTTGCTAGTTCACAAGGCAATTTGGCAAGAGTTTCACTAAGAAAGGTTGACAACAATGATACAAAGAAGTTGGCAAGGCAAGACTACATCAGATCTAGCATGCAAGTAGGACGACTGCCAGCGCAGCATGGTCGACCGCGTGCCAGCACGACTTGGTCGACCGCGCTCCAGCAGCGCAGAGTCGCGGCTTGCCAACACTGCAGGTCGACGGCGTGCCAACGTCGCAGGTTGACGGCGCGCCAACGTTGCTCCCGCAGGACAGCAGCGCACCTACTTCGCAGGTGCTCGCAGATGATTGGCGTGCAGTGCCTTGTCACCTGCACAACGCACACACCACATCAACTTCGTGCTGACGACTACTTCTGATGCACCACGTCGACCTCGGGATACCACCACCGAGGTCGTCCTCGCCAAAACCACCTGGGCGACCATCGCAAGCCTTCACAGGTAACCTGGTCGACCGGGCAACCAGGTCGACCAGAGGCTCCAGTGCGTGCCCGTCGACCACCCAAGTCGACGACCACTTCCGGTCGACCTCCTAGTTCGACCACTGCCTCTGGTACGTGCCGGTCGACCTCCCAAGTCGACGGCCACCTCCAGTCGACCTCCCTAGGTCGATCACTATCCATTGGTCGACCAGCTCGAAATCGACGTCACTCTTGGCCGACCAGAAGGCCTGGTCGACCAACCAGGTCGACCAGAAGGTCTGTCAGCCGACCATCCAAGTCGGCTACCCCAAGTTGGCGTCACCAAGTCGACGCCCTCCGCAGGTCGACTTCCCAGGTCGACCACCCGAAGCTGGCGCCCTCCCGAAGTCGGCGCCTTTGCAGTGGCTCCCATGCAGGTCGACCAACCTCGTCGACCAGCCCGCCCACTGCTGCAGGTCGGCTGCACCCCTACACCCGACCACGAAGTCGGCTCCGCCCAAGCGAGGACGGGGCCAACACCCAACTCCCGTTGACACTCCCCTGCCGCGTTCACGCTTGGGCCCCCAGCCCACACGACAATACTCCTCAGAGAACAGCTCGTCGACGTGCACCCAACACACAGCACGTCGTCCACCGCACCAGCCATGCAAGAGGGCATGGCACCTACTGCTGCACGTCGTCGTCGTCGCCCACGTCGGCCAGGCGCACTTGGCCGATCGCGACGGAGCACCGGTTGAAGGCCGGGTAGTGCAGCGCCTTTGTCAGAAAATCGGCTGGCTGCTCAGCGGTCGGGATGTACTGCAGCGCAAACTTCCCCCGCTTCACCATGTGCTGCAGCCAGGCCTGTCGCTGCTCCATGTGCTTGAGGTTGCCCGTCAACCCCATGCCCTCGGCGACTGTGATGGCCGACTTGTTGTCTACCCTCAGGACAGTCGGCTTCCCAGCGTCCAGCTGCCGGAACTCTGCCAGGAGGAAGCGAAGTCGGCGTCCCTCCTTGCCGGCTTCGACGGCCGCCACATACTCCGACTCGGTCGATGACAGCGTCGCGCACTTGATACGCTGGCTCGACCAGGAGACCGCGGCTCCTCCGTAGACGAACACGTAGCCGCCCGTGCTCATCCTGTTCTGCTTGTCACCGGCGTCGTCGGCGTCCACGTAGCTGACCAGCTCCAGCGACTCTGCCCCACCGCCAAACTCCAGGGCGGTGTCGCGCGTGTTGGCGAGGTAGGCGAGGCAGCGGTCGACCTCGCGCCAATGCTGGTCACTCCTCACCGTGAGTCCGCTCCCCAGCTTGCTGCAGGCGAACCCGATGTCCGGCCTCATTGTCGTCGCCGCAGATTGCAGCGAGCCGACCATCTGCCGGTACTCTTCCTCCTGGCGCACCTGCGCCTTCTCGTTGTCAAAGGTGAGCTCGGCGTAGGCGTCGACGGAGACCGGCGTCTTCGGGGTCCGACCGCTCTTCTCCTCGTCGATGAAGCGCCTACGCAGCTTGTCGGCGTAGCCCTGCTGGTGCAGCCACAGCTTCTTCGCCGACCTGTCGCGCACGATCTCCAGCCCGAGGTACTTCTGCACCGGCGAGATCTCGCGCAGCTCAAAGGCGGCCTCCAGCAGCTCCTTCAGCTCCTTCAGCATTGCGGTGCTGCTGCTGGCGGCGAGCAGGTCGTCGACGTAAACCAGCACCCAGCAGGTCACCTTGTCCTCGCCGACCTTGAAGTAGAGGGCCTCGTCGACCTGGCTCTTCTTCCAGCCAGCGCCGACCAGCACGTCGTTGAGCGCCAAGTACCACAACAGCGGCGACTGCTTCAGCCCGTAGAGGCTCTTCAGCAGCTTACACACCCGGCCGGTCCCGTCGTTGAAGTAGTCCGGCTGGTACATGTAGAGCACCCGGTCGAGCTTGCTCTGCAGAAAGGCGTTCTTCATGTCGAGCTGCATCAGGTTCAGGTCGAGGACGGCGACGATGCTGAGGAAGATCCTCAGCGTGACGTAGCTGCTCACCGGCGCGTACGTCTCATCGTAGTCGGCGCCATACACCTGCGTGAAGCCCTTCACGACCAGCCTCGCCTTCTCGCGCTCGACGGTGTCGTCGATGTGGTACTTCGTCGTCAGCACCCACCGGTTCTTCATGATGTTCACTCCCGGCGGGCGTTCGACCAGCTCCCACGTGCCGTTGTTGATGAGGCTGCGGATCTCCTCCTCCATGGCGGCCTTCACCGCCGGGCCCTTCCAGCTTGCCAACGCCTCCTTCACCGTCATCGTAGAGATGTCCCAGCGGTGCTCGGGGTCGGCCAGCATGTCAGGGTCGAGCTCCGGAAAATCCTCATCCTTGTCGGCGTCGTCGTACGGCAGGTCGTCGTCTTCGTCCACGTCGTACACCGTGGTGAAGGCGGCCGGGATGAAGAAGTCGGGAGGCCTCCGAAGTCGACCTGACTTCCGGGGTTCAGGCGGAGCCTCCACCATGCCAGGGTCGGTGGACTCCTCGTCGCCCAACTGCTCCCCTTCATCTTCAGTGCTGCCGCCGGGCTCATCGTCCTGCTGCACCTCGGTCGGCGTCCCGACCGATTTCTCCCCTGCGGTCAGCTCCCCTGCCGACTGCCAGGTCGCCGACTGCTCCTTGGTCGGCCTTGTTGCTGTCTGCTCCCCTGTCGGTGGCGTCTGCTCAGCCTGCTGCTTCCCCGGCGGCCCCTCTGTCGACTTTACTCCCAAGCCGACTTTCTGGGCATCACGTCGGCCACCGGCGATGTTCTTGGTCAGCGCCACTGGCGACACCCCACTGCTCCCCTCATCGCCGGAGGCCGACACCGGAGTCAGCCCACGCAGGCCGGTGACGAGGGGAGGGGCAGGGGAAGGAGAAAGGACGACCTCGTCGTCCTCAGCAGCAAGCTCGTCGACCTCGGCGAGCAGAGGCAGCGTCGCCGTCGAGGTGTCGGTGGGCGAGGTGGTCGGCGTCCGTCCTGACACCGGCCCGTGCGCCGACTTCCACTCCTCCAGCGACATGTCCTCGTAAAACACCACGTCCGACGTGGTGACCACCCGGTTGTCGGCAATGTCGAGGAGCTCCCAGCCCTTGCTCGCCTCCGACACGCCGAGGTGAAGGCCCCACTTGGCCTTCGGCTTCAGCTTCCCACCACGCTGCTGCTCGGGGACGAGGAACTGCGCCATGCAGCCCCACACGCGCGCCAGCGACAAGTCGGGCTTCTCCCCGGTCAGCAGCTGGTACGGCGTCGTCCCCGGCGTCGCCGACCGCTCCAGGCAGTTGCGGACCCAGACGGCCTGCCGCAGAGCGAGGTGCCACCAGTGGTGCTGCACGCCCATGTGCAGCAGCATCGTCCGCACCGACTCCACCACCGTCCGCATCTCCCGCTCCGCCATGCCGTTCTGCTGCGGGGTGTACAGGCAAGTCAGGTCGTGGACGATCCCCTTGCCGTCCACGAAGGCAGTGAACTCCCGGCCGAGGAACTCCCCTCCTCGGTCAGAGCGCAGCTGCAACACCGACTTCTTCGTCTGCCGCTCCACCAACACCAGCCACTTCTGGAACTCCAGCAGCACGTCCGACTTCTTGGCGACCGGCTTCACCCACACGTAGCGGGACTTACGGTCCTTCAGCAGCAAGAAGTACAGGCTGCCGTCCTTGGCAGCCACCCGGAATGGCCCGCACAGGTCGATGTGCACGACAGCCAGCACGTCGTCGGCGTCGGAGCCTTGGTCGGGGAAGGTGTGCCACGCCAGCTTCCCGCCGACGCACGAGACACACGGTGAGTCGGCGCCCGTCGCCGACTTGAGGTCCAGCCCAATGGCGAGCTTGTTCTTCGCCGAGCTCCTGATGGTGTCCATGCCGACGTGCGCAAGCCAAGCATGTAGCCTGTCCGGCGTCGACTTCGTCTTGGAGACGATGGCCCGCAGGGCCACAACCTTTGACGTGGGCGACGGCGACCTCGTTGAGCAGGGACGCAGGACGGTGCAGAGGACACGCCCGGAGTACGTTGCCCGTCCGAGCACCTCTCCCACCGCCGAAACGAGCAGCATCCCGTCGCCATCCTCCTGCAGCTTCACGCCGTGTTCCTTTAGCTGGCCTGACGATAGCAGGTTGGCCCGCACACCCGGGACGTACAGCACGTCGGGGATGAGCACCTGCTTCCCGGCCTCCCCTTGCAGGGCGACGGTGCCATGGCCCTGGACGTCCTGCAGCGCCCCATTGAAGCCACGCACGTGCTTCACGTCGCCGCTTGGCCCCAAGTCGACGAAGGCGTCCTTCGTCCCCATCAGGTGGTGGGAGCAGCCGCTGTCGAGCAGGACCACCGCCGGATTAGCCTGCACAGCTGCCGCCACCGCCTGGAAGTCCTCACCGGCCTCCGGCGCCAGCGAGACGGTCAGCTCCACGACGCCGACCAGAGAGCATGACGCCGACTTGTCCTGCCCCTTGCCGCCAGCAGAGGAGTCGGCGTCCTTCGCCGAGGTCGACGACTTGGTCGACTTCTCCTTGCGCGACTGGTTCCCTCCTCGACGAGGACGACGACTGCCCGACCTCCCGCGGCCTCCCTTGCTGTCGTCGCCGTCGGAGTCACTGCGTTCGGGGTACTCGAAGGAGAGATGGTCGGGGTCGCCACACAGCCAGCACTCTCGACGTCGACTTCCTCCTCCTCGACCACTGTCCTTGGTCGACTTCTTCTTGTCGACTTCCTTGGTCGGCTTCGAGCCACTGCTACCACCGCCGCCCGACTGTCCACGCTGCCCCGGTCGACCGCCTTGCTTCGCCGGGGCGACGTAGTTCACCTGCGCCACGAGCTCATGGGACCGCTTGGCCTCCTGCATCGCCTCGTCCTGCAGGATGTACGAGGTCAACGTGTCCTCGTTGAGTGTCGCCCGCGTGCTCGGCGCCATCGACAGCCGCTTCAGCAAGTTGTAGCTGCTCGAGAGTCCCTGCATGACATGGGTGACGTACGACGCCGTCGAGTACTCCGCACCAGCCATCCTGATGGTGGCGAGAATTCGCCGAGCCCGGTTGCAGTAGTCGGTCGCCGTTTCCTGGTCGCCCATACGCAGGTGTGTCAGCTGCCCCTCCAGCTGGGCGATGAACAAGTCGTCGGTGACTTGGTAGGTCGACTCGATGAAGTGCCACGCCTGGTGGCCGGCGTCGAGGTACTCCCGGCACCACTTCAAGGCGATCTGCACGCCTGGCGAGTAGCACCGCGAGATGACCGTGAAGGTCAACAGCTGCACGGCGCGGAACTCCGCTCGCAAGTCGGGGTAGGTCTCGTCCGGCGTCGCCACGGTGCCACGGGCGAAGCCCATCAGTGGTCATATCCAGCTGAGGCTCGATCGCCTCCTTCCACGTCAGAATGTCGGGTCGACCGACCAGTGGGGGGGACACCACGATCCTGTCCGGCGTGAACTTGAAGTAGCCGTAGCTCGGTGCTATCCTGCCTGCAGTCACGTGGGTCGCCGACATCGGCAACAATCCGCTTCGACATCCTCCGACATCACCCTGCGAGGAGCCTGCAGCCGCCGACGACCGCATCCCTCGCGCCTGAATGCCGCCGACTTCATCGGCGTGAAACACACTCTCTGCCTCGACGTGCCTCCCGCACTGCTGCCGACTTGGTCACCACCGGCGTTGACGCCCACGTCGACGCCGCCCTCTGTGTTCACCGGTCGAGGAGAAGCAGGCCGAGAAGGGTGCTCCGTCGCCCACACGGAACGGATACCTGCCTCGACGACCGCCCAAGGCAGGTCGCCATACTCGTTGGCCTCGTGCTTCCTCCTCGCGTTTTCCAGCCGTGCCTCCAGGGTGTCCACCACCCCCGTGTCACCTACGGCTCCTACCATAGTGACTACCGCACAGCTGCCGGCCTACGAACAACTTAGGTAAGGTGCAACTAAGTCGACTAGACTGAAAGGTAAGTCGGGTGCCGTCCATGCTCACCGCACCATGCGGAGATAACTACTACAACGGGAGCTAGGCTGCGGGCTAAGCACGTGTGATCGTCCGATCTCTGCGTTCTCGGTTCCTTAGTCGTTTTCCTAGTGCACACACTGCTTGCTAGTTCACAAGGCAATTTGGCAAGAGTTTCACTAGAGAAAGGTTGACAATAATGATACAAAGAAGTTGGCAAGGCAAGACTACATCAGATCTAGCATGCAAGCAGGACGACTGCCAGCGCAGCATGGTCGACCGCGTGCCAGCACGACTTGGTCGACCGCGCTCCAGCAGCGCAGAGTCGCGGCTTGCCAACACTGCAGGTCGACGGCGTGCCAACGTCGCAGGTTGACGGCGCGCCAACGTTGCTCCCGCAGGACAGCAGCGCACCTACTTCGCAGGTGCTCGCAGATGATTGGCGTGCAGTGCCTTGTCACCTGCACAACGCACACACCACATCAACTTCGTGCTGACGACTGCTTCTGATGCACCACGTCGACCTCGGGATACCACCACCGAGGTCGTCCTCGCCAAAACCACCTGGGCGACCATCGCAAGCCTTCGCAGCACCTCGTCACCCAGGTAACCTGGTCGACCGGGCAACCAGGTCGACCAGAGGCTCCAGTGCGTGCCCGTCGACCACCCAGGTCGACGACCACTTCCGGTCGACCTCCCAGGTCGACCACTGCCTCTGGTACGTGCCGGTCGACCTCCCAAGTCGACGGCCACCTCCAGTCGACCTCCCCAGGTCGACCACTATCCCCTGGTCGACCAGCTCCAAGTCGACGTCACTCCTGGTCGACCAGAAGGCCTGGTCGACCAAATGGGTCGACCAGAAAGTCTGTCAGCCGACCATCCAAGTCGGCTACCCCAAGTTGGCGTCACCAAGTCGACGCCTTCCACAGGTCGACTTCCCAGGTCGACCACCCGAAGCTGGCGCCCTCCCGAAGTCGGCGCCCTTGCAGTGGCTCCCATGCAGGTCGACCAACCTCGTCGACCAGCTCGCCCACTGCTGTAGGTCGGCTGCACCCCTACACCCGACCACGAAGTCGGCTCCGCCCAAGCGAGGACGGGGCCAACACCCAACTCCCGTTGACAAGCACAATCTCAAGCACCTGGCACTCCGGGACAACCTGCACCACAAGCATCGCAGTTGACACGGAAGTGTGGGGCGACCCGCGAGCGCGGCTAGTGATGGCGTCGTCCGCCCCGACGGAGACGATGACCACGGCACGACACACCCCGAGGCGATGAATGCGGCCCAAAGCCAGCCGCGCGTCACGATTTCGGCACCAACCATTGATTCGGCACTGCCGTCACCGATGCCGCTGAAGCCGCAGCGTCCGCCATGCTTTGACCCGAGTCAACGGGGTGGTCCTACCGTTCAGGCATGGTTATTCACGATGAAAGTCTTCTTCGACGCAAACTACGCCTCGGAGGATACGGCAAAGATTCGCTACGCCGTGTCGCCGCTACGAGGACCCGCCATGGATTGGTGGCGTGTCATCGTCACGAAGCCGAACGACTACGCGACTCTACCGACACGGGAAGGACAAACCGGACCCTGGGCGCCGTCGTATTTCGTGGAGGTGCCCCAATATCGCACGTGGGACGCGTGGTGCGCAGGTCTGCGCGCTCGATTTGAGCCAATTGCGGCTTCAATCGCGGCGCGTCAGAAGCTCCGCACTTGGCGCCACTCGGTTTCGTCCAAGACTATACCAGCGGGTTGTTTCTGGCGCTATGCGAGCAAGGGGGTTACATGCATGAGAGCGAGCGCATCGACCGCTACATCGGCGGCCTGAAGCACGACATCGCTCAGGAAATCCAACTTCGAGGCGTCACCGACTTTCAGGAGATTCTCGCTATGGCGGAGAAGCTCGACTTCTTCCGCCGACCGAGACCGGGGTCCTACGGAAGTACCAGTAACTGGGGACATCGGTCTCGTGGGACGAACGAGGGCGCTACGATACGTGCCGTCGCCGCGAATGCCGCTGCCGCACCGTTCAAAGGGCGCTGCTTCGCGTGCAATCGGCCGGGACACCGCAAGAGCGAATGCCCGGAAAACGCTAAGGGAAAGGGGGAAGCTGAGCAGCAGAAACAGACCAAGCAGCAGGGAAACGCTGGGAGTCAGTAGCAGACGGGCCCTCTACTGACAGGTCACGCCGCTCGCCCGACCCAACCGACCCTCACCGAGTAGTTGTGCCGGTTCACGCAATCGACCACACTCGGCCGAATAAGGAGGGTACCGCGGTAGACAGCCCCATACTGCTTAGTGGGAAGATTGGGACGGACTTAGTTAAAATTTTCGTAGACGGGGGAGCCAGCCCTATGCCTCATCAACACTGCCACGGCACGGAAGCTAAAACTGCCACTAGACAGATGCTTACCTGAGATCGATGCAAGACTGGTTGACGGCACGCCGCTGGCGATACGGGAACGCGTAGACCGGGTTCGGATTCGATGCGGGGGTAACTTCACGTTTAGCCAGGAAATGCTCGCGACAACCCTCGACGTAACCGACATTTTACTCGGCCGTGATTGGTTGCGACGGCACAATCCGCGAATCGACTGGACGACGGGTGACTGCACCGTGCGAGTGAACGGTAACAACGTCGCCTTGTCTCGCTGGGGCTCGCCTGAGTCTTCGTCGGTGCATGTCAATACGATAACAATGAAGCGCGCCGTAGCGGCAGGAGCTGACGTGTATGCGGTCGACATTCGGGAAGCCGAGGCAGCGGACCAGGGGAAAATTTACAGAAACTGCTCGCCGACGTACCGGATGACCTGGCAGCACTCCTGAAGCAGTACAGTGGGATATTCCCGGATGACCTGCCGACGGGACTGCCACCTCAGCGACCGCACGACCACAGGATAGAATTAGAACCGGGGGCACAGTACAGCGACAGTTCCGCCTGAACCAACCCGAACTGGATGAACTGAGGAAGCAGCTGGATTACCTGCTCGAGAAAAAATTCATTCGCCCTAGTTCGTCGCCCTTCGCCGCACCGATCCTATTCACACCGAAGGAGGTCGGAGGGTTTCGCATGTGCATAGACTACAGAGTACTGAATAGGGTTACCATTAAGTCGCGTTACCCCATCCCGCGAGCCGACGAACTGATCGACCAACTGCGCACAGCCCGGGTTTTCTCGAAAATCGACCTTAGAGGGGGTTACCACCAACTTCGCGTCAATCCGCCCGACTGCCCTAAGACAGCTTTCCGCACACGCTACGGATCCTTCGAATACACCGTCATGCCCTTCGGACTGACCAACGCCCCCGCCACTTTCCAAATGACGATGAACGAGGCATTCCGCCCACTCTTAGATAAGTGCGTCATCGTGTATTTAGACGACATACTGATTTACAGCCCCGACAGAGCACAGCACCTACAGGACATCGAAGCCGTTTTTAAAATACTAAGTGAGAACCACCTACTTACGAAAGCGTCTAAGTGTGAGTTACTATAGGACAGACTGGAGTTTTTAGGCTACATAATTTCGGCCGACGGAGTGGAAATAGACCCGAAGAAGATCGCGACGATTCAGGCTTGGCACGCGCCAACAAATCTGACTGAGCTACAGAGCTTTTTGGGGTTCGTCAACTACGTGCGTCGGTTCGTCCCCGACATGGAGAAGCTGACCACCCCACTGACCGACCTGCTGAGGAAGGGGGTTGAGTACACGTGGGGGGAGAAAGAGCAAGCTGTTTTCTCGGCCCTCAAGAAAATTTTGTGCTCGCCGCCCGTGCTTCACATCGCAGATCCGCACCGACTGTTTGAGCTCGTCACCGACGCAAGTGACATTGCTGTGAGAGCAGTACTGTTGCAGGATTTCGGGAACGGCCTCCAGCCAATCGCGTACGAGTCCCGCAAACTGCATTCGCCCGAGCGCAACTACCCGATACACGACCGCGAGATGCTGGCGATCGTGCACGCGTTCAAGGTTTGGCGGTGTTACCTGACTGGCGCCGACGTGACAGTACGGACAGACCACCGATCACTACAGTACCTGCGCGCCCAACCGAATCTCAATCCGCGACAGATCCGCTGGTTGGACTACCTCGAGACCAACTTCCACTACACGGTTACATACAAAAAAGGTGCATCCAACATCGCCGACGCACTCACCCGCCCTACCGCCCAACTCCATGCCATCCTACTCACCCAGACCAACCCGCTTTTAACAGGCCTATTCACCCACGGATACCGCACCGACCCATTTTTCACGACCGGAAATTGACAGCAACTGGGAGAAGCTAAGGGAGTCTATTACGTAAAGACAGGCACCAACCGCATTTGGGTACCCGCGTACTCACTACTGAGGGAGCTGTTACTTCAGGAGGCACACGACGGGATTACCTCGAGACATTTCGGGGTAGAAAAAACGCGACAGCAACTGCAGCGGTATTACTACTGGCCGGAGCTGTTGACCGACGTGCAGCAGCACGTGGGCTCGTGTCCCACGTGTCAGGTGATGAAGAGCTCGAGGAAGCGAAAGGCGGGTCAGTTGCAGCCGATTCCACCGCCCGAGCGCGCCTGGCAGCAGGTTACCATGGATTTCGTCATAGGGTTACCTTCGAACCCTGGGGGTAACGACGCGGTAATGGTCGTCGTTGACAGGTTGACGAAGATGGCACACTTCGCTGCGTGCAAAAAGTCGATCGCAGCCGCTGTTCGTGTGAGGATCTTAGGATCGAGCTCAGAAAAGATTATTTGAATTGAATGTTTCACCTGGGTACAACGCGAGGCTATATATAGGCTCGACACAAGGCCTAGTAACCAGGTGTTACGCGAAGGTTCCGAGGGTCGCGAAGCGTCCCGAACAGAGCCTTCCCGAATTCGGTAGAAGGCAATTCGGTGGCAACCGAAAAGCCTAGAATTCGGTGTACGCAACCTAGTTCGGTGCCTATAACTATAATAACTAAAGTAAAAGCAACGATGCTAGGAAATCAAGCAAAAGCAAGCAAAGCAAAATAATGCTAAGCTAGATAATGCATAATAAAGTCCAGGCAAGCTAGCAAAGCCAGCATAAGCCGTCGTACTCTCACACGTCCCCCCCTCAAAGCTGGGTGGCGTAAGATACACCCTGCTTGACAAGATAGTCCTTGAGAGCACGGCGTGCGTTGCCCATATCAGCTTCTGCAACCCAACTGTCCTCAGTGAGGTCAGATCCCTTCCAGCGTATCAGGAACTCGAGGGTCTTGCCGCCGCGGCGCCGTTGAGTGAGAGCGCGTTCGATCTCATACTCTGGTTCATCCTGCACAAGAACAGGTGGTGGTGGCGGTAGCTGCCGTCCCTGGAACTGTTGGTTGGGGTCCTTGTAGGGCTTCAGTAGCTGAACATGGAAAGCGTTATGAAGCTTCCACGTATCTGGTAAGCGCAAGCGGAATGTAACTGGTGTCACCTGTGCCTCCACGAGAAAAGGACCACAGAAGCGAGGCCGGAGTTTGGATGGTAGGTGAGACAGGTTCAAGTTGCGCGTGTCAAGAAGCACCTGATCTCCGACTGCTACTGAGTGATCTCGTCGTTGGCGATCGGCATACTGCTTCTGGGAGTTCTGCATCGTGGTGAGACGCCGCTGAGTCTTCTCCCACAGCTGCTGCATGGTGGTGACGAAGTCGTGTGCGGCTTGGACGTGGGCCGGTGTGGTTGGCTTCTGCGGTGTGAGTGGTTCCCGTCCGTAACACAGGAAGAAAGGAGTTTTTCCTGTGGCCGCATGCGAGGCGTTGTTGTAAGCGAACTCTAGGGTCGGTAGCTGTGTGTCCCAGTGGTTGATGTCGTCTTTGCAAGCTGTGCGCAGTAACTGTTCAACCAGATTGAGTCGCTCTGTCTGACCGTCATTCTGGGGATGGTATGCTGAAATATCGCAAGCTTAGTCCCCAACAGTCCCATGAGCTCCTTCCAGAACTTACTAGTGAATTTGGGGTCTCTGTGTAAGATGAGTGTAGCGGGGATGCCGTGGATGGTGATGATGCGGTCGAAGAAGAGTCGAGCAGTTGCTTCAGCTGTAGCTGTGGCGTTGGTCGGTATAAAGTGACCCATTTTGGAGAACTTATCGATGACTACGAGGATGAAATCGTGCCCACGTGAGGTCGAGGGAAGTCCTGTGATGAAGTCGAGGCTAACGACCTGCCATGGCTGCTCCGGTACGGGTAGAGGCTGAAGTAACCCTACTTTTTTTTTGCTTGCTACTCTTCATCCGCTGGCACGTGTCGCAGGAGGTGACGAACTGCTGCACGTCTGCTGCCATCCGGGGCTAGTAGTAATACTTTCGCTATTCTCGCTAACGTCTTGTTGCTCCCGAAATGTCCCGCGTATGGTACGTCGTGAAACTCCTCCAATAGGATCTGCCGTAGCGGGGCGTAATTCGGTACCCAAATCTTTCCTGAACCCTTCCTTACCGCTAAGTCTTTCTCCCACTGTAACAGCTTCTGTTTCTCTGCCGTTGCTATTTCGCCGTCCACGGCGTACCCATGTTGGAATAGACTTTTGAGCAGAGGGTTCATCCCGTCGAGCTGGATGCCTGCTACATGACCTGGGCGGCTCAACGCGTCAGCTTTGTTGTGGAGCCCTGGTTTGTAGACGATGTCGTAGTGGAAGTGGGTCTCCAAGAAGTCCACCCACCGCACCTGTCGTCGTGAAAGCATTGGCTGCGACTTCAGGTATTTGAGGCTGCAGTGGTCAGTATAGACTGTGGTCTTGGCTCCCTCTAGGTAACACCTCCATGCCTTGAAGGCTACGACTATGGCTAAGGCTTCCTTGTCGTGGATGGGGTAGTTCAGTTCTGCTCCGTGTAGCTTCTTACTGTGGTAGGTTATAGGCTGAAACAGTGTCCGTGATCCTGCATCAGTACTGCTCCGACTGCTTGGTCACTAGCGTCTGCTTCAACTACGTAGTCTTTGTCTGGGTCCGGTAGGATGAGTACTGGCGCTGTAGTCAGTGCTGTCTGTAGCTGTTCCATGGCTTGCTGATGAGGAGTATCCCATTTGAAGGGCGTATCCTTTTTCAGTAGGTTGGTCAGTGGCGCTGCTATCTTAGCGTACTGCGGCACGAACCTGTTGTAGTAGTTGGCGAAGCCGAGGAACTGCTGCAACTCCTTCAAGTTCTCTGGGACTTTCCACTTCTTAACGGCTTCGAACTTCCGCGGGTCCACGTATACGCCCTCCGCACTCACCATGTGCCCGAGAAATTGCACCTTCTTCAGTGCGAAGTCGCTCTTCGACAGCTTCACGTAGAACTTATTTTTCCGCAAGATCTCGAACATCTTCTGTAGATGCTCCACGTGCTCTTTCATGTTCTTGGAGTAGATGAGAATGTCGTCCAGGTACACCACTACGCATTCGTCCAACAGGGTGTCAGTAATAACGGACTGGAATGATTGAACTATGAGTGAAAGCAGTACAAGTACCAAACCCTAGAATTGTGTACCCCCTATAGGCTAACCCACTGTAGCCTAAACAAACACAACATATATAATGTTCGACACACCCCCATAGGCAAAGTGGGGGAGAGCAAGGGGTCACAAGACCAGTCAAAGCAAAGCAAAACAAGCTCAGGGTGGATCTCAAGGATACCACACAAATTCTGAGCACAAGCAAGCGGTCACAAGACCAGTTCACATGCAGGTTTATAACAGAGCAAGAGATACAGTGATCACAACCTAGCAAGAGTAAACATGCAGGTATAGATATATATAGTGATCACAGTACAAGCAAAGTCAAGAGGTAAGTAAGTGAGGTCCAGTAGGCACAAGGCCTAGTAGAGTGCAGAAGCGCTGATGGTCACGAGGCTGAAGTGCCTTGGTGAACACATCAGCAATGTTGGCCTCAGTGGCCACGTAACGAATACAAAGCTGACCGCGCTGCTGCAGCTCACGAGCAAGGAAGTACCGCAGGGCGATGTGCTTCGTTCTGTGCTCCAGTCTGTGCTCCTCACACAAGGCAATGGCAGCCTTGTTGTCGACGTACAGTACTGGAGGAGAACGAGGCCGCTCTCCGAGGTCGGTCAGCAGGTAGGTCAGCCAGCGTAGCTCCTGGGCAGCCATGGCTGTGGCGTAGATCTCAGCCTCGCAACTGGAGCCGAGAACAGAAGAAGAGCGTGTAGAGCGCCAAGAAACTGAACCAGAGCCAAGGCTGAAGGTGTAACCCTGAGACGACCGCTGAGTGGCCTGGTCGTCTGCCCAAGAAGCGTCTGAGTGCCCTGTGAGAACAACTCGGTCTCGCCCTCCAAGCACAAGCCCCATGCCCGACGTACTGCACAAGTAGCGCAACACCCTCTTAGCGGCATCCATGTGCTCCTTCCTGTGACGGCCAGGAGCGACATAGCGTGCAAGGATGCTAAGAGGGTATGCAAGGTCAGGTCGAGTGCAGGTCATCAGGTACATGAGGCAGCCCACAAGCTCTGGATACGGGCCACTCGGCTCTACGGACTCATCCGAAGGCAGAGCTGAGAGCGAGTGACCGGTAGGCAGAGGAGTGGACTGAGGCGAGGAGTACGTGAAGCGGAAGCGCTGGAGAACCTGCTGCACCATGTGTGACTGAGTCAGGGTGATGGTGCGCCGTGCTCTGTCCCGGGTGATCCGCAAGCCAAGATAGCTTGTCAGCTCACCCAGGTCTGTGCACGTGTGTCTCCTCTGCAGCTCTGACTTCACGTGGGCGAGTCCTGCAGTGTCAGCAGTGGCAAAGACCAAGTCGTCGACGTACACGAGGATGTAGAACGGCGGCAGCGAAGTGTCGGTGCGCAGGAACAGCGACGGGTCAGCTGTAGAAGGCGCGAACCCAAGAGCCGCAAGTGTAGTCCTCAGTGTGTCGTGCCACTCACGAGGAGCCTGGCGGAGACCGTAGACCGGCCGCTGAAGTCTCCACTGGGTACCAGGAGGAAACGACCCAGTGAAGCCAGGTGGGCGGCGCAGCCAGATCTCCTCGTGCAGGCTGCCCTGCAAGAAAGCAGTGCTGAAGTCAAGTGAGTGAAGCTCGTAGTCGCGCTGAGCGGCTATGTGCAGCAGCACCCGAAGAGTGGTCATCTTCGGGGTGGGGGAGAAGGTCTGGAAGAAGTCAACTCCCTCTCGCTGACTGAAGCCTCGAGCCACGTAACGCGCCTTGAAGACAGGCGGAGAACCCGGCGGCCGCTTCACCATGAAAATCCACATGCCACTGACGATGTTCGCCCCAGGAGGGGGAACCTCGTCGACGTAGGTGCGTGTGGACTTCCAGGAAGCCATCTCTGCGTCCATGGTTGTCTGCCACTGAGAGGAGTAGGGACCCGCCATTGCCTCAGCGTAAGTGCGCGGGGTCGGGATGTCTGGTGCATCCGGGTCTCCCTCAGGGGCAACTAGCAGGGACACGAGACGGGGCAAAGCAGCAGCAAGACACTGGAACTCCTCCTGTCTGTCCTCAAGGACGTCCGTGCCAAGAGCAGACTCACCCCCGACGGACGGAGGACAGACAGACTCAGACTCAGGCTCAGCAACAAGGCTAGCAGCGTAGTCTAGACGACAGGCAGCAGCAAAGTCAACCAACTCAGCGACCAGAGCAGACGCAGCAGAGGACTCAAAGGTAGGGTCAGTGACAACAGTAGCAAGGAAACGCAGGGTGCTCAGCACGATACCGGTCAGACTCAGGGTCCGGAACGTCAGGCAAAGAGGAAGCAGGAGGAGACGGTAGAGGGACACGCTGAGGAGCAGTAGAGGGACGCAGAGTCATGTAGTGAGTGCCTGGGACAGGAGGAGGACGCTCACGACGGACACGACTACCAGTGCGAGCACGACGAACAGGCGACGCAGGACGAGACTCAGGCTCACGACGCTCTGTAAGACCTCCTGTGGGACCAGTGTAAGGAGAGGGAGCAGGGAGAGGCGAGGTAGGTGGTAACTGTGACTGCGGCTGGACAGGCGGAGGACACTCTACGGAGGGAGGAGGACAAGGAGGAGGAGTCTGCCCAAGAACCTGCTGAAGGAGCGGTACGAAGTACGGTCGCGGCCGCACAGCGTCTCCGGAAGCAGAGGAGACTCCAGCGGCCGGGTCCTCAGTACCAGTAGGAGCTCCAGCGTCCGGGTCCACAGCACCAGCAGCAGCTCCACCGGCCGGGTCCTCAGCACCAGTAGTAGCTCCAACGCCCGGGTCCTCAGTAGCAGCAGCAGTGCCACCGCTCGGGTCCTCAGCTCCAGCAGCAGCTCCACCGTCCGGGTCCTCAGCACCAGCAGCAGCTCCACCGTCCGGGTCCTCAGCACCAGCAGCAGCGCCACCGCCTGGGTCCTCAGCTCCAGCAGCAGCTCCAACGTCCGAGTCCTCAGCACCAGCAGCAGCTCCACCAGGCGGGTCCGCAGCACCAGCAGCAGCTCCCACGTCCGGGTCCTCAGCACCAGCAGTAGCGCCACCCCCAGGGTCCGCAGCACCAGGAGCACCACTCCGAAGACTGCAGCGGCGTGTGTACCACTCGCGGATCTGCTGAATGGGGGGGAGCTCCTGGGTAGGAGGGGAAGTACCGGGACGAGCTCCAGCAGCACCTCTCCGGAGGCGGCAGTACTCGAGGTACCTCTCCTGCAGCTGCTGGGAGGAGAGGGCTCCTCCAGGTGTAGTACGCTCAGGCTCAGCACCCCCAGACTCAGCACCCCCAGGCTCAGTACCTCCAGGCTCCGCACCTCCTGGCTCAGCACCCCCAGGCTCCGCACCCCCAGACTCAGCACTCCCAGGCTCAGCACCCCCAGACGCAGCACCCCCAGGCTCAGCACCCCCAGACGCAGCACCCCACACCTGAGGGAGCGGCACCCTGAGGGGGGAGGGGGTCTGGTACCTCAGCACCTGGAGCGAGGAAGAGAGGCGGGGGGGGGAGCGGGGCAGTGCGGTAGGGGAAGAGGACAAAAGCTCGGGATCCCCAGACCTGAAAACGCGACGCATCGCCAGCCTCTCCCGTCCAACGCAGTGTCGGAGAAGTCTCGGGCAAGGAGACACGGGGCCAGAGGTTGAGCTGATGCGCAGCGTATCGGACTGCAAACGGCCACAGAAAATGGGGGGCAGCCGCATGGCTCAAGGAGGTACGAGCGACCTCCATGACCAGACACTCAGCAACCCCATTCTGCTGTGGAGAGGCCGGAAGCGTGAACGACTGCTCAATGCCCTCCTGCTGACAGAAGGCCTCCAATAGGCCAGAGGAAAACTCCCCACCTCTGTCAGAGTGCAGACGCAGGACAGGGAAGTCGGAGCGGAAACGCTCACGGAGCTGGAGACGAGATCTGCGGATCCAAGGGATCAAGACATCAGGGACGTCACCCTTGGCGCGCAAGGGGAAGACCGTGGTGTAGCGCGAGAAGTCGTCAACAACAATCAGGAAGTACCTCTCCTGACCCTGACCACGGACGCGGGCTGGGCCCCACACGTCCATGTGGAGCGTCTGCAAGGGAGCAGTCGTCGGGGGAAAGGAGGAGGAGTGAGGAGCGGCGCGCTGCCGTCCCTCGACACAGGGAATACAGGGAGGAGCAGGCGAGTCGGGAAGGGGAGGGAGCACCCTGGGAAGACCAGCAACAAGGTCCCGTTTGTGCATGGCCCGAAGGCGCTGCACAGACGGGTGACCAAGGCGGTGGTGCCAAAGGACAGTCTCATGCGCCAGAGAGCGACACGAGCAGGGGGCGGACAGCTGACCTGACGCAGACGCAGACGTAGACGCAGCTACCTGAGGGGACTCAGTGGTCAGTGTGTAAAGGTCCGACCCCGGCTCCCGAGTGAAGGTAGCCAGGTGGCGACCCGTCCGAGCACACGTGCAGTGTGTCACGCGCTCGTAGGCAGGGGTGAACTGGTGGACACCCCCGTCCTGGAGCGCACTACCTGCCACCAAGTTCGTAGAGAACGAGGGGAGGTAGAGACCTGACAGCGTGCCGGACGGGACCGCCGGACAAGGAAGGACAGTGGAGGAGGTCGCAATGACCGGACCCCCAGAGGGGTCAGCAAGGGAGACAGCAACTGGCCGAGCGAGTGGCTCAAGGACAGTGCGGTCACGAAAGAAGGAGCGAGAAGCACCTGAGTCCAGTGTGAAGGTGTGCAGTGCTGCAGTCGACTCAGTACCAGGGGGCACGGACGCACGAGCACCTAGGGCTGCAGCCTCACCAGGACCTGTGGGAGCAGACGCACTAGCACCTAGAGCGGCAGCCGGACTGGCCTGAATGCCCGGGTCGGGCGGAACACGCAAGTACTGAGCACCCTCTCCACTAATAGACATCGCATACATGGCAGTGAGAATAGCATCAAAGTCTAAAGCCCAAATATCAACACCCCTCTTTTCCAGATCAGCCCAGCGCGGCAGCTCAGTGGCAGCAGGAAACTGAGTGCGCCACGCGTCGTTAAGGCGTGCGAAGCAGCGCTGCGTGGGGTGCGGCCTCCCACACTGCTGGCCGCTGCGGTCACCTGTGCGAATGACGTACGTGCAGGTAACGCTACGCTGCGCATACCACTCACGGGCGGCCTGAAGCGTCGGGGCGGGCTGCTGACTCTGCCCTCCGCCAGTGCCTCCACGACCACCACCCCCACCGCCGCCGCCCCGGCCACCTCCACCCCTGCCGCCGCCACGACCACCTCCGCCTCCGCTGCCGCCTCCACCACCACTCCCACCGCTGCTGTCTCCTCCCCCACTGCCGCCACTAGTCTCCCCAGCCGCGCCTCCACTCCCACCGCCTCCACCCCCACCTCCTCCGCCACCACCCCCACCCCTGCCCCCCTTGTTCCTGCGGCGCCCGCTCGAAGCAGACGCGGTCCCGACCTTCTCAGCACCAAGAAGGTCGACAGCAGCAGCAGAGGCGACAGAGGGGAGGAGGGGGGAAGGGGAACACCCCTCAAAGAACGGGGTGCGGGGGTCGCCACGAGAGGTGCCTACAGCGACGATGCTCGCCTCAGCTGCAAGCAGTTCCTTCTCGAGGAGGGCAACAGTGAGCTCAGTGGGGGAGCGAGAGAGGAAGTGGTCCCTGACTGCGCGCAGAGAGTCAGGGAGGCGGGTGACGATGTGGTAGAGAGTGATCCAGAGCGGGGGGGGGTTGCTAGTGAGAAACTCGGCAGGCATAGCAGCGCGAAAGCGGGCCTCACTAGTCTTAAGGTGGGTGATGAGGTCTGCGACAGTGTGAAAGGAGGCTAGGTCGGGGAACAGGTAGGGGAGAGTGAGGCGGCCTAGCGTGGCAGAAGCGGGTGAGGAGTAGCGGGCAACTACAGCGGTGTAGAGGTCCTTAGCAGTCTTGCACTGGCCGAAGTGCTCGCGCTCGTCTAGCGGCAGGGAGTTGCGAATAGCAAAGCGAGCGTGCGCATCACGGGTCTGCCACTGGGAACGCAGAGTGCTGTCAGCAGACGAGTCAGGGGCAGTGGCATGGCCTAGGGCATGGTCGTACAGTGAGATATCTTCCTTGGCAGTGAGCTGTAGGAACAGGTGCAGGTCATCGAGCCAGGTTTCGAACTTCACTGGACGGCCCTCGGCATCGAAAGCTAGAACTGGCGGACTAGCCATAGTGACAGTAGCAGTAGTAGTAGTAGGAAGCGTGGCAGCAGGAGCTGCAACGGCGCACTGGTGGCAGCTGCAGTGGTAGCAGTGTGCGCGGTAGGTAGAAAATAAACAGCAGTGAGATCGAGTGCCTCGCGGGCAGCGGCTGCAGAAGCGCACGGGCGGCAGCGGCGCACGGGGAACGGCAGTGCACGGGCAGCGGCGGCGCACGGGCAGCGGTGGCGCTCGGGAGGCAGCGGTGCGCAAGCAGCAGCGGAAGCAGCGGCGTACAAGCGGTTGCGGGCAGCGGGGCGTGTGCGAGCAGGCGACGAGCGGCTGCGGGCGGGCGGCCGCTGCGACGGCGGGCTGCGGGCCTGCGGGGCGTGCGCGAGTGGCAGCGGCTGCGGGCCTGCGGCGCACTAGCGGTAGCGGGCGACTCGCGGGCGGCGGCTGCAGATGCGCACGGGCAGCAGCGCCGACAGCGCACGGGCGGCTGCAGCAGCGAGCGGTGCGCAAGCAGCAGCGGCAGCAGCGCACGGGTGGCAGCGGCGTCGGTGCACGGGCGGCAGCGGCGTCGGCGGACGGGCGGCTGCGGGCAACGGGCGTGCGGCAGCTGCGGCGGCGAGCTGCGGGCCTGCGGGGCCACGGCGGGGTGTGCGCGAGCGGGCGACGGGCGACTGCAGCAGCGGGCGCGTCAACAAGGCGCACAGGCAGCGCGCGGGCAGCGTGCGGGGCCGCGCGTAAAGAAAAACAGCCGCGCGCGTGCGGCTAGCGGGGCGCGCGCAGCGAAATCGACCGCGCGCGGGCGGCTAGCGGGATACGCGCGCTAAAAAAAAAAGTCGAGTCGCGCGCGGGCGGCTGGCGGGCTGCGCGCGCGCGGTAGGTAGGAGGCGCACGAGGGCGCGTAGGCGCACGAGGCGCACAGTAGGTAGGTAGGTATGTAGGTAACGGTGGGCCCTAAGAACGGTCCTAGCGAAGGACCTGCTCTGAAACCATGTCAGTAATAACGGACTGGAATGATTGAACTATGAGTGAAAGCAGTACAAGTACCAAACCCTAGAATTGTGTACCCCCTATAGGCTAACCCACTATAGCCTAAACAAACACAACATATATAATGTTTGACACAGGGGCCTGTCAGAATATTATGCTCTAGCCTGTAGTGGGGTGCTCTGTAGCGAGTACAACCCTTCTAGGGTTTGCTATTTGTATCCCCATTCTTGCTAGTTCATTCCTCTTTTGCCTAATTCTCACAACATGCTATCAGAGCAGGACGATCCTGTTGGGTCGATCCTGTGGGTGGGCCCACCACCAAATGCTTCCGCTGCTGTTCTACTGGTCGCGCGACGCCTCCTTCCTGCCGCGCGCCCAGCGCGCGGTGAATTTTTTTTACGGATTTTTCATCCCGCCGCGCGCTCGGGGCGTGCGGCGGGTTTCTCCCCGCCGTGCGCCCCGAGGCGCGCGGCGGTTTCCTCCCGTGGGGGATGCCCGCGTCCCCCCGATCCCGTCGCCCGCGGCCCCCCGATCCCGTCGCCCGCGGCCCCGCGATCCCGTCGCCCGCGGCCCCCCGATCCCGTCGCCCGCGGCCCCGCGATCCCGTCGCCCGCGGCCCCCCGATCCCGTCGCCCGCGGCCCTGCGATCCCGTCGCCCGCGGCCCCGCGATCCCGTCGCCCGCGGCCCCCCGATCCCGTCGCCCGCGGCCCCGCGATCCCGTCGCCCGCACCCCCCCCCCCCCCCCCCCCCCCCCCCCCCCCCCCCCCCCCCCCCGATTTCCTGTCGCGCCGTCCCCCTCGCCGTCCCCCGTGCTCCTTCCCCCGTTCCGCCCGTTTTTAGGGTTTGGGGGTGAGGAGTGTGGGGGTGGCAGCTATGGGGGTGCCGTGTGTGTGCGCCGTCTCCCACTGCTGCAGCTGCCGCTGAGGGGGGTGGATGTGTGGGAGCCGAGGGTTAGGGTTTAAAGGGGGGTGCCGTGGGAGTGGAGCTAGGGGTTCAGCAGGGGGTGTGTGTCGAGGGGTGTGGGACAGTTGGAGGAGGTTGAGCGGAGGCCGCCGTCGTGTCGTCCGCAGCGCCTGTATTCCGGGGGTCGATTAGCCACCGGTAGCTCAGAGAGCCGGTTGCGCCGTCGCCTGTGGGTCCGTTGCTCCTGCCGCGCATATTAGCCGCGGAGCCTGTTACTCCTGTACTCCGGGGCACTCATTCCCGGTAGCCACGTTGTCGCACCAGAGCCGTCTGTTGCCCGTGTGTCTGCAGCTTCAGTCGTCGCCTCCTATCTACTCTCCTCTCGCCAGCCCTCCTCCTCCTCACTTGCCCCCTGTGACTGCCTCTAGCTTTGCTCATAATTGTGAACCTTAAACTATTGCTTCTTGCTTGTGCTCAGAATGTGTGGTGACATCGTGATCCACCCTGAGCTTGTACTGCTTTGTTTCCTCTGCTGATTACACCCCACTTTGGCTATGGGGGTGTGTCAGAATATTATGCTCTAGCCTGTAGTGGGGTGCTCTGTAGCGAGTACAACCCTTCTAGGGTTTGCTATTTGTATCCCCATTCTTGCTAGTTCATTCCTCTTTTGCCTAATTCTCACAACAGGGCCGTAGGATGTGGTTCATCTCCGCCTGGAACGTCGCTGGTGCGTTGCAGAGTCCGAACGGCATCACCAAGTATTCGTAGGAGCCGTATCTCGTACGGAACGCCGTCTTGTGGATCGAGTTGTCCGCCATCTTGATCTGCTAGTAACCCGACCGTAGGTCCAGCTTCGAAAAGATTGTTGCACCACGCAGTTGATCCAATAGGTCGTCTATGCGCGGTAGAGGGTATTTGTTTTTAACCGTCAGTTTGTTCAGTGCGCGGTAGTCGATGCACATCCGTAAACTACCGTCTGGCTTTGGAGTGAAGAGAACTGGTGCACCGTAGGGAGAGGTGGATGGGCGGATCAGTTGTCTGTCCAGTAGATACTCGATCTGTTTTTTCATGTCTGTCAGTTCGGTCGGACTCAGTCGGTAAGGTGCACGTGAGACGGGTTTCGCACCTGGTTCCTCCACGATCTCGTGCTCGTGGGTGCGTGCTGGAGGTACGCCTGCGGGTAGGTCGTCGGGCATTATATCCTTGTACTGCTCCAAGACCTCCTTTACTGCTGCAGGTAGCTCCGAACTCGGCTTCTCCTCCTCTGCTGCTGCCATGACCAGTGCTAGGTAACCCGTGTTACTCTCGTTCACCGTCCGTTCGAACCGTGCCAGTGTCGTTTCAGGAACGTCCCCTGTATCCGTCCAGCTTCTCAGCTCCACTCGTTTCCCGTTGTTGTAGATGCACGCCTTCCGATTGACCCAATCGATCTCGGGGTTGAACCGCTTCAGGAAATCTCGCCCCAAGATGAAATCTAGTCCCTTTGATGTTCGTGATCGGCAACGTCGGCTTCCATCGTAACGCACCTATATGCAGCTGCACTGATGCTTCACCGTGGATGGGAAGCTTCGTACCGTCCACCATCGTTGCTGAAAACCGGGTCTCTTCCGCTTTGTTTCCAATTTTCTCCAATGTTCCGCGGTCGCACACCGAGTGAGATGCACCGCTGTCTACCAGTGCCTGGAGGCGTCGCCCGTTGCAGATCACCTCGAGGAGTAGTGGCTGCTGCTGCTCCGAGTAACCGTAGATGGTCTCACTTACAGGATCATTGGGTACGTTGAATAGGTCATCCCTAGGTCCTGCGCTCGAAGCTGCTGTCTCAATATCAGTTTCCAACTGAGCAGGGTTAGAAGGATTTATCCGAGGCCGATTCAGCTTCGTCTTGGCCTGGAACCTTCCCCTAAGCCGTTGCAGCTGTGTAGGCTTCTCCTGTGGGCAATGGGGAGCCTTAACACTGTGCTGCGGGGAGAGAATATTAACTCCTTGGAACGCACGACCCTTATCAACGCTCCGGAGTGGTTTGCCCAACTTCTCAGGTACTTGAATAATCCCTGAAGGCTTTTTCTTAGCCTCTAAATCTCCCCTGAAGGCTTGAAAATCACGAGAAGTAATATTCTTAGTTAAAGTATCTTTATAGGATAACTTTAACGAATTCTTACTTTCGTGGGTGTTCGGCTGGTTCGCGAGAAGCTCCTCTACTCGCTGGAGTGCCGCTCGCATCTGGTCCAGGTCGGTGCGTAACTCCGTAATTTTTCGTACGGAATTATCACCATTTTCCTCCATTTGGCGATTTACAGGAAGATTTGCGACAGAAATAATTGAAAACTAGGCGCCGGTCAACTTACTGCGAATAAATTTGATTTTAAAAATGTTGAGCGCAGTTTCTGCTAGTCGCGTAATTCTCCCTTAGCCGAAATTCGCGTCAGATCTCGGCCGTTGAGCTGAAATTCGATCCGACGCCCCAAATTCCAACTTTTTTTGGCAAAATTCCCACGGCCGTTGATGTTCGAATCGATCCGACGGCTGAAATTCCAACTATTTACCAAATGTTCCTGGGGAGTGTTCGAAAACCGGTTCGAGGGGGACGTTAAAAAACAGCGCGGAACTGGTTTACGTACCCGAAATCGGCGCGTTCGTCGTCGCCCCCGCGGTTTTAAAAGCTACGATTTAGCGGTCGAAAAACTCGCGTGTAAACAGGCTCTGATTACCAAGTGTGAGGATCTTAGGATCGAGCTCAGAAAAGATGATTTGAATTGAATGTTTCACCTGGGTACAACGCGAGGCTATATATAGGCTCGACACAAGGCCTAGTAACCAGGTGTTACGCGAAGGTTCCGAGGGTCGCGAAGCGTCCCGAACAGAGCCTTCCCGAATTCGGTAGAAGGCAATTCAGTGGCAACCGAAAAGCCTAGAATTCGGTGTACGCAACCTAGTTCGGTGCCTATAACTATAATAACTATAGTAAAAGCAACAAACCTAGGAAATCAAGCAAAAGCAAGCAAAGCAAAATAATGCTAAGCTAGATAATGCATAATAAAGTCCAGGCAAGCTAGCAAAGCCAGCATAAGCCATCGTACTCTCACAGTTCGCCTGCACGGGATACCAGCAGCAATTATCAGCGATAGGGACACGAAGTTCACCAGCAACTTCTGGAAGAACCTTTGGGAGCAGTTCGGGACCAGGCTACAGTTCAGCTCGTCGTACCACCCCGAGACCGACGGTCAAACGGAGTGGACGAATCAGACGATGGAGCTGTTGATTTGTGCCACGTGCGACGACCCCACTGTTAAACTCTATTATGCTTGTAGGCTGTATTGGGGTAGCCAATATGGGGTACAACCCCAACTAGGGTTTCATATTTGTACCCAAACTCCTGCTAGTTCATTTCATTCTTGCCTAGTTATCTTGAGATGGTATTCAGAGCAGGAGGTCCCTAGGACCTACCGACCGTTTTTTTTTAGGGCCCACCACCGCTCGCATGCGGTTACCACGCTACCCCGTGCCCTAGCCTCGTAGCGCCCTCGTGCGCCCTCGTTAGCGCCCTCGCGCGCCCCTCGTTAGCGCCCTCGCGCGCACCCTCGTTAGCGCCCTCGCGCGCCCCTCGTTAGCGCCCTCGCGCGCCCCTTGCTAGCGCCCTCGCGCGCCCCTCACTAGCGCCCTCGCGCGCCCCTCGCAGTGTCGCCCGCCCGCCGAGCCGCCCGCTCGCAGCCCGCTCGTCCCGCTGCCCGCTTCGCAGCCCGCCCGCCCGCTAGCTGCCCGCTTCGCGGCCCGCCCGCTTCGCGGCCCGCTCGCTCGCTGCCCGCTTCGCGGCCCGCCCGCTTCGCAGCCCGCCCGCCCGCTCGCTGCCCGCTTCGCGGCCCGCCCGCTACGCAGCCCGCCCGCCCGCTCGCTGCCCGCTTCGCGGCCCGCTCGCTCGCTGCCCGCTTCGCGGCCCGCCCGCTTCGCAGCCCGCCCGCCCGCTCGCTGCCCGCTTCGCGGCCCGCCCGCTACGCAGCCCGCCCGCCCGCTCGCTGCCCGCTTCGCGGCCCGCCCGCTTCGCGGCCCGCTCGCTCGCTGCCCGCTTCGCGGCCCGCCCACTTCGCAGCCCGCCCGCCCGCTCGCTGCCCGCTTCGCGGCCCGCCCGCTTCGCAGCCCGCTCGCCCCGCTGCCCGCTTCGCAGCCCGCCCGCCCGCTCGCTGCCCGCTTCGCGGCCCGCCCGCTTCGCTGCCCGCTCGCAGCGCCGCCCGCCCGCCCGCTACCTGCTTCGCAGCGCCGCCCGCTGCCTCACTGCCCGCTTGCTGCGTCGCCCGCCCGCCCCGCTGCCCGCTTCGCAGCCCGCCCGCTGCGCTCCTCGCCTGCTGCTCCCTGCCTGTGCACCGCCGCTTGCTCCTGCTGTGGCTGCTAGCTTCGCTCTAGCGCGTCCCCTCTGCTGCTGCCGCTGCTCTGCTGTGCCCTCACGCCTGAGCTATGGCCTCTATTCGCGTTCTCTCCTTCGATGCTGAGGGCCGTCCCGTGCAGTTCACTTCCTGGCTCGACGACCTGCAGTTGTATCTTATGAGCAATAGCACGGACCACATCTCCCTCTATGACTACGCGTCTGGTGCTGCCGCTGCTCCTGCTGCCACAGCCGAGCTTAGTGTTCGTTCCCACTGGCAGACTCGTGACGCAGCTGCTCGCCTAGCCATTCGCAGTCACCTGCCGCTAGCTGAGCTCGAGCATTTTGGCGACTGCAAATCCGCTAAGGCCCTGTACGATGCTGTCGTTGCTCGCTACTCCTCGCCTGCCACAGCCGAGCTTAGCCGCCTCATGCTGCCGTACCTGTTCCCCGATCTGTCCACCTTTACTACAGTCGCCGATCTTATCACCCACCTTCGCACTAGTGATGCTCGCCTACGTGCCGCCCTTCCCACCGAGTTCTGCGCTAAGAACCCCCCTCCACTGTACTGGACACTCCACTTCATAGTCACCCGTCTCCCTGACACCCTCCGCTCAGTTCGAGACCACTTCCTTGCTCGCTGTCCCACTGAGCTCACAGTCGCCCTCCTAGAGGAGCAGCTGCTCGCGGCCGAAAAGAGCATTGTAGCTGTCGGTGCTGCTCGTGGCGCTCCTCGCACCCCCATCTTTGAGGGGTGTTCTCCCTCTCCCCTCGCTCCCTCCTACGCTGCTGCTGCTGCTGTTGACTTCCTTGGTGCTGAGTCTGTTGGCGCTGCTTCTGCTCCTGGTGGGAGGCGCCGCACCGGCAAGGGCAAGGGGGGCAAGGGTGGTGGTGGTGGCGCTGGGGGGGGAGGAGGTGGGGGGGGGGGGGGGGGAGGCGGTGCTGGAGGGAGCGGTGGCGGGAGCGCTGGTGGGAGTGGGGTCGGTGGTGGAGGCGGGGGCGGCGGAGGAAGCAGTGGCAGTAGTGGCGGCGGCGGCGGTGGCGGCGGCGGTGGCGGTGGCGGCGGCGGTGGCGGCGGTGGCGGTGGTGGCGGTGGTGGCGGTGGCGGTCGGAGCGGTGGTAGTGGTGGCGGCGGAGGTCGGAGTGGAGGCACTGGCTCGGGCCAGAGCTCCCAGCAGCAGCAGCGTCCCCAGACGACCCAGCAGCTTCGTGAGTGGCTTGCTCAGCGTGGGACGTCGGGGGGCAGTGGCCGCTGTTCCTATGTCATTCGCACAGGTGACCGCAAGGGACAGACGTGTGGGAGGTTCCACACCCCGTACCGCTGCTTCTCCCGCCTTGACGACGCTTGGCGTGAGGAGATGGGTGCGGATGTTGAGCGCCCCCGCTGGGCTGAGCTCATGAGGGCTGGGGTTGATGTCTTTGCTCTTGACTATGATGCTATTATTGCTGCCATGTATGCATTGACTGTTAGTGCCGAGGGAGACTGTTACTTGTGTGTGCCGCCTGACCCAGGTATAGAGCCCGCTGCCCTGGGTACTAGTGAGTCTGCTCTCTCTGGTATGGTGCCCCCTGTACTTGCTCCCTCTAGTGCTGTCCCGGCTGGTTTCGAGTCTGCTCTCTCAGGTACAGCACTCACAGAGACTGCTCTCTCAGGTACCGCACCGGCTGAGGCCTGTCACACCTTCACCCTTGACTCAGGTGCTTCCCGTTGCTTCTTTCGTGACAGTACTGAGCTCACACCGCTTCCTGCACCGGTCCCAGTCTCCTTGGCTGACCCCTCTGGGGGCCCAGTCCTTGCCCAGTCCACCACTGTCCTCCCTTGTCCGGCGGTTCCGTCTGGCTCGTTGTCGGGTTTCCACCTCCCCTCGTTCTCGACGAACCTGGTGAGCAACGCTGTCCTCCAGGATCAGTGGGTTGACACCTTTACCCCTGGAGGACAGCGTGTGGCGATCTGCACGTGCTCCAGGACCGGCCGTCACCTGGCTACGTTTACCCGTCGGCCGGGGTCGAGTCTCTACACACTGACCACTGCGTCTCCTCAGGTCGCTGCTGTCGGTCAGGTGTCTGCGTCAGGTCTGGTAGCCCACGCCTGTGAGTGTCGTTCCCTGTCGCACCAGACTCTTCTCTGGCACCACCGCCTGGGTCACCCCTCCTTGCCACGCCTTCGTGGCATGCACCGTCGCCACCTTGTGTCTGGTCTTCCCAGGTCCCTCCCTCCCCTCCCTGCCTCGCCTGCGCCGCCTTGCCTTCCTTGCGTCGAGGGGCGGCAGCGCGCCGCTCCTCACTCCTCCTCGTTCCCCCCGACAGAGGCTCCTCTGCAGACCCTCCACCTGGACGTGTGGGGCCCAGCCCGCGTTCGTGGTCAGGGCGGTGAGCGGTATTTTTTGCTGGTTGTCGACGACTACTCGCGTTACACCACGGTCTTCCCCTTGCGCACCAAGGGTGAGGTCCCTGCTGTTCTGATCCCTTGGATCCGCACGGTTCGTCTCCAGCTCCGCCGCCGTTTCCGGACGGATCTTCCTGTCCTGCGTCTGCACTCTGACAGAGGTGGTGAGTTTTCCTCCGATCTCTTGAGGACCTTCTGTCAGGCGGAGGGCATCGAGCAGACCTTCACGCTTCCGGACTCCCCACAGCAGAATGGGTTTGCTGAGCGCCGCATTGGCCTGGTCATGGAGGTCGCTCGTACCTCCTTGGTCCACGCGGCGGCTCCCCATTTTCTGTGGCCGTTTGCTGTCCGGTACGCCGTGCATCAGCTCAACCTCTGGCCCCGTGTCTCCTTGCCGGAGACCTCGCCCACACTGCGTTGGACGGGGGAGGTTGGCGATGCGTCGCGCTTCCGGGTGTGGGGTGCTCGTGCCCTTGTCCGCGATACGTCCGCGGACAAGCTCTCCTCCCGCACGCTTCCCTGTGTCTTCCTTGGCTTTGTCCCTGACGCGCCTGGCTGGCAGTTTTACCACCCCACCTCGCGCCGGGTCTTCGCCTCTCAGGATGTCACCTTTGACGAGTCGGTTCCCTTTTACTGTCTCTTCCCCTACCGCACTGCCCCCCTCCCTCCCCCGCCACTTTTCCTTGCTCCTGGTCCCCCTCCGGTAGACCCCCTTCCCCCTCAGGGTCCTGCTCCTTCAGGTGTCTCTCAGGTAGACCCTCCTCCCGTCGCTGAGCCTGTCGAGGTCACAGGTGACTCAGGTGCTGCTGCGGGTGGTGCTGCTGGGCGTGCTGAGCCTGGGGGTGCTGAGCCTGGGGGTGCTGGGCCTGGGGGTGCTGGGGCTGCGGGTGCTGGGACTGAGGGTGCTGGAGCTGAGGGTACGGTGCCTGAGAGTACGGAGCCTGGGGGTGCTGAGCCTGGGGGTGCTGAGCCTGCGGGTGCGGGGCCTGGGAGTGCTGGGACTGCGGGTGCTGGAGCTGAGGGTACTGTGCCTGAGAGTTTGCCGCCTGGGGGTGCTGAGCCTGGGGGTGCTGAGCCTGCGGGTACTGAGCCTGCGGGTACTGAGCCTGGGGGTGCTGCTACTGAGCCTACGGAGCCTCGGGTTACTGCGTCTGGGGGTGCTCCGGTTCGGGGTGCTGAGCAGTCTCTCACACCGCAGCAGCTTCGTGACTGGTACGTCCGGCGCTTTCGCCGTCCTAGTGGCTCGGCTGGAGTTGGGGGTGCTGGGGCTGCTCGTCCTGGGGGTGCTCGTACTGGGGGTACTGGAGCTACCGGGACTGGTTGTTCTGGGAGCACTGCGACTGGAGCTGCTGGAGCTGGGGACTCTGGCGCTGGCGGTGCTAGCGGAGTTGGAGCTGCCGACTCTGGGGGTGGCGCTGCTGCTGGTGCTGCGGACCCGCCTGGTGGAGCTGCTGCTGGAGCTGAGGACCCGAGCGGTGGCGCTGCTGCTGGTGCTGGGGACCCGGACGTTGGAGCTCCTGCTGGTCCTGAGGACCCGGCCGCTGGAGTCTCTTCTGCTTCTGGAGACGCTGCGCGGCCGCGACCGTACTTCGTACCGCTCCTTCAGCAGGTTCTTGGGCAGGCTCCTCCTCCTTGTCCTCCTCCCTCCGTAGAGTGTCCTCCGCCTGTCCAGCCGCAGTCACAGTTCCCGCCTGCCTCGCCTCTCCCTGCTCCCTCTCCTTACGCTGGTCCCACAGGAGGTCTTACAGAGCGTCGTGAGCCTGAGTCTCGTCCTGCGTCGCCTGTTCGTCCTGCTCGCACTGGTAGTCGTGTCCGTCGTGAGCGTCCTCCTCCTGTCCCAGGCACTCACTACATGACTCTGCGTCCCTCTACTGCTCCTCGGCGTGTCCCTCTACCGTCTCCTCCTGCGTCCTCTTTGCCTGCCGTTCCGGACCCTGAGTCTGACCGGTATCGCGCTGAGCACCCTACTGTCACGCGTCTCCTAGCTACTGTTGTCACTGACCCTACCTTTGCGTCCTCGGCTGCGTCTGCTCTGGTCACTGAGTTGGTTGACTTTGCTGCAGCCTGTCGTCTAGACTACGCTGCTAGCCTTGTTGCTGAGTCCGAGTCTGCGTCTGTCTGTCCTCCGTCCGTCGGGGGTGAGTGTGCTCTTGGCACGGACGTCCTTGAGGACAGGCAGGAGGACTTTGACTCTCTTGCGGCTGCTGTACCTCATCTCGTGGCCTGGTTGCTTGCCCCTGAGGGAGACCCGGATGCACTAGACATCCCCACTCCGCGCACTTACGCAGAGGCGATCTCGGGTCCCTACTCCTCTCAGTGGCAGACAGCCATGGACGCAGAGATGGCATCCTGGAAGTCCACAGGCACCTACGTCGACGAGGTTCCCCCTCCTGGGGCGAACATCGTCGATGGCATGTGGATTTTCAGGGTGAAGCGGCCGCCAGGTTCTCCGCCTGTCTTCAAGGCTCGTTACGTTGCTAGAGGCTTCAGTCAGCGTCAGGGGGTCGACTTCTTCCAGACCTTCTCCCCCACCCCGAAGATGACCACTCTTCGGGTTCTGCTGCACGTTGCTGCTCAGCGTGACTACGAGCTTCACTCTCTTGACTTCAGCACAGCGTTCCTGCAGGGCAGCCTGCACGAGGAGATCTGGCTGCGCCGCCCACCTGGCTTTACTGGGTCGTTTCCCCCTGGTACCCAGTGGAGTCTCCGCCGGCCAGTCTACGGTCTCCGCCAGGCGCCACGTGAGTGGCACGACACACTGAGGACTACACTTGCGGCTCTTGGGTTCGCGCCGTCTACTGCTGACCCGTCGCTGTTTCTGCGCACAGACACGTCGCTGCCGCCGTTCTACATCCTCGTGTACGTCGACGACTTGGTCTTTGCTACTGCTGACACAGAGGCACTCGCTCGTGTGAAGTCGGAGCTGCAGAAGAGACACACCTGCACTGATCTGGGTGAACTGCGTAGCTACCTTGGCTTGCAGATCACCCGGGACAGAGCTCGCCGCACCATCACCCTGACTCAGTCACACATGGTGCAGCAGGTCCTTCAGCGCTTCGGCTTCCAGTTCTCCTCACCACAGGCCACACCTCTGGCTACCAGCCACTCGCTCTCAGCTCCACCTTCGGACGAGTCCGTAGAGCCGAGTGGCCCGTACCCAGAGCACGCCTCATGTACCTGATGACTTGCACGCGACCTGACCTCGCGTACCCTCTTAGCATCCTTGCTCGTTACGTTGCGCCTGGGAGACACAGGCGAGAGCACTGGGAGGCTGCTAAGAGGGTGCTGCGTTACTTGTGCAGTACATCAGGCATGGGGCTGGTGCTTGGAGGACGCGACAGAGTTGTCCTCACTGGTCACTCGGACGCTTCTTGGGTGGACGACCTGGCTACGCAGCGGTCGTCACAGGGTTACACCTTCAGCCTTGGCTCTGGTTCTGTCTCATGGCGGTCCACTCGCTCTTCCTCTGTTCTCGGCTCTAGTTGTGAGGCTGAGATCTACGCCACAGCCATGGCTGCACAGGAGTTACGCTGGCTCACCTACCTGCTGACTGACTTGGGAGAGCGGCCTAGTTCTCCTCCAGTTCTGTACGGTGACAACAAGGCGGCTCTTGCCTTGTGTCAGGAGCACAGACTGGAGCACAGGACGAAGCACATTGCTCTTCGCTACTTTCTTGCTCGAGAGCTTCAGCAGCGCGGTCAGCTTCGGCTTGTGTACGTGGACTCGAAGGCCAACACTGCTGATATCTTCACCAAGGCGCTCCCGCCTAGTGATCATCAGCGGCACTGTACTTCTTTAGGCCTTGTGTCCACGTTTCCTCACTTGCTCACTGCTTGACATTCTTTGTACTGTACTTTATATATATCTTGTTGCTTGCTTGCTAGGTTTTGATCACTGTGTTGCTTGTCTTGTACTATATCTAGCACTGCATGTGAACTGGCCTTGTGGCCTTTACTTGTGCTCGGAGTGTGGTGACGTTGTGATCCACCCTGGGCTTTGCTTTGCTTTGTTGGACTGGTCTTATGACCCTTTGTTCTCCCCCACTTTGCCTATGGGGGTGTGTTAAACTCTATTATGCTTGTAGGCTGTAGTGGGGTAGCCAATATGGGGTACAACCCCAACTAGGGTTTCATATTTGTACCCAAACTCCTGCTAGTTCATTTCATTCTTGCCTAGTTATCTTGAGACCCACGACTTGGGAGCAGCAGCTGCCGCTGATCGAGTTCGCGTACAACAACGCCACGTCAGCGACGACGCAGCAGTCCCCGTTTTACCTGAACTACGGGCAAAACCCAACAGTGCCCATGACGCCGAATCCGGACAACCTCACGCCACGTGCATGGCAATTCGCCGAAATACTGCAAGCTGCCCGCACCAGAGCCGCAGAAGCAATAAAAAAAGCAAAGTCATCGCTAAGCGCAACGCTGACCGCCACCGCCGCCCAGTCACGTACCAGTTAGGGGATTACGTCATGCTCGACACGCAAAATCTGCGACTGCCCGACGTACCAAAACTCCGACCCCGTTACTGTGGCCCATGTTAAACTCTATTATGCTTGTAGGCTGTAGTGGGGTAGCCAATATGGGGTACAACCCCAACTAGGGTTTCATATTTGTACCCAAACTCCTGCTAGTTCATTTCATTCTTGCCTAGTTATCTTGAGATGGTATTCAGAGCAGGAGGTCCCTAGGACCTACCGACCGTTTTTTTTTAGGGCCCACCACCGCTCGCATGCGGTTACCACGCTACCCCGTGCCCTAGCCTCGTAGCGCCCTCGTGCGCCCTCGTTAGCGCCCTCGCGCGCCCCTCGTTAGCGCCCTCGCGCGCACCCTCGTTAGCGCCCTCGCGCGCCCCTCGTTAGCGCCCTCGCGCGCCCCTTGCTAGCGCCCTCGCGCGCCCCTCACTAGCGCCCTCGCGCGCCCCTCGCAGTGTCGCCCGCCCGCCGAGCCGCCCGCTCGCAGCCCGCTCGTCCCGCTGCCCGCTTCGCAGCCCGCCCGCCCGCTAGCTGCCCGCTTCGCGGCCCGCCCGCTTCGCGGCCCGCTCGCTCGCTGCCCGCTTCGCGGCCCGCCCGCTTCGCAGCCCGCCCGCCCGCTCGCTGCCCGCTTCGCGGCCCGCCCGCTACGCAGCCCGCCCGCCCGCTCGCTGCCCGCTTCGCGGCCCGCTCGCTCGCTGCCCGCTTCGCGGCCCGCCCGCTTCGCAGCCCGCCCGCCCGCTCGCTGCCCGCTTCGCGGCCCGCCCGCTACGCAGCCCGCCCGCCCGCTCGCTGCCCGCTTCGCGGCCCGCTCGCTCGCTGCCCGCTTCGCGGCCCGCCCACTTCGCAGCCCGCCCACCCACTCGCTGCCCGCTTCGCGGCCCGCCCGCTTCGCTGCCCGCTCGCAGCGCCGCCCGCCCGCCCGCTACCTGCTTCGCAGCGCCGCCCGCTGCCTCACTGCCCGCTTGCTGCGTCGCCCGCCCGCCCCGCTGCCCGCTTCGCAGCCCGCCCGCTGCGCTCCTCGCCTGCTGCTCCCTGCCTGTGCACCGCCGCTTGCTCCTGCTGTGGCTGCTAGCTTCGCTCTAGCGCGTCCCCTCTGCTGCTGCCGCTGCTCTGCTGTGCCCTCACGCCTGAGCTATGGCCTCTATTCGCGTTCTCTCCTTCGATGCTGAGGGCCGTCCCGTGCAGTTCACTTCCTGGCTCGACGACCTGCAGTTGTATCTTATGAGCAATAGCACGGACCACATCTCCCTCTATGACTACGCGTCTGGTGCTGCCGCTGCTCCTGCTGCCACAGCCGAGCTTAGTGTTCGTTCCCACTGGCAGACTCGTGACGCAGCTGCTCGCCTAGCCATTCGCAGTCACCTGCCGCTAGCTGAGCTCGAGCATTTTGGCGACTGCAAATCCGCTAAGGCCCTGTACGATGCTGTCGTTGCTCGCTACTCCTCGCCTGCCACAGCCGAGCTTAGCCGCCTCATGCTGCCGTACCTGTTCCCCGATCTGTCCACCTTTACTACAGTCGCCGATCTTATCACCCACCTTCGCACTAGTGATGCTCGCCTACGTGCCGCCCTTCCCACCGAGTTCTGCGCTAAGAACCCCCCTCCACTGTACTGGACACTCCACTTCATAGTCACCCGTCTCCCTGACACCCTCCGCTCAGTTCGAGACCACTTCCTTGCTCGCTGTCCCACTGAGCTCACAGTCGCCCTCCTAGAGGAGCAGCTGCTCGCGGCCGAAAAGAGCATTGTAGCTGTCGGTGCTGCTCGTGGCGCTCCTCGCACCCCCATCTTTGAGGGGTGTTCTCCCTCTCCCCTCGCTCCCTCCTACGCTGCTGCTGCTGCTGTTGACTTCCTTGGTGCTGAGTCTGTTGGCGCTGCTTCTGCTCCTGGTGGGAGGCGCCGCACCGGCAAGGGCAAGGGGGGCAAGGGTGGTGGTGGTGGTGGCGCTGGGGGGGGAGGAGGTGGGGGGGGGGGGGGGGGAGGCGGTGCTGGAGGGAGCGGTGGCGGGAGCGCTGGTGGGAGTGGGGTCGGTGGTGGAGGCGGGGGCGGCGGAGGAAGCAGTGGCAGTAGTGGCGGCGGCGGCGGTGGCGGCGGCGGTGGCGGTGGCGGCGGCGGTGGCGGCGGTGGCGGTGGTGGCGGTGGTGGCGGTGGTGGCGGTGGCGGTCGGAGCGGTGGTAGTGGTGGCGGCGGAGGTCGGAGTGGAGGCACTGGCTCGGGCCAGAGCTCCCAGCAGCAGCAGCGTCCCCAGACGACCCAGCAGCTTCGTGAGTGGCTTGCTCAGCGTGGGACGTCGGGGGGCAGTGGCCGCTGTTCCTATGTCATTCGCACAGGTGACCGCAAGGGACAGACGTGTGGGAGGTTCCACACCCCGTACCGCTGCTTCTCCCGCCTTGACGACGCTTGGCGTGAGGAGATGGGTGCGGATGTTGAGCGCCCCCGCTGGGCTGAGCTCATGAGGGCTGGGGTTGATGTCTTTGCTCTTGACTATGATGCTATTATTGCTGCCATGTATGCATTGACTGTTAGTGCCGAGGGAGACTGTTACTTGTGTGTGCCGCCTGACCCAGGTATAGAGCCCGCTGCCCTGGGTACTAGTGAGTCTGCTCTCTCTGGTATGGTGCCCCCTGTACTTGCTCCCTCTAGTGCTGTCCCGGCTGGTTTCGAGTCTGCTCTCTCAGGTACAGCACTCACAGAGACTGCTCTCTCAGGTACCGCACCGGCTGAGGCCTGTCACACCTTCACCCTTGACTCAGGTGCTTCCCGTTGCTTCTTTCGTGACAGTACTGAGCTCACACCGCTTCCTGCACCGGTCCCAGTCTCCTTGGCTGACCCCTCTGGGGGCCCAGTCCTTGCCCAGTCCACCACTGTCCTCCCTTGTCCGGCGGTTCCGTCTGGCTCGTTGTCGGGTTTCCACCTCCCCTCGTTCTCGACGAACCTGGTGAGCAACGCTGTCCTCCAGGATCAGTGGGTTGACACCTTTACCCCTGGAGGACAGCGTGTGGCGATCTGCACGTGCTCCAGGACCGGCCGTCACCTGGCTACGTTTACCCGTCGGCCGGGGTCGAGTCTCTACACACTGACCACTGCGTCTCCTCAGGTCGCTGCTGTCGGTCAGGTGTCTGCGTCAGGTCTGGTAGCCCACGCCTGTGAGTGTCGTTCCCTGTCGCACCAGACTCTTCTCTGGCACCACCGCCTGGGTCACCCCTCCTTGCCACGCCTTCGTGGCATGCACCGTCGCCACCTTGTGTCTGGTCTTCCCAGGTCCCTCCCTCCCCTCCCTGCCTCGCCTGCGCCGCCTTGCCTTCCTTGCGTCGAGGGGCGGCAGCGCGCCGCTCCTCACTCCTCCTCGTTCCCCCTGACAGAGGCTCCTCTGCAGACCCTCCACCTGGACGTGTGGGGCCCAGCCCGCGTTCGTGGTCAGGGCGGTGAGCGGTATTTTTTGCTGGTTGTCGACGACTACTCGCGTTACACCACGGTCTTCCCCTTGCGCACCAAGGGTGAGGTCCCTGCTGTTCTGATCCCTTGGATCCGCACGGTTCGTCTCCAGCTCCGCCGCCGTTTCCGGACGGATCTTCCTGTCCTGCGTCTGCACTCTGACAGAGGTGGTGAGTTTTCCTCCGATCTCTTGAGGACCTTCTGTCAGGCGGAGGGCATCGAGCAGACCTTCACGCTTCCGGACTCCCCACAGCAGAATGGGGTTGCTGAGCGCCGCATTGGCCTGGTCATGGAGGTCGCTCGTACCTCCTTGGTCCACGCGGCGGCTCCCCATTTTCTGTGGCCGTTTGCTGTCCGGTACGCCGCGCATCAGCTCAACCTCTGGCCCCGTGTCTCCTTGCCGGAGACCTCGCCCACACTGCGTTGGACGGGGGAGGTTGGCGATGCGTCGCGCTTCCGGGTGTGGGGTGCTCGTGCCCTTGTCCGCGATACGTCCGCGGACAAGCTCTCCTCCCGCACGCTTCCCTGTGTCTTCCTTGGCTTTGTCCCTGACGCGCCTGGCTGGCAGTTTTACCACCCCACCTCGCGCCGGGTCTTCGCCTCTCAGGATGTCACCTTTGACGAGTCGGTTCCCTTTTACTGTCTCTTCCCCTACCGCACTGCCCCCCTCCCTCCCCCGCCACTTTTCCTTGCTCCTGGTCCCCCTCCGGTAGACCCCCTTCCCCCTCAGGGTCCTGCTCCTTCAGGTGTCTCTCAGGTAGACCCTCCTCCCGTCGCTGAGCCTGTCGAGGTCACAGGTGACTCAGGTGCTGCTGCGGGTGGTGCTGCTGGGCGTGCTGAGCCTGGGGGTGCTGAGCCTGGGGGTGCTGGGCCTGGGGGTGCTGGGGCTGCGGGTGCTGGGACTGAGGGTGCTGGAGCTGAGGGTACGGTGCCTGAGAGTACGGAGCCTGGGGGTGCTGAGCCTGGGGGTGCTGAGCCTGCGGGTGCGGGGCCTGGGAGTGCTGGGACTGCGGGTGCTGGAGCTGAGGGTACTGTGCCTGAGAGTTTGCCGCCTGGGGGTGCTGAGCCTGGGGGTGCTGAGCCTGCGGGTACTGAGCCTGCGGGTACTGAGCCTGGGGGTGCTGCTACTGAGCCTACGGAGCCTCGGGTTACTGCGTCTGGGGGTGCTCCGGTTCGGGGTGCTGAGCAGTCTCTCACACCGCAGCAGCTTCGTGACTGGTACGTCCGGCGCTTTCGCCGTCCTAGTGGCTCGGCTGGAGTTGGGGGTGCTGGGGCTGCTCGTCCTGGGGGTGCTCGTACTGGGGGTACTGGAGCTACCGGGACTGGTTGTTCTGGGAGCACTGCGACTGGAGCTGCTGGAGCTGGGGACTCTGGCGCTGGCGGTGCTAGCGGAGTTGGAGCTGCCGACTCTGGGGGTGGCGCTGCTGCTGGTGCTGCGGACCCGCCTGGTGGAGCTGCTGCTGGAGCTGAGGACCCGAGCGGTGGCGCTGCTGCTGGTGCTGGGGACCCGGACGTTGGAGCTCCTGCTGGTCCTGAGGACCCGGCCGCTGGAGTCTCTTCTGCTTCTGGAGACGCTGCGCGGCCGCGACCGTACTTCGTACCGCTCCTTCAGCAGGTTCTTGGGCAGGCTCCTCCTCCTTGTCCTCCTCCCTCCGTAGAGTGTCCTCCGCCTGTCCAGCCGCAGTCACAGTTCCCGCCTGCCTCGCCTCTCCCTGCTCCCTCTCCTTACGCTGGTCCCACAGGAGGTCTTACAGAGCGTCGTGAGCCTGAGTCTCGTCCTGCGTCGCCTGTTCGTCCTGCTCGCACTGGTAGTCGTGTCCGTCGTGAGCGTCCTCCTCCTGTCCCAGGCACTCACTACATGACTCTGCGTCCCTCTACTGCTCCTCAGCGTGTCCCTCTACCGTCTCCTCCTGCGTCCTCTTTGCCTGCCGTTCCGGACCCTGAGTCTGACCGGTATCGCGCTGAGCACCCTACTGTCACGCGTCTCCTAGCTACTGTTGTCACTGACCCTACCTTTGAGTCCTCGGCTGCGTCTGCTCTGGTCGCTGAGTTGGTTGACTTTGCTGCTGCCTGTCGTCTAGACTACGCTGCTAGCCTTGTTGCTGAGTCTGAGTCTGCGTCTGTCTGTCCTCCGTCCGTCGGGGGTGAGTGTGCTCTTGGCACGGACGTCCTTGAGGACAGGCAGGAGGACTTTGACTCTCTCGCGGCTGCTGTACCTCATCTCGTGGCCTGGTTGCTTGCCCCTGAGGGAGACCCGGATGCACTAGACATCCCCACTCCGCGCACTTACGCTGAGGCGATCGCGAGTCCCTACTCCTCTCAGTGGCAGACAGCCATGGACGCAGAGATGGCATCCTGGAAGTCCACAGGCACCTACGTCGACGAGGTTCCCCCTCCTGGGGCGAACATCGTCGATGGCATGTGGATTTTCAGGGTGAAGCGGCCGCCAGGTTCTCCGCCTGTCTTCAAGGCTCGTTACGTTGCTAGAGGCTTCAGTCAGCGTCAGGGGGTCGACTTCTTCCAGACCTTCTCCCCCACCCCGAAGATGACCACTCTTCGGGTTCTGCTGCACGTTGCTGCTCAGCGTGACTACGAGCTTCACTCTCTTGACTTCAGCACAGCGTTCCTGCAGGGCAGCCTGCACGAGGAGATCTGGCTGCGCCGCCCACCTGGCTTTACTGGGTCGTTTCCCCCTGGTACCCAGTGGAGTCTCCGCCGGCCAGTCTACGGTCTCCGCCAGGCGCCACGTGAGTGGCACGACACACTGAGGACTACACTTGCGGCTCTTGGGTTCGCGCCGTCTACTGCTGACCCGTCGCTGTTTCTGCGCACAGACACGTCGCTGCCGCCGTTCTACATCCTCGTGTACGTCGACGACTTGGTCTTTGCTACTGCTGACACAGAGGCACTCGCTCGTGTGAAGTCGGAGCTGCAGAAGAGACACACCTGCACTGACCTGGGTGAACTGCGTAGCTACCTTGGCTTGCAGATCACCCGGGACAGAGCTCGCCGCACCATCACCCTGACTCAGTCACACATGGTGCAGCAGGTCCTTCAGCGCTTCGGCTTCCAGTTCTCCTCACCACAGGCCACACCTCTGGCTACCAGCCACTCGCTCTCAGCTCCACCTTCGGACGAGTCCGTAGAGCCGAGTGGCCCGTACCCAGAGCTTGTAGGCTGCCTCATGTACCTGATGACTTGCACGCGACCTGACCTCGCGTACCCTCTTAGCATCCTTGCTCGTTACGTTGCGCCTGGGAGACACAGGCGAGAGCACTGGGAGGCTGCTAAGAGGGTGCTGCGTTACTTGTGCAGTACATCAGGCATGGGGCTGGTGCTTGGAGGACGCGACAGAGTTGTCCTCACTGGTCACTCGGACGCTTCTTGGGTGGACGACCTGGCTACGCAGCGGTCGTCACAGGGTTACACCTTCAGCCTTGGCTCTGGTTCTGTCTCGTGGCGGTCCACTCGCTCTTCCTCTGTTCTCGGCTCTAGTTGTGAGGCTGAGATCTACGCCACAGCCATGGCTGCACAGGAGTTACGCTGGCTCACCTACCTGCTGACTGACTTGGGAGAGCGGCCTAGTTCTCCTCCAGTTCTGTACGGTGACAACAAGGCGGCTCTTGCCTTGTGTCAGGAGCACAGACTGGAGCACAGGACGAAGCACATTGCTCTTCGCTACTTTCTTGCTCGAGAGCTTCAGCAGCGCGGTCAGCTTCGGCTTGTGTACGTGGACTCGAAGGCCAACACTGCTGATATCTTCACCAAGGCGCTCCCGCCTAGTGATCATCAGCGGCACTGTACTTCTTTAGGCCTTGTGTCCACGTTTCCTCACTTGCTCACTGCTTGACATTCTTTGTACTGTACTTTATATATATCTTGTTGCTTGCTTGCTAGGTTTTGATCACTGTGTTGCTTGTCTTGTACTATATCTAGCACTGCATGTGAACTGGCCTTGTGGCCTTTACTTGTGCTCGGAGTGTGGTGACGTTGTGATCCACCCTGGGCTTTGCTTTGCTTTGTTGGACTGGTCTTATGACCCTTTGTTCTCCCCCACTTTGCCTATGGGGGTGTGTTAAACTCTATTATGCTTGTAGGCTGTAGTGGGGTAGCCAATATGGGGTACAACCCCAACTAGGGTTTCATATTTGTACCCAAACTCCTGCTAGTTCATTTCATTCTTGCCTAGTTATCTTGAGAGCCCATTCCAAATCAGCCTCATGATCACACCAGTAACCACGCATCTATTGTTACCGTCAGACTGGTACATCAGCCCATCATTCCACGTCAGCCTGCTTCGCCCATACATCCCCACCACAAGTCAACTGCCGCGTCACCGCCGCCATCCATGACCTGCCCTGCATCGGAGCCGATCATTGAGCCTCAAAAAATCCTGAGCCATCGGATTCGCCACCCCACTGGCACCAAGAGGATTGAATTCCTCGTTCGCTGGAAGGACCGCACGCCAACTGAGGATAGCTGGGTGCCCCTGGCCAACATCGAAAACCACCCTGCCCTGCAAGTGTACCTGAGGAGCCGGGGATTCCGCGATATACACGCACTCGCGCAGCGGAGGGGGCTTCTTTAGGGGGAGGGTAGTGTAAGGAATTTTCTCGGCATTCCTTACGGAGTCCGGCTACATCGCGTACAGCAACAGCCGTTGTTCGCCCGTTACTGCTAACGGGACTTCGCCAACTTCGCGCGCCATGTTTTGCCAAACCTCGCACTGCTGGCCCGGCCGTGTCGGCCTACGCTTCGGGACTAGCCCGAACCTCGCTGCGAGCGTAGCACTAGCTAGCTCGCATGCACCACTTTACAGTTTGCATGTTTCACAAATAAATGTTCGCTCATGCCTTTGCTCACATTTGGTACTCGTTTGACACTTGGTGCAATCCTCGCTCCCTCGATCCATTGCACCTGTAACGCGTCACAACAGACAATGCCGCGAAAACCCCACATCTCAACCTTCGGTTTCCTCAACCCCCACACCTCGACCTTTGATTTTCTCATCTATCCTGGATGCTGCGATTCCATTGAACGCGAACCAAGTCAATCAGTTTTGCCTGACTTATTTATCCGTCGATTGCGGCCTCTAAATGAGCCCACCTCCAGCGACTGCGGTCCCTGCTTTCAATCGCAAGCATCGAGTAATTCGCGCTGAAGCCGCCTGCGATGCACGCTTGGGCCTCGCCAATGCCCCTCTTCTCGCTTTCCACCCAAACGCGTTCCTCCAGTCACCGTCGCAGCGTCCCCTCACATGGCGTCTTATTCTCATTCTCGCTCTCAATCCCTTGCCCCCCCGCCGCGACAAGCGACGCAGAGCTCAAACGTATTTATGCTATCCCTCCCCACGACACGCGTTTACCTCGTAGGTTACTTCCTTCCGCCCTTCCTCGAAGTCCCGTATCGGGAGTCATCTAGCCGCCGTTTACCCGGTGCCACCTGCCGCGTCGCGCTTACTCGCGTCTCGCCACGTTCATCCGCCCCCATCGCCTCGGCCGCCGTTCGACTGCCTCGTCAGCTCCACTCCACTCCAACCGTCGACGCGGCTTTTTACCGCGAGCGCGGGCGTGCCTATCGCGTTGCGCGTGCCAGGGTCGCCTCTCAACAATGCTGCGATTCTATCGCCGTAGCCCGCTCGTCGCCGCCATGCACGGCCGCCATCTTCACGGCGGGCCGTCCGCCCTTCGCCTCGCCGCCGCCGTCGCGCTCGTCGTGGTGCTGTTGGGCTGTGCGAGCGGCGCAGCTGGCGGCGCGGAGACGATCACGTTCGTGAAGTGGAAGTACGGCACGGCCGCGGACATCGAAACCACCCTCTTCGACCGCGCTCTGTGCGGGCGTCGCGTGAGGAGCACGTGGGATGCGACCACGATGGGCGTGTCGTGGACCAACCAGGTCGGCGAGTCAGCGTCAACGCCGCCCATGTGCCGCGCCGTGGCGCTCTACGCCAGCGACGCCTGCCAGGGCGCCCCCTACCGCATCTTCATCCGCCCGCCCTCCCCGCCCGGCCAACCCAGCACCTCCGCATGGTGACGCCCGCCACGCCTCCACCCGCTCCTCCAATACGCGCTCTCGCTCGCTTGCTGTGCCGTTCCACTCCCAGTCGTTCACTCGGCGCTCACCTCTCGCCCTCCCTGCGCCCTCTCCCCCTCTCTGTGCTCCCAGGGACTTGAAGTACAACCAGCTGCCTGCATCAGTCAGCTGCGACATGGGTGAGTGAGCTGCGTGCCATTACCATGCACCGTGCCATGCACACCATGCCATGCACACCATGCCATGCACACCATGCCATGCACACCATGCCATGCACACCATGCCATGACCACCATGCCATGCACACCATGCCATGCACACCATGCCATGCACACCATGCCATGCACACCATGCCATGACCACCATGCCATGCACACCATGCCATGCACACCATGCCATGCACACCATGCCATGCACACCATGCCATGCACACCATGCCATGCACACCATGCCATGACCACCATGCCATGCACACCATGCCATGCACACCATGCCATGCACACCATGCCATGCACACCATGCCATGACCACCATGCCATGCACACCATTCCATGCACACCATGCCATGCACACCATGCCATGCACACCATGCCATGACCACCATGCCATGCACACCATGCCATGACCACCATGCCATGCACACCATGCCATGCACACCATGTCACACGCACCATGCCATACGCACCATGCCACACGCACATGCCATACGCACATGCCATACGCACATGCCATACCCACCATGCCACACGCACCATGCCACACGCACCATGCCACACGCACATGCCACACGCACATGCCATACGCACATGCCATACGCACATGCCATACGAACATGCCATACGCACATGACATACGCACCATGCCACACGCACATGCCACACGCACATGCCATACGCACATGCCATACGCACATGCCATACGCACATGCCATACGCACATGACATACGCACATGACATACGCACATGCCATACGCACATGCCATACACACATGCCATACGCACATGCCATACGCATCGTGCCATACGCATCGTGCCATACGCATCGTGCCATACGCACATGCCATACGCATCGTGCCCGGCACAGGCCAGGCCCACCTGTCACGTGGGCCGTGAGTCCACCATGTGCGAGGCAGGCTGATACCACCTGCGCACATCTGCCCGCCCCGATACCGCTGTGCGGAGCTGCTGCTTCACGCGCCAGAGGACTCAAGTCAGTCAGTGCGGGCCACAAGCAGCCCATCACATGCCACGAGCAGCCCGTCACATGCCACGAGCAGCCCGTCACATGTCACGCCCACCCCATGCCTGCTGGGCCTGTCTCGGCCCCGCTGGGCATGGCAGAGTGGGAATTGGTGTGGTGTGGGCGGGTGTCCCTATTGTGGAGCCGGCCTATGGCCGTGTGTGGCATTGCCTCATCACTGCCATTGTGCCCGCCCCGCCCACCACGGCACCATTCATCAAGTCACACGCCACCACACTGTATCGCACATATGCCAAATTCACAACACGTGCCACGCTCCCCCCCTCCCTCCCCACGTGTGCAACCCCTGTGCTCCTCGCTGCCTCCAAAGGCTGCTCTCAGGATGTGAGCTGCGCGCCGCCCGCTGTGTGCGTGGTGAGGGGCGGGCGCTCGCAGTGCGTGTGCCCCGACAACCAGCTGTACGACGCTGCCACCCAGCAGTGCACGCGTGAGTGCTGCATCCCCAGTGGAGTACTTCCTCTACTGACCTCCTTGTACTTCACACCCCCTTTTCGTTCTCACCATCTGTATTCTCTCCCTCTTCCCCCATTTCTCTAGCTTCAGCCTCTTGATGTCTCCGTTTTGCTTCTCACCAATTCTCCCCAGGCTCTTGCGTGTGCTGCATGGGGAGGCCTCATGCCGCTGATGCGAGCCAAATTCCAACATCATGCCTCAAGCGTGCTCGCCTTGCGCCTTGCCCCTTCCACCTCTCCTACCTACAGTACCCCAATCCTGTGCGACCCTGGTGTGTCCGCCCAAGCACTCCTGCAATGATGCCGTCCGTCCTCCCACATGCGTTGGTGAGCCTCTTGCTTCTCACGCTCGTGATTCTCTTATTTTGCCCCTAAGCTGTAGCTTATGCTCCATGTGTGGACGAGGCGCTATGCCTCTCATTGATGCCAATCTCTACAACATTGCCGCTCAAGCTTGCTTGCCTTGCCCCGCCCACCGCCCCTACCTGCAGCGCCCGCACCGTGTTCGATCTTCGACTGCCCCACCAGCTCCACCTGCAATGATACTGCCCTCCCTCCCACATGCGTCTGTAATAAGGGGCTTGTAATGAAAGACAAACAGTGCGTTGGTGAGTTTCTTGCTTTTCTCCTCTCGCTTCTCTCCTCTTGCTTATCACCCTTTTGCATTTCGCCGTCCTGTTTCTCACCATTATTTTCTTAAGCTGTTGCATTTTGCTGCCATTGTGCGGGGCCGCTATGCTGCTGGTTTATAGAATCTTGTCGCTCAAGCTTCTTGCTTCCCGCCGTGCTCCTCCCACCTCTCCTACCTGCAGCGCTCCGACCGTGTGACACCTACCAGTGTCAGGCCAACTTCACCTGCGATGATAGTAGCGGCGCTCCCACATGCGTCTGTAACAAGGGGCTTATACTCAACGGGACACAGTGCGTTGGTGAGTCTCTTGCTTCACACCCCCTTGCTTTCTTCTCTCCCTCTTGCGTGCCGCCATCGTTTTTGTAAGCTGTTACGTTTTGCTGCAAAAGGGGGGGGGGAGAGGGGGGCATGCTGCTGGTTTATGTCAGTCTCCAGAATCTTGCCACTCAAGCATCTTGCCACTCAAGCATCTTGCCTCGCGCCTTGCTGCTCTCCTCGCACCTCGCCTGCGTGCAGCTGCGCCAACGTGTGCGTCTTTCAACTGCCCGCCCAGCTTTGTCTGCGACGATTCTACCCTCCCTGCCAAATGCGTCTGTGCTCAGGGGCTTGTACTCAACGGGACACAGTGCATTGGTCAGTCTCTTGCATCTTTACCTTTGCTCTCCCTCTTGCATCTCTCCCTCTTGCACCTCTCCCTCTTGCACCTCTCCCTCTTGCATCTCTCCCTCTTGCATCTCTCCCTCTTGCATCTCTCCCTCTTGCATCTCTCCCTCTTGCATCTCTCCCTCTTGCACCTCTCCCTCTTGCATCTCTCCCTCTTGCATCTCTCCCTCTTGCATCTCTCCCTCTTGCATCTCTCTCTCTTGCTTACCACCCACGTGCTTCGCGCTCTCTTGCTTCGCACCCCCTTGTTTGACTCCCGCTTGCGTCTCTCCCTTTTGCTTCTCTCCTTGTTGCTCCGTTCCCCCTTGCTTCACGCCAACTTTTCATAAGCTGTCGCAGCATGTGGGGGAAGGCGCCATGCCTCTAATTAACGCCACGCGCTAATATGTTGCCATCCACTTTGCTCCTGCCACCTCGCCTACCTGCAGTGCCCAAGCCCACCTGTGCCACCACCGAGTGTCCCGTCGACTCCACCTGCACCGATACTGGCGACTCTCCCAAATGCGTCTGCAATGGGATGCTTGAAATGAAAGAAAACCGCTGTGGTCAGCGTCTTGCCTCTCGCCCTCTTGCCTCTTGCCCTCTTGCCTCTCGCCCTCTTGCCTCTCGCCCTCTTGCCTCTCACCCTCTTGCCTCTCGCCCTCTTGCCTCTCGCCCTCTTGCCTCTCGCCCTCTTGCCTCTCACCCTCTTGCCTTCGCCCTCTTGCCTCTCACCCTCTTGCCTCTCACCCTCTTGCCTCTCGCCCTCTTGCCTCTCACCCTCTTGCCTCTCACCCTCTTGCCTCTCACCCTCTTGCCTCTCACCCTCTTGCCTCTCACCCTCTTGCCTCTCGCCCTCTTGCCTCTCCCTCTTGCCTCTCACCCTCTTGCCTCTCACCCTCTTGCCTCTCACCCTCTTGCCTCTCCCTCTTGCCTCTCACCCTCTTGCCTCTCACCCTCTTGCCTCTCACCCTCTTGCCTCTCACCCTCTTGCCTCTCGCCCTCTTGCCTCTCACCCTCTTGCCTCTCACCCTCTTGCCTCTCACCCTCTTGCCTCTCACCCTCTTGCCTCTCACCCTCTTGCCTCTCACCCTCTTGCCTCTCACCCTCTTGCCTCTCACCCTCTTGCCTCTCACCCTCTTGCCTCTCACCCTCTTGCCTCTCACCCTCTTGCCTCTCACCCTCTTGCCTCTCGCCCTCTTGCCTCTCACCCTCTTGCCTCTCACCCTCTTGCCTCTCACCCTCTTGCCTCTCGCCCTATTGCCTCTCACCCTCTTGCCTCTCACCCTCTTGCCTCTCACCCTCTTGCCTCTCACCCTCTTGCCTCTCTCGCCCTCTTGCCTCTCACCCTCTTGCCTCTCGCCCTATTGCCTCTCACCCTCTTGCCTCTCGCCCTATTGCCTCTCACCCTCTTGCCTCTCACCCTCTTGCCTCTCACCCTCTTGCCTCTCACCCTCTTGCCTCTCGCCCTATTGCCTCTCACCCTCTTGCCTCTCACCCTCTTGCCTCTCACCCTCTTGCCTCTCACCCTCTTGCCTCTCTCGCCCTCTTGCCTCTCACCCTCTTGCCTCTCGCCCTATTGCCTCTCACCCTCTTGCCTCTCGCCCTATTGCCTCTCACCCTCTTGCCTCTCACCCTCTTGCCTCTCACCCTCTTGCCTCTCACCCTCTTGCCTCTCACCCTCTTGCCTCTCACCCTCTTGCCTCTCACCCTCTTGCCTCTCGCCCTCTTGCCTCTCACCCTCTTGCCTCTCACCCTCTTGCCTCTCACCCTCTTGCCTCTCGCCCTATTGCCTCTCACCCTCTTGCCTCTCACCCTCTTGCCTCTCACCCTCTTGCCTCTCACCCTCTTGCCTCTCTCGCCCTCTTGCCTCTCACCCTCTTGCCTCTCGCCCTATTGCCTCTCACCCTCTTGCCTCTCGCCCTATTGCCTCTCACCCTCTTGCCTCTCACCCTCTTGCCTCTCACCCTCTTGCCTCTCACCCTCTTGCCTCTCACCCTCTTGCCTCTCACCCTCTTGCCTCTCACCCTCTTGCCTCTCACCCTCTTGCCTCTCACCCTCTTGCCTCTCGCCCTCTTGCCTCTCACCCTCTTGCCTCTCACCCTCTTGCCTCTCACCCTCTTGCCTCTCGCCCTATTGCCTCTCACCCTCTTGCCTCTCACCCTCTTGCCTCTCACCCTCTTGCCTCTCACCCTCTTGCCTCTCTCGCCCTCTTGCCTCTCACCCTCTTGCCTCTCGCCCTATTGCCTCTCACCCTCTTGCCTCTCACCCTCTTGCCTCTCACCCTCTTGCCTCTCACCCTCTTGCCTCTCACCCTCTTGCCTCTCACCCTCTTGCCTCTCACCCTCTTGCCTCTCACCCTCTTGCCTCTCACCCTCTTGCCTCTCACCCTCTTGCCTCTCACCCTCTTGCCTCTCGCCCTCTTGCCTCTCACCCTCTTGCCTCTCACCCTCTTGCCTCTCACCCTCTTGCCTCTCACCCTCTTGCCTCTCGCCCTCTTGCCTCTCACCCTCTTGCCTCTCACCCTCTTGCCTCTCACCCTCTTGCCTCTCGCCCTATTGCCTCTCACCCTCTTGCCTCTCACCCTCTTGCCTCTCACCCTCTTGCCTCTCACCCTCTTGCCTCTCACCCTCTTGCCTCTCGCCCTATTGCCTCTCACCCTCTTGCCTCTCACCCTCTTGCCTCTCACCCTCTTGCCTCTCACCCTCTTGCCTCTCTCGCCCTCTTGCCTCTCACCCTCTTGCCTCTCGCCCTATTGCCTCTCACCCTCTTGCCTCTCACCCTCTTGCCTCTCACCCTATTGCCTCCCACCCTTTTGTGTCTCTCCCTCTTTCTTCTCACCCACTTGCTTCTCGCCATTTTTCCCTGTTGCGTTTGCTGCTGATGTGCGTGCGATTGTATGCCTCTGCTTTATGCCAATCTTTAAACTTTTGCCGCTCAAGCGTGCTTGGCGCCATGCTCCTCGCCCCTCTCCCGCCGGCAGTGTTTGATCCCTACTGTGGGCGCGTCCTGTGTCCGCCCGGCTCCTTCTGCAATCGCACTGCCCTCACATGCATCTGCCCTCAAGGGCTCGTATACCGAAACAATTTGTGTCAGGGTGAGTCTCCGGCTTCTCACCCTCTTGCTTCTCACCCACTTGCCTCTCACCCTCTTGCTACATACCTGCTGTTTCTCTCACTCTTGCATTCGCCCTCTTGCTTCTCGCCATAGTTTTCGTAATCTGTTGCGTTGCTGCATATGTGGGAGGCGCCCTGCCTCTGGTTTATGCCAATCTCTAGAATTTTGCCGCTCGAGATTGCTTGTCTTGCACTGTGCTCCTCTTGCCTCTCCTACCTGCAGAGCCCGAACCCTTGTGTGGGTCCATCATGTGTCCGGACATGACCTCCTGCGATAATGCTCCCCAGCTTCCCACATGCCGCTGTAAGGGGGGCTTGAATGAAAGACCACCAATGCGTTAGTCATCCGTTTCCTTCTCACCCTCTCTTGTTTCTCACCCTCTTGCTTCTCGCGTTCTTGCTTCTCGCGCTCTTGTTTTCTCTTTCTTACCTCTGTCTTGAACGAATCTCCCCCTCTCGCGTCCGCTATATTTTCCTAAGCAGTTCCGTTTGCAGCATATGTGGGGAAGGCGCCATGCGTCTGATTTTATGCCACTCTCCAGAATTTTGCCACTCAGCCTTGCCTGCCTGCGCCTTGCTCCTCCCGCCTCTCCTACCTGTAGCATTTGGCCGACCGTCATGTGCGACCATCGTGTGTCAGCCCAACTCCTCCTGCAATGATACTGCCCGACCTCCCACATGCGTCTGTGATAGGGGGTTCAAAGCGAAAGACAAGCAGTGCATTGGTGAGCCTCTTGCTTCTCACCCTCTTGATTCTCACTCTCTTGTTTCTTAATCTCTTGCCTCTCATTCTCTTGCCTCAACTCTCTTGCTTCTCACTCTCTTGCTTCTCACTCTCTCGCTTTTCACTCTCTTGCTTCTCACTCTCTTGCTTCTCACTCTCTTGCTTCTCACTCTCTTGCTTCTCACTCTCGTGCTTCTCACCCTAAGCTGTTGCTTGTGCTGCTGATCTGTTGGAAGCGATATGCCTCTGATTTGCACTTTCCTTTTCCCGCCTCTCCTGTTTGCTTCTCTCTCCTCCCGCTTCACTCGAGCTTTCTTTCACCCCAGCTGGTGTCACAACCATCTGTCCCCACAAACCTCATGCTTACCCTCCTTCATTTACTCAGCTGCCTTCCATTACCTCCCTTTTCCCCCCTCTTCCCCTCCCTCCCCTCACTTTCCCCCTCTGCTCGCTCCCTCCTCTCGCTCCCTGTGTGGCGGCATGCCAGCGTATGACCCGTGTGAAGGGGTGCAGTGTCCCGACAACGCCTTGTGCAGTGCCAACACTGGCGCCTGCATGTGCAGCAATGGCTACACCAAGAAGAAGGGCCTCTGCATTGGTGAGGGAGAAGAGGGAGAGGCCTATGCACTGGTGAGGGAGAAGAGAGAGAGGCCTATGCACTGGTGAGGGAGCAGTGCAACAATTATTTGACTTAAAACCGGAAGGCCAAGAAGGCCCAAAATAGTTCAACCTTCCTAACCTCGGTTGAGTGTGGCCCTCGCACCCAAAATCTTTGCCAATTGTATTGCTTGCCCCAACCAAGCTTCCTAACGTTGAACTTCTTGGCCCGCAGGTTTTAAGTTGCTTTACACACATCTCACTTTTATTTCGCACTTTCATCTCACTTTCACTTCCTTCTCACTTTCGCTGCACCTGCAACCCTTATTCACCAGTCCGTGCTCATATTACATGCGTGCTCCTCTTACTACCTCATGTGCTTTTCGTGTTTGACATGTGCTACAGTTGCTTCAATATTACTCATTTCCCCCTCTCTCATCTCATCTGGTGGTAATTGTTCCCATCGATCTGCTTCTCCCCTATTCAGCCGTGTGCAAGCCAGCATGCCCCAGCAAAGCTGCGTGTGTGGTGGAGGAGGGCAAGCCCGTGTGTCGCTGCAAGCAGGGATACGTGATGAAGAAGAACAAGTGCACGCGCTCAATGCCACTGTCCACGTGACGGCTTGGTTGAGCTGCCAAGTAGGTGATCTAATGGTCGATAGTCTTCTTTTGTCCGACTTTCTCCCGAAATCCCTGACACCCACCACAACGAACATGCCATCCTGGTTCATGCGTTCACATGGACTTGGTGTCTGCCCATCCATCAGCATTCTCCATCCACAGCCCCAGCCTCTTGTTTTCCAACTTATCTTTCGTCCCCATTGTGCATTTCCACCCTGCTCCACTTTCCCGTGGGAGTAGTGGGGTGGTGGGAGGAGCACCACTGGAGGAGAAGCGCTCAGCAGCTGTGTCATCCTAGATTCGAGCATTCTCTGTATTTGCCCACCTTGGGTGCTGCACTATCAACACCACCAATGTTGCTACAATGGTCCACCCATGCTACAATGTTTCTAGTTTTTTGTCTTTCTATTTCACTCTTTTATGCCATGTATTGTATTCCTATGGGCAGTTGCGACTTGTTGCTTATAGGTTTTGGGTAACACTTATTGAATGTTTTTTTATGCGATTGTACAATAAATTATCTCATTCTATATGCATTGCATACCATACCATTTTTTCTTCCATCGCTTCACAATGCTTGGGACTTAAAGCCCGGGGTCAGCATGGTAATTTATCAAGTTATGTGGGTTTGAAATTGTGTTGGCGAAACCTTCAAAACAAGTATTTCGGCAAAGTCAGTGTAGCGAGAGAGCGATAGATTGACGAGGGGAAAAGGGGTCTCGCCAAACGTGAACTGACAAACTTGAGGGCAGTGTCAGGCGACCAGAAGGAGTGTCGCAAGGATTGTTCTTCAGCCAATCAGGTTCAAATAGTGGAGATCTCCACGCACTATTCAAGTACTAGCAAAAACGAGAAGGGGAAGAAAACACGAACAACGATCAAGCTCACAACTTCCCGTCTGAAATAACCGCAGGAGCTAACAACAGAACGTGCAAACGTTGGTAACGTGCAAGAACATAAACATGCGGGGTCGCAGGAAGGAGCGTTGAGAAGAGCGCGAGACATCGCGATATGGGAGTACTTCATGTTGCATTAGGCAAGTCGATTGTCTCTGCAGCGCTTAGGACAACGGTTTCGGGCTATTGCTCTCGTATACTGGGCTTGAAAGTGCCTATTAGTTAGGGTAACGCCACGCCGTGGGGCATCCACAATACGCAGACCCTAAGGGTTACGCAACTGTACTCTGTCAGCCACCGGGCGCCCACGGGCGGGTAGCAGCGCGTGCACCCGGAGACGACCATCCCCCTCACCGGTTTACGCGCAGCGCGCGCAACTGGTCGTTTAGCATCGTGTCCCACTCCTCTCCTCCTCCCGTGCGCCCCGCCCCCCGCCGCCCGCCGACGCGCTCGACGCTGGCGGAGGAGAACCAAGGGACGGCAGAGGGAGCTGCGACGGAAAGCTTATACCTAAACTAGCTTTTATCGGCCTGCCACGCGTTTCCTAGTTACGTGCCTAGCCTTGTGGATTAGGAGTACTACTTGGTCGTCAAGTTATGTGAGAGGTGACCACGGCAACCTCATGAGGGATGTTCGGATCTGTTGTGCCAGGGTCCTCGCTAGTTTCAGAACCCGCCTGACGCGTCAGACATTTTTTATTCCTGGTAACTTATGCGTCAGATATTATCATATGCCTAAACTTCTAAATCAGAAATTACAAAAAAAACTACCTACTGTTATCAGCATGTCTACTCTAGTTCAGTCAGGTCTAGGCCTAGCCTAATGCTACTTTCTGATCACCAGGTTTCAGCTTCTCTACTCACTGTCAGAATCAGTGGCCAGGGAAAGGGTTGCACGAACATCTACGCCATCGTCTTCACTGTCACTTTCTGGAAGCTTGTCCCTCTTACGTCTCTTCCTCACAGCAAGGGAGGCCTTCTCGGCAGCCTCTGTCTCTGGTGCCGCATCATCTGCACCTTCCGCCAGCCCCCTGCGCTTGTGGCCCTTAGCCACACCACTGACTTCCTTGGCAGGGCGTCGCTGTCTTGCGCCTCGCCACAGCTTCACTACATCGTCCCAGTCTGGCTCGTACTGCAGGAGAGAGATGCACATGAGATCAGCAAGCCTGGCGTCGCACAAGTTGCCACGAAGCCAGGACTTGATGACATTCTGGCGACTGAAACCACGCTCGCACTCCACTGTGCTGAGCGGCAAGACTGCGACGGCCATCCACAAGCGGACGAGGTTGGGGTACGACGTCTCCCAGTCGTCGCTTCGCAGCATGTTCTTGAGGCCTCCGTGGAAGGTTTGATCCTTGTACTGCGCGTACATCATCCGTGTGAAGCGCGGCAGCTCACGTTCGGCTTTCTTCCAGCTGACACCTAGCAGGCACAAGGAAACCAAACAAGCAGTCAGTGCCAGTGGTCAAAGATGTACAAAACCAGTTACAAGTCATCGCGCAGTTAGTTTGGCGGCTAGGCAGATGCGTACCAGGCAAAGCGCAACTGTCGCCGTTGAAGAGCGTGCGAAGGGAGCGGAACCACTCTTCCGTGATGCGATCTCGCTTGGCAGCACCATCTGGATAGGCGTCGGGCAGAAAGAGCTTGGAACCAACAATGGTCGCCAAGCTCTTAAACCGGAACTTGAGGCGGCCGATCACTTCCAGTGCAAACTTCTTGGCAAGAAGAACACATGACTCCAGATCCGGTGCTGATTCCACGCCTGGGATGGGCAGCTCGTGCAACTGGAAGGTGTGCGTGACAGCGTTGCCTTCACTGTCCATCCCCTCCACGTTGACTTCACGGCGGGAGGGATGCGTGCGTTCTTCCAGGAACGCACTGAGACGGTCGCTGTCCTCTGCAAAGTTGACACCGTACTCCACGTAGCGCGCATTCAGCTTTGCGCACGTGTTCTCCACCATCCCCGATACGCGCGTGATGTCCACCTGAAACAGAACGAAGGAAATGATGTTAGCACAGCGGATTGCAACGACCCAAGGTAGACAACTTGCTAAACTTTATAATAGCTTTAACTCACCGCTCGCCTCTGGAATTTCCTGTTCAGGTCGTTCAGCTCCTTGAGGACATCGGCAATGAAGAACAAGAAGAAGTGGAACTTCAAGCTTGTCACCATGTTATAGGTGTCCTTGTCTTGCTCATGCAGTAACACGATCGCCGCGGGAAGGACGGCCACAAAGCGCTCGATGGCATCTCCGCGCGCGAGCCATCGCACGTCTTTGAAACCCTGCATCTCCAGATGCGTCGCGTGCAGAACCTGCTGGAGCTCGAGAAAACGATGGTGGACGACGGAGCTGTTGGAGATGAGGCTCGCCACTGAACGCACCACTTTGTCGACGATGTTGAAGTCGGGCACGTTTGTTGCAGCGTCTTTAGCTGCAAGCGCCTCTCTGCACAACACAGCCATCAGAACAGTAGGGGATCAACGTGGGTATACAAGGTGGAAGGGTACATGCTTGTATAAACCAATGATGCTCACCGGTGAGCGACGCAATGAGTTGCCACAAGATGCGGAACGCGCAACCGCAGCTGAACGCAGATCCCGTTGTTTTCTCCGGTCATCACACTCGCGCCGTCGGTACTGATGCCCGTGATCTTACGGATATCCACTCCAGTGTTCTCCAGATGTGCGAGGAGCACGGCGAGCAAAGATGACGCGTCGCACTTCTCCACGGTGAGATGCCCGAAAAACTCGCACTCCACCTTCGCCTCCTTGAAGAAGCTCAAGTACATGATCATATGCTTCCCACGACGCCTATCTGTTGACTCGTCCAGCTGGATCCCCAAGAAGGGTGACTCGATGATGTACTGCATCTGCCGAGCCTTGAGGTGCTTTGTCAGTGCCTCTGTCATCTGCCGAAATCCATAGCTGCACGTAAAAGAGAACAGAAACGATTAGTATTGCCGTCATGGATGCAGAGAATAGTAACCCACGATTGTATCGGACTTACTCTGACTGGTAAGTCCCCAGCGCCTTATCCGGAATGTTGGGCGTCTTGAGCAGTTGCAGTAACGACACAAGCCCCACAAACAACGCGATGGGAACATCCGACTTGCAAATGAATAAAACAACAAGAAGAAGCTGCTTCAACCGCGCAAGTTCACCAGCCTCATCCTCATACTCGTCAATCCCGCGCTGACAAACCTTCCCACCTTCCGCGCGCTCCTTCCGGTTGAAGGCGTCCTGGTGCTTCCGGGACAAACCATGCTTGCGCATGGTTTGCTTCTGGATGTCGATCCCCCCTTGCCCGTTCTTCCCGTACTGCCAGTTAGGAGGACCGTATGTTGTGCAGATCGTGCATTTCATGCATGGCTTTCCGTCGTCGCGCTGCGAAATCACCAGCCACGGGAACCGTCGCTGCCATATGTCGCGGCACTTCGCCCGCAACTCCTTCAAGAGAGCGTCCGGGTCAGGCACTAGCACGGTGGGCGTTGACGGACCGGGGTCACGCTGCGGTGCACTTCCTCCAGCAGCAGCAGCAGGTGGCGTGGTGGTCGTTGCCTCCGCACGCGGCCGAGTTTGCGTGATGCGTACGTGTGGCACACGAGTTCGTGCGAACCGAATCGTGCTTTGCGTGAATCGCGCAGCCGTTGGGAACCGAATACGGCTGGCAGACCGTGCAGCACTGACGGTAGACGTGGCAAATCTTCCGCCGTTATTGCTCGGCGATGCATCGACGGGCTGGTCGCTTAGCTGACGGCGTAGATTCGCCTCTGGCCATGGCTCGGTACTAGCAGTGGGAGGATAGTCTGAGGGCAACACGGGTGTGGGCGGCTCGGCTGTAGGAAATACGGGCGTGGCGGTGGTCGGGGCAACGAGTCTGAGGAAGTCTAGGCCAGTCCTCTGTTGTGGAGCACTAGAAGTGAGAGGTGCAGCAGGTCGGGTCTCTACCGGCAAGTCACCAGGATCATCCATGGGGAATGATGCCTGGGGGAGAAACGAGAAAGCTTCGCTAGGGCTGAGCTGAGGGTAGGCGTGGCACCTGAGGGGGTTAAAACAGGAGGAACTAGACCATACATGGGATGGCACGCACCGCGGTGCCCCATCGAACACATGGACCAGCGCGACGAAGGAGCATCGTCGGTGCGAGCCGCTGCAACCCACTTTCATGTGTGCTGTAAAAAACTGACCAATGAGCGCAAGAGCTGCAGCAGAATCTTCCAGCAACAAGCACGTCAGGTTGTCAATGGCCGACCCCGCCTGTACCTAGACAGCCAACGGTGCGCGAACGATGCGCCGTCACCCCAAACTTGACAGGGGATGCTCGGTAACTGCCGTGATTGACGGAAGTACCGTCAATCACGGCACCCTGTATAAACCTCGGTTTCAGACAAACATGATAAGGGTCCCTTGTAAATCAGATAAACTAGGAAAAACACTTCTAACTCAATCAGACAAATTCTAAATGTCAGTTCTAACCCATCAGATATTCAAAACAATGGAGACTTAGAAACCAGATTGCACCACAAAAAAACCCCTGTTTTTAAAGACAAACAGACAAAAAAGTCTGATGTCGAGGACCCTGGTTGTGCGACTGGGCACAGGAACCAATCAGGAATGACCGTCGCAAGATGTTTTCCCTGAGTCGCGAGAGTTCTTTCAAACAAAAGCGGGTAACCCTGTTTTTAGCGACTTCAAGTTCAAGAATCTTGAACTTGAAATATACCATGCTGTACCCGGGCTTTAATGTTTATATATGATGGTATATAATGTTTAAAAAACTGAGACAGCGGGAATGAAGTGAAGTACGGTAGGTAGGAAAGGTTGGGTACAAATAACAAACCCTAACTAACATATACTCTCTACAGCACGCCCCACTATAGGCCAGCACAATCATATGTATACAGTTTGAAACACCTCCATAGGTGAAGTGAGGGATAGCAAGAGAGAGAAACAACCACAAATGATCACAAGACCAATCAAAAGAAGAAGCAGGGTGGATCACACGATCACCACACAGTCCGAGCACAAGCAAGTGGCCACAAGGCCAGTTCACATGCAGTGTTATAACAGCAAGAACAATACAATGATCAAAACCTAGCAAGTGTACACATGCAGGTATAGATAGATGTACAACAAGTACGCATAGAGATCAAGAGCTAAGTAAGTGGGGCAAAATTGGCACAACGCAAAGAGCTGTGCAGAACCGCTGATGCCCACTAGTCCCAAGTGCCTTGGTGAACATTATCAGCGGTGTTGGCCCAAGGGGCCACGATGCGAACCTGACCACTCAGCTGCAACTCTCGCAGCAGAAAGTATCGAACTGCAATGTGCTTCTTTTTGTGCTTAAGACTTTGCCCTCGACACAAGGCAATCATGGCCTTGTTGTTAACGAACAGAACTGGTGAAGGCCGAGGCCACTCACCCTAGTCGGTGAGCAAGTAGGTCAGCCAGAGCAACTCCTGCCCAACCATCCAGCATAGATCTCGGCCTCACAGATGGAGCCGAGCACATAACCAATGCCAAGGCTGAAAGTGTAGCACTGTGAAGACTTGGAAGTCGCCTAGTTGTCGGCCCACGAGTCGTCTGAGTGTTCTGTGAGTACAAATGGGCCCCGTCCCCCAAGCACCAGCCCAAGCCTGATGTACTGGCCAAGTAGTGCAGCACCCTCTCAGCAGCCAACCAGTCCTTAGGTCGATGTCTCCTGGGTGCAACGTAGCGAGCCAGGATGCTGAGAGGTTACACGAGGTCAGGCCAAGTGCACATCATCAGGTGCATGAGGCAACCCACAAGCTCTGTGTATAGATCATTCGGCTCTACGAGCTCGTTCGAAGGTGGAGTTGAGACCAAATGGTCTGTAGGTAGAAGAGTGGGTTGTTCCGAGGAAAACTGAAGGCACACACGTTGAAGGACCTATTGCACCATGTGTGACTGATTTAGTCTGATGGTGCACGCTGCTCTGTTCCGGGTGATCGGCAAGCCAAGATGGGTTCACAGTTTAACCAGATCAATATATCTTCAGCAGCTCAGCCTTCAAAAGGGCCAGTGCCTCACGGTCAGCAGTAGCAAAGACCAAGTCGTTGACGTACATGAGGATTTAGAACGACAGAAGAGAAGGGTCAGTGCGCTGAAACAGCGATGTGTCAGCAGTCGAAGGAGCAAAGCCAAGAGCCGCAAGTGTACTTCGCGATGTGTCATGCCACTCACGGGGCACTTGACGGAGACGCCGTCGAAGGCTCCAGTTGGTACCCACAGAAAACGACCCAGTGAAGCCAGGTGGGCGGCGCAGCCATATCTCCTCATGGAGGCTGCAGCCCTGCAAGAAAGCTTTTAAGAAGTCGAGCGAGTGCAGCTCGTAGTCACATTGTGCTGCAACGTGCAGTAGCGTCCGAAGAGCCATCATCTTCGGGTTGGGGAAGTAGGTACGGAAGAAGTAGACTCGCTGACGCTGACTAAAACCTCGTACAACATAATGTGTCTTGAAGACGGGGGGGGGGAGACCCGGTGGCCCCTTCAACCTGAAAATCCACATGCCATCGACGTACGTAGGAGAGGTAACTGCGTCGACGTACATTCTATTGGACTTCCAGGATACCATCTCCGCTTCCATAGCTGTCTGCCACTAAGAAGGCCAAGGAACCGTGATCGCCTCAGCGTAAGAGCGCAAGGTCGGGACGCCCAGTGCATCCGGGTCTCCCTCAGGGGCATGCAGCACGAGGTACTCCAACTCAAATTGCCTGTCCTCAAGGACTTCATAGGTCAAGATCACCCACGATGGACACAGGGCAGGCCGAGTAAGGAACCAGTCTCGCGAGGTAGTCAAGGCAACAAGTAGCAGCAAATTCAGTGAGCTCCGCGACCAAGGCAGACATAGCAGCAGATGAAAAGGTAGGGTCCGTCACAAGCATGTTAAGACAATGAGTGACAGTCAGACTGGCAGCGCGAGCAAGGTCAGACACAAGGTCAGGAACGTCAGGAAGAGACGATGGGGGATGTAACGGCAGGACATCAGACTGTGACATAGAGAAAGGACGAATTGTTATGGTGTGAGTACTAGGAACAGGTGGAGGGCTAGCATGAGAGAAACGAGTCAAGCAACAGGTGAGGTAGCACGAGATGCAAGATCCTGTAACACAGTCGGTGAGTCGGTCAACGGGGACTAACGAGGACGAGCAGGCAGAGGAGAGCCAGGCGGCAAACGCGCCTGAGACATGTAAGGCGGAGGAAATAAGTAGAGGAGGAGTAGTACCAGCGGCAGACGAGTTTGCAGAGGCAGGCGGAAGACTGAGAAGGTAGTGAATCTCTGACCCAGGTAGCGGCAGCGACGACTGCGGCTGCTCTCATAACAACAGCCACTACTGCACGAGCAGTGGTGCACCCCCAAAAGTAGCTCCTCTAGTGCTAACTCCCTAAACGCCTCCAGCTCCAGCACGACCAACCCCCTCAGTTGCAGTACCACCAACACCACCAGCTCCAGTACTGCTAGCTCCGGGGGCCACTAGCACCTCCAGCTCTAGTACCTCCAGCACCACCAGCTCCAGTAGCTCTAGCTCCTCCAGCTCCACCTCTAACACCCCAAGAACCTTCAGCAGCCGACCGAGGTAGTGGCAGCGAAGACTACTGCTGCTCGCAAAACAAGGGCCACCGCGATAGTGATTGCAATGTACCCTCAGAACCTCCAACAACAATGCCCTCCATTCCACCAACACGAGGACGCTTAGCACCCCCTGAGACAACACCCTCAGGGTCAGCACCCCCAGAATCAGCACCCCCAGAGCCCGCACCTCCTGAGTTACCACCTCCAGAACCAGCACCCCCAGAGCCCGCACCTCCAGAGTCACCACTCCCAACAACACCAAAGCCCGCTCAGTCCACAGAAACAAGCTGCAGAGGCGATGAAGTCGATCGAGGCGGAAAACGAGGAGGTGTCTTTAAGTGCGGTGAGCGGCGAGAGGCGCGGTGAGCGTGACGAGCTCTAACGTTGCTAGTGTTTGGGAAAACCAGGGCGAGAGGCGGGGATTGACAGTGCAGCTCGCTTGGTGGGTGGGTACGGTGGGGTCATCAATAGAGAGGTGTAAAAGAAGGGCCTCTCATTCTCACCACCCAGCTGCAATGCGACGCGACGTGGGGGCACCATGCACGCACTTGGATGCAGGTTCGGGGTGGGTGAGATGGGGTGAGGTGGGTGTCCATGTCGTGGGGGCGTGCGGTGCATTGCTGTGCTGCACTGATGGTGGGTGATTGGCCCATAAGGGATGTGATTGGTTCAACAACCAATCACATTATTTTATGCATTCAGTCGGTGACAACGACGCAACCGTCGCGTCGGGAAAATTCGTTTTTCCCTCTGCGTCAGCGCTGTAGATGGGAACTTTTGCGTGATTGACGGGAAATGTACCTGGACAGCCGAAACTCAAGGCTCCAGCACGAACCTGTAATAGCATAATTTCAGCCTACATTCTCGTTACAGCGCTGATCAATCAGCGAACACTTTGTAAAAAAACGCTAAGAAATCAGCCCTTACAAAAAAAAAAAAAAAAAAAAAAAAAAAGAAGCAACAACAACAACAACAACAACAACAACAACAACAACAACAACAACAAACAAACAAACAAACAAACAAACAAACAAATAAACACTGGAAAATCAGCCGATACATTAAAAAAAAAAGGCTAGAGATTCGCGAATCAGCCAACACATTAGCCACATGTTTGAAAATTAGCCTCCAAAGCCTAAATCAGCCTTTTTTCTCTGAAACATGAGGCCATGCCCCTAACCCCTACACTGGCTTAACTCGTACACACAAATAGGTGTCCTATATAAGGCTTGTCAAACTATATATGTAATTATGATTAGGTGTAGGTTGTAGTGGGGTAGCCAATTTGGGGTACACCCTTTTAGGGTTCTCATACTTGTACCCAAACACTCTCGATAGTCATCATCCTTGCTTCTATATCGACATGGTATAGAGCAGGTCCTTCCTAAGGGCCATTCTTTTTAGGGCCCACTATTCCGCCTGCGGTTACCGCATTACCCCACTGCCCTACATGCGTCGCGCTGCCTAGCGCACGCCACCTGCGCGCTGCCCCTGCTGGCTGCGCGTCACTACTGCAGCGCGTGTTTTTTCTAGCGCACTGCTCTGCTTGCTACGCCCCGCGCGCGCTGCTCGTCGCGCCGCCCCGCAGCCCCGTGCGCCGCCCGCCTTGCTGCTGCGGCTGCCTGCTGCGCCCGCGCGCCGCCCGTTGCGTCGCCCCGCAGCCCCGCGCGCGCCTGTTGCGTCGCCCCGCAGCCCCGCGCGCCGCCTGCTCTGCTGCTGCGGCTGCCTGCTGCGCCCGCGCGCAGCCCACCCTGCTGTCGAGGCGGCCTGCTGCGCCCGCGCACCGCCCGTTGCGCCGCCCCGCAGCCTCGTGCACTGCCCGCCCTGCTGCCGCGGCTGCCTGCTGCGCCCGCGTGTCGCCTGTCTCGCCGCCTCGCAGCCCCGTGCGCCGCCCGCCCTGCTGCCGCGGCTGCCTGCTGCGCCTGCGCGTCGCCCGTCGCGTCGCCCCGCAGCCCCTTGCGCCGCCCGCCCTGCTGCCGTGGCTGCCTGCTGCGCCCTCGCGCTGCCCGTCCCGCTGCCCTGCAGCTCCCTGCACGGGACCCGCCCTGCCGGCCGCCTGCAGCCTTGTGCGCCGCCCGCCCTTCTGCCGCTGCCGCCTGCCGCGCCCACGCGCTGCCCATCCCGCTGCCCTGCGGCTCCCTGCGCGGGACCCGCCCTACTGCCCTGCCGGCCGCCTACAGCCTTGCGTGCCGCCTGCCTTGCTGCCCGTCGGCTGCCTGCTGCCCCGCGCGCCACCTCTGCGCCTGCCCCTCCTGCGGCCGCCTGCTTCAGCCTAGCGCGCCACCCCTGCTACTACTGCTTGCCTGCCATCGCTCTGCCCTGCCAGTCCCGCGCCAGCAGCGATGGTCACCCTCCGCGTTTTGTCGTTCGACACTGAGGGCCGCCCGGTTCAGTTCGAAACCTGGCTAGATGACCTGCAGATGTTCTTAATGAGCGATAGCAAGGACAATGTTTCACTTTTTGACCACACGTCTGGTGCCTCAGTCGCTCCTGCTGCCACAGCTGAGCTTAGCGCCCACTCCCAATGGCAGACTCGTGATGCCGCTGCTCGCCTAGCCGTTCGCAACCACCTGCCGTTAGCCGAACTTCAGCACTTTGGCGAGCACAAAACTGCTAAGGCCCTGTACGACACTGTAGTTGCTCGCTACATCTCCCCTGCCACTGCTGAGCTTAGCCGCCTCATGCTACCCTACCTGTTTCTGGAGTTGTCCACCTTTGCTACAGTTGCCGATCTTATCACCCACCTTCGCACTAGTGACACTCGCCTTCGCGCCGCCCTTCCCAAAGAGTTCTGTGCTAAGAACCTGCCTCTGATGTACTGGACCCTTCACTTCATAGTCACCTGTCTCCTTGACTCTCTCAGCTTGGTCAGGGACCACTTTCTCGCTCGCTGTCCCACCGAGCTCACCGTCGACCTCCTAGAGCAGCACCTCCTTGAAGCAGAGAAGAGCATTGTCGCAGTAGCTGCTGCTCGTGGCGCTCCTCGCACCCCCATCTTTGAGGGGTGCTCTCCCTCTCCCCTCGCCCCCTCCTTCGCTACTGCTGCTGCTGTCGACTTCCTTGGTGCTGAGTCTGCTGGTGCTGCTTCTGCTCCAAGTGGGAGGCACCACAACGGCAAGGGCAAGGGAGCCAAGGGTAGCGGAGGTGGCACCGGGGGGGGTGGTGGTGGAGGCAGTCGAGGAGGAGGAGGGACGGGTGGCGGGAGTACTGGCGGGAGTGGTAGCGTCGGTAGCGGCGGTCGAGGCGGTGGCGTCGAAGGGGGTGGCGGCGGGGGTGGTAGCAGCAATGGCGGCGGCGGTGGCGGCCGGGGCGGTGGTGGCGGCGGCGGTGGCGGTCGGGGTGGAGGCGCTGGCGCTGGCCACCGACAGCAGCAACAGCAGCGTCCCCAGACATCCCAGCAGCTTCGTGAGTGGCTTGCTCAGCGTTGGAAGTCTTGGGGTGGTGGTCGCTGCCCTTATGTCATTCGCACAGGTGAACATAAGGGTCAGACGTGCAACAAGTTCCACACTCAGTACCGCTGCTTCTTCCGCCTTGACGATGCCTGGCGTGAGGAGATGGGCGATGAGTATGAGCGCCCTCGTTGGCATGAGCTGTGGAAGGCTGGTGTAGACATTTTTGCTCTTGACTTTGATGCTATTATCTCTGCTATGTATGCATTGGAATATAGTGCTGACGGTGACAGTTACTTGTGTGTGCCGCCTGACCCAGGTATAGAGGCTGCTGCCTTAGGTGCGAGCGAGTCTGCTCACCCAGGTATAGAGGCTGCTGCCTTAGGTGCGAGCGAGTCTGCTCTCTCAGGTACTGCGCCTACTGAGGCCTTGCACACCTTCACGCTTAACTCAGGTGCTTCACGCTGCTACTTCTTCCGTGACAGTGCCGCACTCACACCGCTCCCTACGCCTGTCGCCGTCTCTCTGGCTGACCCCTCAGGGGGCCCAGTTCTTGCACGGTCCACCACTGTGCTTCCGTGCCCGGCGGTCCCGTCTGGCTCACTGTCAGGTCTCCACCTCCCCTCGTTCTCGACGAACCTGGTGAGCAACGCGGTCCTCCAGGATCATTGGGTTGACACCTTTACCCCTGGAGGACAGCGTGTGGCGATCTGTACGTGCTCCAGGACTGGCCGTCACCTGGCCACGTTCACCCGTCGGCCAGGGTCGAGTCTTTACACACTGACAACCGTGTCTCCTCAGGTCGCTGCTGTTGGTCAGGTGTCTGCGTCAGGTCTGGTAGCCTCCCCTTGTGAGTGTCGCTCCCTGTCGCACCAGACTCTTCTCTGGCACCACCGTCTGGGTCACCCCTCCTTGCCACGTCTACGTGGCATGCACCGTCGCCTCCTTGTGTCTGGTCTTCCCAGGTCTCTCCCTCCCCTCCTTGCCTTTCTTGCGCTGCCCTGCCTTCCTTGCGTCGAGGGGCGGCAGCGCGCCGCTCCTCACTCCTCCTCGTTTCCCCCGACAGAGGCTCCCCTGCAGACCCTCCACCTGGACGTGTGGGGCCCAGCCCGCGTTCGTGGACAGGGCGGTGAGCGGTACTTTCTGCTGGTTGTCGACGACTACTCGCATTACACCACGGTCTTCCCCTTGCGCACCAAGGGTGAGGTCCCTGCTGTCCTGATCCCTTGGATCCGAGCAGTTTGTCTCCAGCTCCGCCGGAGGTTCCGGTCATACCTTCCTGTCCTGCGTCTGCACTCTGACAGAGGTGGTGAGTTCACCTCCAACCTCTTGCGGGCCTGCTGTCAGAGGGAGGCAGTCGTTCACGCTTCCGGGCTCACCGCAGCAAAATGGGGTTGCTGAGCACCGCATTGGCTTGGTCATGGAGATCGCTCGTACCTCCTTGATCCATGCGGCAGCTCCCCATTTTCTGTGGCCGTTTGCGGTTCGGTACGCCGCGCAGCAGCTCGACCTCTGGCCCCCTGTCTCCTTGCCAAACACCTCGCCCACACTGCGTTAGACGGGAGCGGTTGGCGCTGCGTCGCGGTTCCGGGTTTGGGGTGCTCATGCCCTTGTCCGCGATACGTCCGCGGACAAGCTCTCCTCCCGCACCATTCCCTGTGTCTTCCTTGGCTTTGTCCCTGACGCGCCTGGCTGGCAGTTTTACCACCCCACCTCGCACCGTGTCTTCCCCTCCCAGGACGTCACCTTTGACGAGTCTGTTCCTTTCTACCGTCTCTTCCCCTACCGCACTGGCCCTCCCCCTCCCCCGCCGCTTTTCCTCGCTCCAGGTCCCCCTCCGGTAGACCCCCCCCCCCCCCCCCCTCAGGGTCCTGCTCCTTCAGGTGTGTCTTAGGTAGACCCGCTCCCCTTGGCTGAGCCTGTGGAGTTACTTCCGACACCTCTGGCCCAGCTGTGGGGGTTGACGTTGCTGCTGACGACGCGGTGCCCCCCCGCCGCTCACCACGCTTGGCGACCCCTCCGGGTTTTCCACCTCGACCGTCTTCGCCGCCTCTGCAGCCGGTTCCGGTTGACTCTGGTACTGCTGAGGGTGGTGCTGCTCGGGGTGCTGCGTCTGGGGGTGCTGAGCCTGTGCGTGAGGTGCTGGGGGTGCGGAGCCTGGGGGTGCTGAGCCTGCGAGTGCGGAGCCTGGGGGTGCTGAGCCAGAGGGTACCGGGTCCGGGGGTGCTGAGTCTGCTGGCGTTCCGCGGAGTCTCCCTCTTTCTGCTGCTGGAGCTGCTGGAGCTAGTGGTCGTGGAGGCGCTGGGAGTGCTGGTGTTTCTGGTTCTGGACGTGCTCGTATCGGGGGTACTGGAGCTGCCATGACTGGTGGTACTGCTGGACCTGGGGGTGCTAGTTCTGGGGGTGCTAGTTCTGGGGGTGCTGAGTCTTCTGGCGGTCCTCCTGGTGTCGTGTCGCAGCGGCCACCTCTCTCGCGACAGCAGCTACGCGAGTGGCTTGCTTCGTGCACCCGCCGTCAGAATCGCGCTGCTGGAGGTACAGGGGCTGGAGACCCTGGCGCTGGAGGTGCCGGTTCTGGGGGTGCTGCAACTGGAGGTGCTGGGACTAGAGGCCCTGGGGCAGTGCCGGTTCTGGGGGTGCTGCTGCTGGAGGTACTGGGGCTGGAGAGCCTGGAGCTGGAGGTGCCGGTTCTGGGGGTGCTGCGACTGGAGGTACTGAGGCGGGAGACCCTGGAGCTGGAGGTTCTGGAGCTGCTGGAGGCGCTGGAGCTGGAGGTTCTGGAGCTGCTGGAGGCGCTGGAGCTGGAGGTTCTGGAGCTGCTGGAGGCGCTGGAGCTGGCGGTTCTGGAGCTACTGGAGGCGCTGGAGCTGGAGGTTCTGGAGCTACTAGAGGCGCTGGCGCTACTGGTGCCAGTGACACTGCACAGTGGCTACTGTTTTTCGCTCCGCCGTCACCATCGTCTCTGCCACCGACAGACTCCGTGCTTCGCCAGGTTCTTAGCCTCCCGTCTTCTACTGGCCTCCCGTTACAGCCAGGCTCCCCACTGCCTGCTCCTTCTCCTCACACCAGGCAGACTGACTCGCTTACAGAGCGTCGTGAGCCTGCGTCTCGTCCTGCCTCGCCTGTTCGCGCGCGCACCGGTCGCCGTGTTCTTCGTGAGCGTCCGCCTCCTGTCCTTGGCACACACGCTTTGGCACTTCGTCCTTCCTCTGCTCCACAGCGTGTTCCCCTGCCGTCTCCTCCTGCGTCTTCTCTGCCTGACGTTCCGGACCCTGAGTCTGACCTGGTTCGTGCTGCTCACCCTACTGTCACGCGTCTGCTCGCCACTGTTGTCACTGACCCGTCATTTGAGTCTGCTGCTGCGTCTGCCTTAGTCTCTGAGCTTGTTGACTTTGCTGCTGCCTGTCGTCTAGACTTCGCTGCTAGTCTTGTTGCTGAGTCTGAGTCCGTCAGGGGTGAGTGTGCTCTTGGCACGGACGTCTTTGAGGACAGGCAGGAGGACTTTGAGTGTCTTGCAGCTGCTGTACCTCATCTCGTGGCCATGCTGCTTGCCCCTGAGGGAGACCCGGATGCACCAGACATCCCAACCCCGCGCTCTTACGCAGAGGCGATTATGGGTCCCTACTCCTCTCAGTGGCAGACAGCCATGGACGCAGAGATGGCATCGTAAAAGTCCACAGGCACTTACATCGATGAGGTTCCCCCTCCTAAGGCGAACATCGTCGATGGCATGTGGATTTTCAGGGTGAAGCGGCCGCCGGGTTCTCCTCCTGTCTTCAAGGCTCGTTACGTTGCACGAGGCTTCAGTCAGCCTTCTTCCAAACCTTACCCCGAAGATGACCACTCTTCGAGTGCTGCTGCACGTTGCCGCTCAGCGTGACTACGAGCTTCACTCTCTGGACTTCAGCACAGCCTTCTTACAGGGCAGTCTGCACAAGGAGATCTGGCTGCGCCGCCCACCTGGCTTCACTGGGTCGTTCCCTCCTGGTACCCAGTGGAGCCTCCGCCGGCCAGTCTACGGTCTCCGCCAGGCGCCTCGTGAGTGGCATGACACACTGAGGACGACACTTGCGGCTCTTGGGTTTGCTCCTTCGACAGCTGACCCGTCGCTGTTTCTGCGCATCGACACTTCGCTGCTGCCGTTCTACATCCTCGTGTATGTCGACGACTTGGTCTTTGCTACTGCTGATACTGAGGCACTCGCCCTTGTGAAGTCGGAGCTGCAGAAGAGACACACGTGCACAGACCTGGGTGAGCTGCGCAGCTACCTTGGCTTGCAGATCACCCGGGACAGAGCACGGCGCACCATCACTCTGACTCAGTCACACATGGTGCAGCAGGTCCTTCAGTGCTTCGGCTTCACTTGGTCCTCGCCACAGTCCACTCCTATGGCTACCGGTCACTCGCTCTCAGCTCTGCCTTCAGATGAGTCCGTAGAGCCGAGTGGCCCGTATCCAGAGCTTGTGGGCTGCCTCATGTACCTGATGACCTGCACTCGACCTGACCTTGCGTACCCCCTTAGCATCCTGGCTCGCTACGTTGCGCCTGGGAGAGACCGGCGAGAGCACATGGAGGCTACTAAGAGGGCGTAGCGCTACTTGTGCAGTACATCGGGCATGGGGCTCATGCTTGGAGGATGGGGTGAGATGACCAGACGCCTCTTAGGTTGACGACCTGGCTACGCAGCGGTCGTCACAGGGTTACACCTTCAGCCTTAATTGCGGCTCTGTTTCTTGGCAGTCTACCCGCTCGTCTTCTGTTCTCAGCTTCAGTTGTGAGGCTGAGATCTTTGCCACATCCATGGCTGCACTGGAATTACGCTGGCTCACCTACCTGCTGACCGACTTGGGAGAGAGGCCTCGTTCTCCTCCAGTTCTGTACGTAGACAACAAGGCTGCCATTACCTTGTGTCAGGAGCACAGACTGGAGCACAGAACGAAGCACATCGCTCTGCGTTACTTCCTTGCTCGAGAGCTGCAGCAGCGTGGTCAGCTTCGTTTTGCTTACGTGGCCACCCCGGCCAACACTGCTGATATATTCACCAAGGCGCTTCCGTCTGGTGATCATCAGCGCTTCTGTACTATGTTAGGCCTTGTGCCTGTTTCGTCTCACTTGCTCACTTCGTGACCTTGCTTGTACTGTGATCTATATATATACCTGCTTGCTTGCTCTTGCTAGGTAGTGATCACTGTACTGTTGCTGTTCCATATATACCTCTGCATGTGAACTGACCTTGTGGCCCTTTGCCCTTGCTTGGAGTGTGTGGTGACGTTGTGATCCACCCTGAGCTTGCTTTGCTTCTCTTGATTGGTCTTGTGACCCCTTGTTCTCCCCCACTTTGCCTATGGGGGTTTGTCAAACTATATATGTTATTATGATTAGGTGTAGGCTGTAGTGGGGTAGCCCATGTGGGATACACCCCTTTAGGGTTCTCATACTTGTACCCAAACACTCTCGATAGTCATCATCCTTGCTTCTATCTCGACAAGGCTACCCCGTTCATAAGAGATGTAAGTAAAAACCCTTTTCCTTACTGGGGTTTACTCAACCGCGTACAACCCCAACTTTCGGAAGTGCACGTTCGGCCACTTTGCTTGCTGCCGAAGCAACCTCGCGTCGCCTTCGGCTTTCCCTTGCCCAACCTGCACCCAACCTCGCATTCCCGAGGTTCTGCCTAGCTAGGTTGTCTCGCTATATAATCGCATGCCTTTCATTGTATCGTCAGTTCATTGAGTCACAGCCTCGTTATTCGTTATTCAGCGGAACTCTGTTTGACAACTCATAACACCTGGTATCAGAGCTACTTTCCTAGTTCACCCCGCTTTTCCAGGGTAGTTTAGAGGCACGGGTGTGACTGGTACGGTGGGCTGCACAGCGTTTGGTTGCAAAGTTTATTAAATTAAACTTGCCCGACTCCGATAGCTTTTGCGCTTGCACTGTTGCCGGATAGTCACGGAGACCCACTTGCCTGTTAGACGTAGCTTGCGACTCATGGACCAGGAGGCGTTCAACAAACTTATGCAGCAAGTGGCAGAAATGTCGGCAGGCATGAAGGCGTTAACGACGGAAGTGGAGAGACTACGTGAAGAAAACAACGAGCTACGCCAGGCGCGAGGTGAAGCGCGTCAGGAGTCGCCTGTCGAAGATGGCGAAACCACCAGTCAAGTGGCGAGCAAACCTAATGCAATTGGCGAGCTCCCACGAGGCACCGAAGAAGGCGATAGGCGGACAGCGCCGGCAACAGCAATTGCAGTTACGACGATCAAGATCAAGCCCGCGAGCCCGCCCCCGTTCAACCCTACAGATAAGGGTACTACAATCAAGGGGTGGCTGTTCAGCGTGCAGATCTTCTTCACCGCTGCAAACGTCGATGACGCCGCGCGTATTATTACGCTGTTTCGCTTCTGTGAGGTCCGGCACTGGAGTGGTGGCGACGTACCTTGGACACGGGGACCCCGACAGGTGTGACACATGCGGCAGACGGGACTTCCGACTCTGCTAATGGGAGGGCATCATAAATATTCGGTGTGGCACAATTCGCACATGGGGCGCAGCCTTACGAGAGCGTTTCGAGCATGTATCCGCCTCGGAACACGCTCGCATGAAGCTGCGTACCTGGTCGCAGTTGGCTTCTGTTCAAGACTACACGGCGTCGTTTATGGCGCTCGCGGATCAAGTGGACGACATGGCGGAAGCTGAACGGTTGGATAAATACAGCAGCAGCTTGAAGTATGAGATACAGTACGAGGTGTGCCGCAGCCGTCTAGCGACATTTAAACGAAGCCGTTCGATTAGCTGAGAGCACAGACGCGCTGATGCAGTGGGCGAGATCGAGTTCTTGGGAGGGAAATTAATTTCGTGGACAGACCCAGCGGGCCACGATTAACGGAGTCCATGCGCCAGACCGCCCTTTTACAGGGTTGTGTTTTAAGTGCGGGAAGCCGGGCCACATGTATAAAGACTGCCTTGATAGGACGCAGGGAAAGAGGAACGACGGGTAGGGGCCGGGAAATGGGAAGAGTCAGTAACAGACGGGCCCCTTACTGACTGTGCTCTGTCGCCCGAACCCCACCATCCCCACCGAGTCGTGGTTCCGATTCATGCAATCGATCGCACTCGGACGAATAACGGGGGTGAACATGTGGATCACCCTGTGCTGGTTGTTGGCACGGTTGTTAAGAAAAAAATAAAAATGTTCGTCGATGGCGGGGCTAGCCATAGCCTCTTCAATCTGGCGACAGCAAAAAAATGCAAGTTGCAGCTGGACAGGTGTCTGCCCGAAATTGACGCTCGCCTCGTAGATGGGACGCCGCTGGCGATTATGGAGGAGACACGGACGGTGCTGATTGAGTGTGGCGATGATTTCGGCTTCAGCATGAAGTTTCTCGCGACGATGTTGGATGGATGAGACGTACTCCTGGGACGCGATTGGCTGCGACGGCACAACCCGATAATCGATTGGACGGCGGAATCATGCAGCATCAGCAAGGACGGGAAGCTGATTACTCTGCCCGCGTGGACTCCGGACTGCATCGAGTCTACATGCGTCAAAGCCATCACGCCACGTCAACAGGGGTGCGCAACTGTTCGCCGTATGTTAGCGCGAGTTGGCAGCCGACATCGACGAAAAAGACATCGAGAAGTTGTGTGCAGCTGTACCACCTGATTTAGCGGAGCTGATTCAACAATACCCCGACATTTTCCCGGATGACCTGCCACTAGGACTACCACCCGAACGCCCTGAGCACCACCGAATCACCCTCGAGCCCGGCGCGCAACCGACTGTTCGTACACCTGGTCCGCGGTATTTTAACCACCGCTATCTTAACCACGCGAGGGTACTTTTCCTTTGTCAAACTTATTTAGTCGGGTTTATTCAAACATTTACGAGGGTAGTACCTAGCACTCCCTTCGTGAGATGACGGCATTGAAAACTCAGTCAATGCCGATTCGCCCCCCATCACGGAGCACTAAGTGTGAGTTTCTTTACACGGAAAGGCCTTCGGCTGCAGAATCATAGCCTCAAAGTCTCTGGGTGCCCTTCTCATTACCCAAAAAGGAAGAAAGGGGGTTTGAAAGAACAAAGTTCACCTGGTTAATTTACCGCAGACCAGGTGTACACAGTGGCGCCTGACTCAGCCCGAACTCGCGGAGCTTCGAAGTCAACTTGAGTCACTGTTGGAGAAGGGCTTCATCCGACCCAGTACTTCGCCCTTCGCCGCACCGATCCTGTTCACACCGAAGAAGGACGGCGGCATTCGGATGTGTATCGACTATCGCGCGCTCAACCGGGTTACCATCAAGTCTCGCTATCCCATCCCACGCACCGACGACCTCCTCGACCAACTTCGCGGCGCTCGCTACTTCTCAAAGATTGACCTACGCGGCGGTTACCACCAGATCAGGGTCTTCGCTGACGACTGTCACAAGACCGCCTTCCGAACCCGCTACGGCAGTTACGAGTTCACCGTGATGCCTTTCGGCCTCACGAACGCACCATCAACATCCCTGCTTACTGTCAGAATCCCAGCCACTAACCACTGGGATAAAAGGGCTTGTTTATGTAGCGGGTGAGTGCGCCCATAACCCCCCAGGCCAACGTGCCTGTAACCCTTCCCTAGGATCAATCGGGGATCACCAGTGGACCTCTGACACCCCCCCGCACTGGGATGCCCGAGGTGCACACACCGGGATTCGAACCCAAGACCTTCGCTCTGATACCATGTCAGAATCCCAGCCACTAACCACTGGGATAAAAGGGCTTGTTTATGTAGCGGGTGAGTGCGTCCATAACCCCCCAGGCCAACGTGCCTGTAACCCTTCCCTAGGATCAATCGGGGATCACCAGTGGACCTCTGACACTTACCCCCTCCCTCCTCCCTGCTTACCCCCTCCCTCCTACATGCTTCCCCCCTCCCTCTTCCATGCTTCCCCCCTCCCTCCTCCCTGCTTCCCCCCTCCCTCCTCCCTGCCTTCCCCCTCCCTCCTCCATGCTTCCCCCTCCCTCCTCCCTGCTTCCCGCCTCCCTCCGCCCTGCTTACCCCTTCCTCCGCCCTGCTTCCCCCCTCCATCCCCCCTGCTTCCCCCCTCCCTCCGCCCTACTTCCCCCTCCTTGCCCCCTGCTTCCCCCCTCCCTCCGCCCTGCTTCCCCCCTCCATCCCCCCTGCTTCCCCCCTCCCTCCGACCTGCTTCCCCCCTCCATCCCCCCTGCTTCCCCCCTCCCTCCGCCCTGCTTCCCCCCTCCATCCCCCCTGCTTTCCCCCTCCCTCCGCCTTGCTTCCCCCCTCCATCTAAGCCTGTAAAAGAATATTCGGTATTCGAGAACTATTCGATATTCGTTCGAATACCTGAATTCGAGAGAATAAGAAACGACCATGTATTCGAAAATATTCGCATCACGGGTATTCGTGAATGTAGAATATTCGGGTAACGAATATTCGAGGTATTCGTTACTATTCGATATTCTACCATTACCACCCCCCCCCCCCCCCCCCCCCCCCCCATACTTTCCCTTCATGCGGCTATTATCGTTGGCAGTCTGTGATAGTAGCTGGACAGGGGTTGAGTCGTGATGTTGGTAGCATAAGGTACATTGTATCACCCTGTGTCGAACATGCATTACCTGTTTGACACTGCGTCTACAAGATTTATTTTTGAAACTTAGTCGTACTTGATTCGAATTCTGCAGTATTCGTATCGTATTCGTGTTCGGTTTTGGGTCAGTATTCGGTCAAATAAGAAACCACACACTATTCGGAGAATAGGGTGAAAAAAAATTCGTATTCGTATTCGTATTCGTTTTTACAGGCTTCCCTCCATCCCCCCTGCTTCCCCCCTCCCTCCGCCCTGCTTCCCCCCTCCATCCCCCCTGCTTCCCCCCTCCCTCCGCCCTGCTTCCTAACTCCCTCCGCCCCGCTTCCACCCTCCTTCTGCAATGCTTTCCCCATCGCTCTGCCTTGCTTCCCTCCACCCTCCGCCCTGCTTACCCCCACCCTCATATGTCAAACATTGCATGTTTATATTGTCTAGGCTGTAGTGGGTTACACCTTAGGGGGTACACAAAGTTAGGGTTTACTACTTGTACCAAACTCTGTTCTAGTTCATTCATTCCTGCTCAGTTATTTCTGACATGGTTTCAGAGCAGGTCCTTCGCTAGGACTGTTCTTAGGGCCCACCGACTTACCTACCTGCTTACCTTCGCTTGTTTCCGGCCCCGCTGGCCCCGTCGATCTAGCAAGATCTAGCGGCCCTGCGGCCCCGTCGAAATTTTTTTTTTTAGCGGCCTCTCACGGCCCCCGTCGCGTCGCCCCTTAGCGCCCCGATCGGCCCCGTCACGCCGCCCGCGAACCGCACAGCGCGCCGCGCTCACAGCCCGCGAACCGCCCGCGCACAGCCCGCGACCCGCCTGCGCAGCCCGCGACCAGCCCGCGCAGCCCGCGCACAGCCCGCGAACTGCCCGCGAGCAGCCCGCGACCTGCCCGCGAACCCCCGCGAGCCGCCCGCGACCCGCTTACGCAGCCCGCGAGCAGCCCGCGCAGCCCGCGCTGAGCCTGCGCGGCTCGTGCGCTGACCGCCGCCGGCCCGCACGCTGCCCGCACTGCTCCCGGCCCGCCGCTGCTGAGCCCGCAGCCGCCCGCGCACCGCCGCTGCTGAGCCCGCCGCCGCCCTTGCACCGCCGCTGCTGAGCTCGCCGCCGCCCGCGCACCGCCGCTGCTGCGCCCGCTGCCGCCCGCGTATCACCGCTGCTGAGCCCGCCCCTGCTGCGCCGGCTCTCGCTGCCGCCTGCTGCGCCTGTGCACCACTGCAGATCCTACTACTACACTTCCTGCTACTGCTGCTTGTGCGCCACTACAGTCTGTAGGCCCCACCGGCCCTGCTGACCCTGCGCACGCCTGTTCAGTGACTTTACTGCTTCTACTACTGCCGCTGTCGCTATGGCTAGTCCTCCTGTTCTAGCTTTCGACGCCGAGGGCCGTCCGGTCAAATTCGAAACCTGGCTAGATGATCTGCACCTTTTCCTACAGCTCACTGCCAAGGAAGATATTACACTGTACGACCACGCTCTCGGCCATGCGACCGCCCCACTCGCTACTGCCCCCCCAACTGAGCGCTCACAGTGGCAGACCCGTGACGCGCACGCTCGCTTTGCTATTCGCAACTCCCTGCCACTAGATGAGCGCGAGCACTTCGGCCAGTGCAAGACTGCTAAGGACCTCTACACAGCTGTAGTGGCCCGCTACTCCTCACCCGCTTCTGCCACACTAGGCCGCCTCACTCTCCCCTACCTGTTCCCCGACCTAGCCTCTTTTCACACTGTCGCAGACCTCATCACCCACCTTAAGACTAGTGAGGCTCGCTTTCGCGCTGCCATGCCTGATGAGTTCCTCGCTAGCAACCCCCCCCCGCTCTGGATCACTCTCTACCACGTTGTCACCCGCCTCCCTGACTCTCTGCGCCCTGTCAGGGACCAGTTCCTCTCTCGCTCCCCCACTGAACTCACCATAGCCCTCCTCGAGAAGGAACTGCTTGCAGCCGAGGCTAGTATCGTCGCTGTAGGCACCTCTCGTGGCGACCCCCGCGGCCCCTTCTTCGAGGGGTGCTCCCCTTCCCCCCTCCTCCCCTCTGTCGCCTCTGCTGCTGCTGTCGACCTCCTTGGTGCTGAGAAGGTCGGGGCTGCGTCTGCTTCAGGCGGACGACGCAGGGGCAGGAGTGGCAGGAGTGGGGGTGGTGGCGGAGGAGGCGGGGGTGGAGGTGGTGGCGGTGGAGGTGCGACTGGAGAGGCTAGTGGCGGCGGTGGTGGAGGTGACAGCGGTGTTGGGAGTGGTGACAGGGGCGGAGGTGGCAGCGGAGGCGGAGGTGGTCGTGGCAGCGGCAGGGGTGGAGGTGGCCGGGGCGGAGGCGGAGGGGGTGGTGGTCGTGGAGGCCCGGCGGGCGGTCAGAGTCAGCAGCCTGCCCCGACCCTTCAGGCCGCCCGTGAGTGGTATGCGCGGCGCAGCGTCACCTGCCAGTACGTTATTCGTACAGGTGACCGCACTGGCCAGACGTGTGGGGGGCCGCACCAGACGGAGCGCTGCTTCGCCCGCCTCAACGATGCGTGGCGCACTCAGTTTCCTGGTGGGGGTGAGCTGCCGCGCTGGGCTGATCTGCTCAGGAAGGGTGTTGATATTTGGGCACTTGACTTTGATGCTATTCTCACTGCCATGTATGCGATGTCTATTAGTGGAGAGGGTGCTCAGTACTTGCGTGTTCCGCCCGACCCGGGCATTCAGGCCAGCCCTGCTGCTGCACTAGGTGCTAGTGTGTCTGCTTCCACAGGTACTACTGCAGCTGCTGCTCTAGGTGCTTCTGCGTCTGTGCCCCCTGGTACTGAGTCGACTGCAGCACTGCACACCTTCACACTTGACTCAGGTGCTTCTCGCTCTTTCTTTCGTGACCGCACTGTCCTTGAGCCTCTAGCTCGGCCGGTTGCTGTCTCTCTTGCTGACCCCTCTGGGGGTCCGGTCCTTGCGACCTCCTCCACCACCCTTCCGTGTCCAGCGGTTCCGTCCGGCAAGCTCTCAGGTCTCTACCTCCCCTCGTTCTCCACGAACTTGGTGGCAGGTAGTGCGCTCCAGGACTCGGGTGTTCACCAGTTCACCCCTGCCTACGAGCGTGTGACTCACTGCACGTGTGCTCGGACGGGCCGCCACCTGGCTACTTTCACTCGAGAGCCGGGGTCTGACCTGTACACACTGACCACTGAGTCCCCTCAGGTAGCTGCGTCTGCGTCAGCGTCAGGTCAGCTGTCCGCCCCCTGCTCGTGTCGCTCTCTGGCGAACGACACCGTCCTCTGGCACCACCGCCTTGGTCACCCGTCTGTGCAGCGCCTGCGGGCCATGCACAAACGGGACCTTGTTGCTGGTCTTCCCAGGGTGCTCCCTCCCCTTCCTGACTCCCCTGCTCCTGACTGCATTCCCTGTGTCGAGGGGCGGCAGCGCGCCGCTCCTCACTCCTCCTCCTTTCCCCCGACGACCGCTCCCCTGCAGACGCTCCACATGGACGTGTGGGGCCCAGCCCGCGTCCGTGGTCAGGGTCAGGAGAGGTACTTCCTGATAGTTGTTGACGACTACTCGCGCTACACCACGGTCTTCCCCTTGCGCGCCAAGGGTGACGTCCCTGGTGCTTTGATCCCCTGGATCAGCCGAGCCCGTCTCCAGCTAGGCGAGCGCTTTCACTCGGACTTTCCTGTCCTGCGCTTGCACTCTGACAGGGGTGGTGAGTTCGCCTCCGACCTCTTGGCAGCCTACTGTGCTGAGCACGGCATTGAGCAGTCGTACACGCTTCCGGCCTCTCCACAGCAGAATGGGGTTGCTGAGCGCCGCATTGGCTTAGTCATGGAGGTCGCTCGTACCTCCCTGACCCATGCGGCTGCTCCCCACTTTCTGTGGCCGTTTGCAGTCCGGTACGCAGCGCATCAGCTCAACCTCTGGCCCCGTGTCTCCTTGCCGGAGACTTCCCCGACTCTACGGTGGACGGGAGAGGTTGGCGATGCGTCGCGTTTCCGGGTCTGGGGATCTCGAGCTTTTGTCCGCGACACGTCCGCGGACAAGCTCTCGCGTCGCGCTGTTCCCTGTGTCTTTCTTGGCTTTGTTCCCGACGCGCCTGGATGGCAGTTTTACCACGTCACCTCGCGCCGGGTTCTGGCCTCTCAGGACGTCACTTTTGACGAGTCCGTCCCCTTCTACCGCCTCTTCCCCTACCGCACTGCCCCGCTCCCCCCCCGCCTCTCTTCCTCGCTCCAGGTGCTGAGGTACCAGACCCCCTCCCCCCTCAGGGTGCCGCTCCCTCAGGTGTGTCCCAGGTAGACCCGAGTGAGCCTGTCGAGGTAGCTGTTGACTCGCGTCCTGCGTCTGGGGGTGCTGAGCCTGGGAGTGCTGCGTCTGAGGGTGCGGAGCCTGGGGGTACTGAGCCTGGGGGTGCTGAGCCTGGGGGTGCTGAGCCTGGAGGTGCGGAGCCTGGGGGTGCTGAGCCTGGAGGTGCGGAGCCTGGGGGTGCTGAGCCTGGAGGTGCGGAGCCTGGAGGTACTGAGCCTGGAGGTGCGGAGCCTGGGGGTGCTGAGCCTGGAGGTGCGGAGCCTGGAGGTGCGGAGCCTGGTGGTGCTGAGTTTGGACGTGCTGAGTCTGGGGGTGCTGAGTCTGGGGGTACTCCATCTGGAGGAGCCCTCTCCTCCCAGCAGCTGCAGGAGAGGTACCTCGAGTACTGCCGCCTCCGGAGAGGTGCTTCTGGAGCTCGTCCCGGTACTTCCCCTCCTACCCAGGAGCTCCCCCCCATTCAGGTGATCCGCGAGTGGTACACGCGGCGCTGCAGTCTTCGTAGTGGTACTCCTGGTGCTGCGGACCCGAGCGGTGGTGCTGTTGCTGGTGCTGAGGACCCGGATACTGGAGCTGCGGCTGGTGCTGAGGACCCGGGCGTTGGAGCTGCTGCTGGTGCTGAGGACCCGACCGGTGGCGCGGCTGCTGGTGCTGAGGACCTGACCAGTGCCCCTGCTGCTGGTGCTGAGGACCCGGGCGTTGGAGCTGCTGCTCGTGCTGAGGACCCGACCGGTGGTGCTGCTGCTGGTGCTGAGGACTCGGGCGTTGGAGCTGCTGCTGGTGCTGGGGACTCGGACGTTGGGGCTGCCACTGGTGTCCCTGCTGCTTCTGGAGACGCTGCGCGGCCGCGACCGTACTTCGTACCGCTCCTTCAGCAGGTTCTTGGTCAGGCTCCTCCTCCTTGTCCTCCTTCCTCCGTCGAGTGTCCTCTGCCTGTCCAGCCGCAGTCACAGTTACCGCCTGTCTCGCCTCTCCCTGCTCCCTCCCCTTACGCTGGTCCCACAGGAGGTCTTACAGAGCGTCGTGAGCCTGAGTCTCGTCCTGCGTCGCCTGTTCGTACTGCTCGCACTGGTCGTCGTGTCCCACGTGAGCGTCCTCCTCCTGTCCCTGGCACTCACTACATGACTCTGCGTCCCTCCACTGCTCCGCAGCGTGTCCCGCTGCCGTCTCCTCCTGCGTCCTCTCTTCCTACTCTTCCTGACCCGGAGTCTGACTCCCGTCGTGCTGCCAGTCCCACTGTTACGCGTCTCCTTGCTACAGTTGTCACTGACCCGACCTTTGAGTCCTCTGCTGCGTCTGCTCTGGTCGCTGAGTTGGTTGACTTTGCTGCTCGCTGTCGCCTAGACTACGCTGCCAGCCTTGTCGCTAGGTCTGAGTCTGCGTCTGCCTGTCCTCCGTCCGTCGGGGGTGAGTGTGCCCTCGGCACGGACGTCCTTGAGGACAGACAGGAGGAGTTCCACTGCCTTACTGCTGCTTTGCCCCGTCTCGTGTCCTTGCTAGTTGCCCCTGAGGGAGACCCGGATGCACCAGACATCCCGACCCCACGCTCTTACGCTGAGGCGATAGCGGGTCCCTACTCCTCTCAGTGGCAGACAGCCATGGACGCAGAGATGGCCTCCTGGAAGTCCACAGGCACCTACGTAGACGAGGTTCCCCCTCCTGGGGCGAACATCGTCAGTGGCATGTGGATTTTCAGGGTGAAGCGGCCGCCGGGTTCTCCACCTGTCTTCAAGGCGCGCTACGTGGCTCGAGGCTTCAGTCAGCGAGAGGGAGTAGACTTCTTTCAGACCTTCTCCCCCACCCCGAAGATGACTACTCTTCGGGTGCTGCTGCACATAGCCGCTCACCGCGACTACGAGCTTCACTCTCTTGACTTCAGCACTGCTTTCTTGCAGGGCAGCCTGCACGAGGAGATCTGGCTGCGCCGCCCCCCTGGCTTCACTGGGTCATTTCCTCCTGGCACCCAGTGGAGGCTTCAGCGGCCGGTCTACGGTCTCCGCCAGGCGCCACGTGAGTGGCACGACACACTGAGGACGACACTTGCGGCTCTTGGGTTCGCTCCCTCTACTGCTGACCCGTCGCTGTTTCTACGCACCGACACCTCGCTGCCGCCGTTCTACATCCTCGTGTACGTCGACGACTTGGTCTTTGCCACTGCTGACACCGCGGCACTCGCTCACGTGAAGTCGGAGCTGCAGAGGAGACACACGTGCACAGACCTGGGTGAGCTGACGAGCTATCTTGGCTTGCGGATCACCCGGGACAGAGCGCGGCGCACCATCACCCTGACTCAGTCACACATGGTGCAGCAGGTTCTCCAGCGCTTCCGCTTCACGTACTCCTCGCCTCAGTCCACTCCTCTGCCTACCGGTCACTCGCTCTCAGCTCTGCCTTCGGATGAGTCCGTAGAGCCGAGTGGCCCGTATCCAGAGCTTGTGGGCTGCCTCATGTACCTGATGACCTGCACTCGACCTGACCTTGCATACCCTCTTAGCATCCTAGCACGCTATGTCGCTCCTGGCCGTCACCGGAAGGAGCACATGGATGCTGCTAAGAGGGTGTTGCGCTATTTGTGCAGTACGTCGGGCATGGGGCTTGTGCTTGGAGGGCGAGACCGGGTTGTTCTCACAGGGCACTCAGACGCTTCTTGGGCAGACGACCAGGCTACTCAGCGGTCGTCCCAGGGTTACACCTTCAGCCTTGGCTCTGGCTCAGTTTCTTGGCGTTCTACTCGCTCTTCTTCTGTTCTCAGCTCCAGTTGTGAGGCTGAGATCTACGCCACAGCCATGGCTGCTCAGGAGCTACGCTGGCTGACCTACCTGCTGACCGACCTCGGAGAGCGGCCTCGTTCTCCTCCAGTGCTGTACGTTGACAACAAGGCTGCCATTGCCTTGTGTGAGGAGCACAGACTGGAGCACAGAACGAAGCACATCGCTCTGCGGTACTTCCTTGCTCGAGAGCTGCAGCAGCGTGGTCAGCTTTGTCTGCGTTACGTGGCCACGGAGGCCAACACTGCTGATGTGTTCACCAAGGCGCTTCAGCCTTGTGACCATCAGCGCTTTTGCACTCTACTAGGCCTTGTACCTACTGGGCCTCACTTGCTTACCTCTTGACCTTGCTTGTACTGTGATCACTATATATATGCCTACTTGTTTACTTTTGCTAGGTTGTGATCACTGTATCTCTTGCTTTGTTATAAACCTGCATGTGAACTGGTCTTGAGACCACTTGCTTGTGCTCGGAATTTGTGTGGAATCCTTGAGATCCACCCTGAGCTTGCTTTACTTTGCTTTGACTGGTCTTGTGACCCTGTGGTTGTCTCCCACTGCGCCTATGGGGGTGTGTCAAACATTGCATGTTTATATTGTCTAGGCTGTAGTGGGTTACACCTTAGGGGGTACACAAAGTTAGGGTTTACTACTTGTACCAAACTCTGTTCTAGTTCATTCATTCCTGCTCAGTTATTTCTGACATCATAGAGTGAGCATCACGCACCAGGTGAGTCTTCGCTTTCCCCATATGCCCCTCCCTCGATCTCACCATCTATTCTGTCCCTCCCCATGTGCCTCTCCAATCCCTCCCCATGTACCTCTCCTCTCCCTCCCCATGTACAAACGCAAAGAGGAGGGGGGACACACGCGCAACAGGGGGGCAGCGCAGCAGACTTGGGAGCAAGCTCATTTTCAATACCCCCCCTCTTCCTGCTTCCACCCAATTACTTGCAGACCTATTTGGACTGCACTCACACCCGGAGGGAGGAGGGGGGACGCAGGTGCAACTAGGAAGCAGCGCATCAGACTTGGGAACAAGCTCACGTTCGAAAAGCATCTGCTGCATCGATGAGTTCAGAAAGTCTGGGCTGAATGCTGAGATGTGTGCTTCTTTTTCTCTTCCCATTCCCCTCCATGCCTGCCGCCCTGCAGGTGCTAGAGAGTGGCGCCCAGGTGCTGAGCGACCGGAGAATCTCCGTGTTACCCGTTTCCCTGTCCCTTTTCCCTGTGTCTCCCCACCCTCTGTTCTGCTTACCGCCTTCCCACCTTACGACCTCAATTTTTTCCCTTCTCCTCTCGAGACTGCCTTCAGACTCTTCTGCTGCCCCATACTCTCTGCCGACCTGCGCCCTATGAGGCCCTGCCCTCTCTGTTCCCCCGCCCCTGCATGTATGGAGGGATTGGGTGCCGCTCTGCCTGGCAGCCAGCACTGTGCAGGTAAGGAGTTGAAGGTGGATCATTGGGCAAGGGTAAGGGAGTGTGTTGTGCGGCATGGTCAGTGCGGAGTGGCGTGGGAGGGAGGCACAATGGCAAGCACAGGGTTAGGGCAGACCAGGGCCGAGGCAAAAATATGGAGATTGGCAGTGCCAGCAGGATGCCGCAGAGCGTTGATGCGGGAGGGGGCAGGCAGGCTGACAGAAATGCTGGCGACAGCGCACGTCAAGGCATGTGCGGTGGGGCAAGGCTGGTCTGGGCTGCGGTGGGTCGGGGGAGTGCAGATTGGTGCAGGGAAAGGCACGGCATGTCGCTATGTGGCCGGACGATACCCGAGTTTCAAGATCTGAGCTTGAGAGTATGTTTGGAAATGTTTTGCTAATGTATTTCATTTTTATGATTCACGATTTGCTTTCAGTGCTTTTTTGTGCCAATTCAGCACTAAGAATTACCGTATTCTCCCGGACAAAACACCCCCCTATGATTGAGCACCCCCGGGTAGCTTGTGCGGGGTGGGTGCTATGGGCGACCTCGTTTCTACTATACCCCCCTTTTTGGCTGATTATTTATAACACCCCCCCTTTTCTTACAGATCCTTTATTATAATTGTTAACGAGTGGTGCAATTATGGGATTCCCTCCCTCGATGAATTCAATTCGAATCTGCCGAGATTCCTCCCCGCCCTCCCTCGATGAATTCAATTCGAATCTGCCGAGATTCAACCCCGCCCACCATCTCTTGCGCCACGTGCTGGCGAATCTTGCGCTGCTGGCGAATCTTGCGCTGCAAGTGGCCAGACAGCATGGCATTTTCGAGGGGGGGATAGACGTTTGCATCGAAACTCACATTCGCGCCTCAGCATGTGATGTTAAAACGCCCATGGAAACACTCAAATTGTCTAAAAGAAAAACGCTTACACAAGAATTACCATATATATGCACCCGGGTATTATGTAGCTTTTTCCTATGAGAAGACACCCCCGTTTTTTTCCTGTATTTTTAGATCTACCCTAGGGTGTTATGTCCGGGAGATTATGGTATTCTGAAGTGATGTCTCAAAATTCCCTAAACATTTTAGTCAATTCGTAATTATAGAGAATGGTGTTCAGTGTACTGCCGCCTCCTTGCTTGCGTGAGTTTCGCGTTGCCCACCATTGGAACCCCCAGTGCAGTGTGTCCCACCAGTGCTCTGTCGCACACTAGGTCTACTGGCCCTCCCACATCCTCGGAGATAGCTGTCACATAGTATCGTGGCGAAGGCTGTTTTACCCGCCTGCCAAATTCGCTTTCGCCCGTCACATTTTCGAAATACACGATTTTCAGGTATACGCCAGACTGTTTCAACCCCACATAACTTGAAAAATTACCATGCTGACCTCGGGCTTTATATCCGGGTGATGACAGTGTATTACCAAACGCATCAGGGTTTTGAAAAATGCCACACAGTGCCCTTAGGGTAATGAAATCGTTCAAAGACCATACCACGACGCTTACGGTAAAAGCTACGACAAAAGGGAAGGCCGATAATCAGGGTGTCCAAAAATGGCAGGGTTGATAATAAGAGAAGCTAAAGAAGAAAATTCAGCCCTCATGCTATATTTGGCCTTGAACACAATCCTTACGCAAATCAGAGAGTCCTTGAATTTGCGAATTTGTGGCAAGTCCTCTGGGTCCTATATCCGGGGAATCACGGTAGGAATGAAGGCAGCGATGAAGACATTGTGTGTGCACTGTGTGGAGTGGTGTGTATGTCGATGAGAGCTGCTCAAGGCAACAGAGACAAGATGCATCACAGAGCAGGACCAACAGCGGGGGATAGTGACGAGTTGTCCCGACAAGGAAAACAACATTGCCAACATTGCAGTGGACGTAGTGCTGCAAGCAACAGCACGACAAGCTGGAGCCATGGGTGGAAGGCATGGGGGCAAGGCACGGGTGGAAGGCATGGGTGGAAGGCATGGGGTGCAAGGCATGGGTGGAAGGCATGGGTGCAAGGCATGGGTGGAAGGCATGGGTGCAAGGCATGGGTGCAAGGCATGGGTGCAAGGCATGGGTGGAAGGCATGGGTGCAAGGCATGGGTGCAAGGCATGGGGGCAAGGCATGGGGGCAAGGCATGAGGGCAAGGCAGGCATGGGTGCAAGGCATGGGTGGAAGGCATGGGTGCAAGGCATGGGTGCAAGGCATGGGTGCAAGGCATGGGTGCAAGGCATGGGGGCAAGGCATGGGGGCAAGGCATGAGGGCAAGGCAGGCATGGGTGCAAGGCATGGGTGGAAGGCATGGGTGCAAGGCATGGGTGCAAGGCATGGGTGCAAGGCATGGGTGCAAGGCATGGGTGGAAGGCATGGGTGGAAGGCATGGGTGCAAGGCATGGGTGCAAGGCATGGGGACAAAGCATAGGTGTTCGTACTGAGAGGAGAGGCGGTGAAGCAGTGGCTACACGCCGTTGACAGCTGGCTGCACCAGTGTGCCATCCGCCACGCGTGCAGCGCTCCCCTTATGTGCCCCACTCCCCGCCTGTGCTCCGTACTTTTGCTGCCGATCCTGGCAGCATGCCGCAACAGGAGGACGCAAGAGGGTTGGATAGAAAGAGAATTGAGCACAGCCATTGCAATGGCTTTAAATTTCTCGTTAGGGTACAAGGAATGAAGCCCAGTTTTTAGAATCACCATTGCAATCACCTGGCTGCTGCAATCACCAGGCTGCTGCAATCACCTGGGTCTGCTGCAATCACCTGGGTCTGCTGCAATCACCTGGCTGCTGCAATCACCTGGGTCTGCAGCAGTCGCCTGGTTGATGCAGCAGTCGCCTGGTTGATGCAGCACTGACCTGGTTGATGCAGCACTGACCTGGTTGATGCAGCACTGACCTGGTTGATGCAGCACTGACCTGGTTGATGCAGCACTGACCTGGTTGATGCAGCACTGACCTGGTTGATGCAGCACTGACCTGGTTGATGCAGCACTGACCTGGTTGATGCAGCACTGACCTGGTTGATGCAGCACTGACCTGGTTGATGCAGCACTGACCTGGTTGATGCAGCACTGACCTGGTTGATGCAGCACTGACCTGGTTGATGCAGCACTGACCTGGTTGATGCAGCACTGACCTGGTTGATGCAGCACTGACCTGGTTGATGCAGCACTGACCTGGTTGATGCAGCACTGACCTGGTTGATGCAGCACTGACCTGGTTGATGCAGCACTGACCTGGTTGATGCAGCACTGACCTGGTTGATGCAGCACTGACCTGGTTGATGCAGCACTGACCTGGTTGATGCAGCACTGACCTGGTTGATGCAGCACTGACCTGGTTGATGCAGCACTGACCTGGTTGATGCAGCACTGACCTGGTTGATGCAGCACTGACCTGGTTGATGCAGCACTGACCTGGTTGATGCAGCACTGACCTGGTTGATGCAGCACTGACCTGGTTGATGCAGCACTGACCTGGTTGATGCAGCACTGACCTGGTTGATGCAGCACTGACCTGGTTGATGCAGCACTGACCTGGTTGATGCAGCACTGACCTGGTTGATGCAGCACTGACCTGGTTGATGCAGCACTGACCTGGTTGATGCAGCACTGACCTGGTTGATGCAGCACTGACCTGGTTGATGCAGCACTGACCTGGTTGATGCAGCACTGACCTGGTTGATGCAGCACTGACCTGGTTGATGCAGCACTGACCTGGTTGATGCAGCACTGACCTGGTTGATGCAGCACTGACCTGGTTGATGCAGCACTGACCTGGTTGATGCAGCACTGACCTGGTTGATGCAGCACTGACCTGGTTGATGCAGCACTGACCTGGTTGATGCAGCACTGACCTGGTTGATGCAGCACTGACCTGGTTGATGCAGCACTGACCTGGTTGATGCAGCACTGACCTGGTTGATGCAGCACTGACCTGGTTGATGCAGCACTGACCTGGTTGATGCAGCACTGACCTGGTTGATGCAGCACTGACCTGGTTGATGCAGCACTGACCTGGTTGATGCAGCACTGACCTGGTTGATGCAGCACTGACCTGGTTGATGCAGCACTGACCTGGTTGATGCAGCACTGACCTGGTTGATGCAGCACTGACCTGGTTGATGCAGCACTGACCTGGTTGATGCAGCACTGACCTGGTTGATGCAGCACTGACCTGGTTGATGCAGCACTGACCTGGTTGATGCAGCACTGACCTGGTTGATGCAGCACTGACCTGGTTGATGCAGCACTGACCTGGTTGATGCAGCACTGACCTGGTTGATGCAGCACTGACCTGGTTGATGCAGCACTGACCTGGTTGATGCAGCACTGACCTGGTTGATGCAGCACTGACCTGGTTGATGCAGCACTGACCTGGTTGATGCAGCACTGACCTGGTTGATGCAGCACTGACCTGGTTGATGCAGCACTGACCTGGTTGATGCAGCACTGACCTGGTTGATGCAGCACTGACCTGGTTGATGCAGCACTGACCTGGTTGATGCAGCACTGACCTGGTTGATGCAGCACTGACCTGGTTGATGCAGCACTGACCTGGTTGATGCAGCACTGACCTGGTTGATGCAGCACTGACCTGGTTGATGCAGCACTGACCTGGTTGATGCAGCACTGACCTGGTTGATGCAGCACTGACCTGGTTGATGCAGCACTGACCTGGTTGATGCAGCACTGACCTGGTTGATGCAGCACTGACCTGGTTGATGCAGCACTGACCTGGTTGATGCAGCACTGACCTGGTTGATGCAGCACTGACCTGGTTGATGCAGCACTGACCTGGTTGATGCAGCACTGACCTGGTTGATGCAGCACTGACCTGGTTGATGCAGCACTGACCTGGTTGATGCAGCACTGACCTGGTTGATGCAGCACTGACCTGGTTGATGCAGCACTGACCTGGTTGATGCAGCACTGACCTGGTTGATGCAGCACTGACCTGGTTGATGCAGCACTGACCTGGTTGATGCAGCACTGACCTGGTTGATGCAGCACTGACCTGGTTGATGCAGCACTGACCTGGTTGATGCAGCACTGACCTGGTTGATGCGGGAGAAGGCATCAGCCTCCATGCGTCGGACGTCCGCCAGGGTCATGCCGTACCACTCGTCCATCCAGCAGATCGCCTTGCGGTTCGCCTCTATGTTCAGCTTGCGCTGAAACACCTGCCACCCCCCGCCACCACGCACACACACATGCGAGGGCAGGGAAGAGCAGGCAGGTGAGAGCTTGCGCTGAGTGTGGGTGAGTCGTCACGTCAGGCCGACAGGGGATTACTGAAGCACGCTCAACCACACCATGCATGCAGGCAGGTGCGGGAGAAGGTGTTGGAGTCAATAAATGGACATTTCCAAGGGAGTGCAGTGCGGTGCAGAGGGGAGAAGAGAGACATTTGGGAAAGCGCACAGGCATGGGCATGTAGGGGATGGCGGGCAGGCCAACACGAGAGGGCAGGCCAACACGAGAGGGCAGGCCAACACGAGAGGGCAGGCCAACACGAGAGGGCAGGCCAACACGAGAGGGCAGGGCGGGGAGAAAGAGATGCAGGCATGTGAGCTTGGAGGGAAGAGGGATTGAGGGCAGTGAGAGGGGCTGAGGAAGGACTGAGAGGGTTGGTAGGGGAGTGTGGAAGGAGAGGGCGGAGGGGAGGGCAGAGGTGAAAGGCGAAGAGGGAGGGCGGACAGGCATGGCTGGGGGGGAGGGCGGAGGAGGGGGGCAGAGGGGGAGGGCGGAGGGGGAGGCGGAGGGGGAGGGCGGAGGGGGAGGGCGGAGGGGGAGGGCGGAGGGGGAGGGCGGAGGGGGAGGGCGGAGGGGGAAGGCGGAGGGGGAGGGCGGAGGGGGAGGGCGGAGGGGGAGGGCGGAGGGGGAGGGCGGAAGGGGAGGGCATACCCTGGCGATGTATTTCTCGAGCTGCGGGCCGAAGCCCCAGTAGGGCAGGTCGACGGTGACGAGCTTGTACGCCACCATGCACGGGTGACAGCGCTCCTGGTGGCGAGACGCAGGGCACGCGGGGAGAGGGGGGGCATGGAGAGTGGTTGCCTTGCAATGACGGCGCTCGTGTGTCTCTCATCACGCGCCGTGCCATGCCAGTGCCACACCACAATCTGAGATGCCCAGGGCGTCCTGCGTCCTGCGTCTGGACGCAGGACGCAAGACACTCGCGAAGACGCAAGACGCATGAGGGGAAATTTCTTGGTCAGCCCGGAAACAAATTGAGGGGAAATGTTTTTGGTAAGGGCACAATTTGCCTCAAATGTGGTATACGCACATATCCCCCCCTCCCCATGCCCCATAGAACGTTTTTTGAGCTGCACGTACTCTTTTTGCCTACCCGGGCTTGCGCCTATCCCAGCATCTAATCTGCCCAAGACGCGCGTCTAGCATCTAAGACGCTAGACGCGTCTTCTGCAACACAGGTCACAACGAGCTTTACTGCTGGGAACAGGAAATGTTAGTACATATGGAGATTCTGATGACAGTAAGTAAGCAACGTTCAGACGTTACAATGACTGGGCCAGTGTATGCAAACATGCGCTTTGGAAAGGTGTGGGTGGAGGATGGAGAGGAACGGCCACGGAGTGACCATACCATACGAGCTACCAACCCTGCCAAACCTGCCAGCACAGCTACGATCAGGGCTGCGAGCGCACCTGCCAGCCGGGCGTGAAGGGGCTGCGAGCGCACCTGCCAGCCGGGCGTGAAGGGGCCGCGGCCGGTCTTGAGGGAGGTGAAGCGCGCGGGGTCCTCGTCGGGCACGTACGCCTCCACCGCCTCGCCCGCCACGTCCAACACCTCCACACTCCTCCTCGCTAGCACGTCCTCGCTTGCTCCTAACGCCTGGCAGCAGCAGGGGATGACAGCGTGGGGAAAGGGGGGAGAGGAGAGGGGGATAGCAGCACCACACAGGGGAATTTGAGCCGACTCACAAGTCAGCACTCTGCACCACGACCAACACCTCCACACTCCTCCGCTGCGCCACGTCCTCACTCGCAACCAGCGCATGGCAGGGTGATGACGCACAGTGGCGTGTGAGGGATACGCACACCTCGTGACCCGCAGTCAGCACGTGCAAGGTGAGGGATACGTGAGGAAAAACGAGTGATGCATGCATGAAGGTGAATACGAGGTGCGACGAGCAAGGGGGGGAAGAGCAACGGGACGGACAGGACAGGGGCAACAGAGTGCGGGTGGGGAGCAGAGAGGAGAAGAGCAGGGCAGGGGGGAGTACGTTGTGTTGCGGCGTGCGGTGGTTGAGGTAGGCGGACTCCACTCGCAGCTTGAACTTGGTGAAGTAGGGGTTCTGCCATGCGCAGTGGTGCAGCGCGCGCAGGGGGGAGAGGGGGGAGAGGGGGACAGGGAGGAAAGGGGGGGAAGGAGGGATAGGGGGCGCAGGGGGGACAGGGGGCGCAGGGGGGAGAGGGGGAACAGGGGGGGACAGGGTGCGCAGGGTGGGCAGAAATTGCAGAGGAGACAGCGTGGGGAGGGAGGGCGGGGAGGGCGTGTAGAAGGGTTGTTGCTGACATAGGGTGGGATTGGGAGTGGGACAAGAAGCGTGGGCCAAGGCAGGCGAGTGGGGCAGCCCATGATGAGAGGGGCATGCAGAGGGGTGCGCGGTGAGATGGGCAAGGGCATGGAGAGCATGGCGGGCAGAGGCAGTCGCCATGTGCTGACGAGGCATGCACGCGAATAGCCAGGTGAGGGCGAGCGGTATGGTATGAGGGAGCAAGGTGCATGGAGGAACAGTGGTGAAGGGAATGGGAGACTCACAGTGAGCTCTGATGGGCGACACGTGCATGTAGACCCCATAGTCCATGCCATGCCATGCCATGCCATCCATGCCATCCATGCCATCCATGCCATGCATGTTAAACATGGATTGAGAAAAGGGAGTTGACAGTGGGGAGAGGAGAGGAGGAGGATGAGAACGGTTGACAATAGCCAGCAACATGAACAAGGCAACGAGAGGCGACAAGGGAGAAGGATGAGCGGCGCACGGGAGCAGAATCGAGCAATTTGAGTTGAACGTCTGGAACTCGTGTGCAGAATGGCGGTGCACGGAGCAAAGCTCACTGGCTTCTGAGGCAGTGCTGGCTGACCTGTGACGCAGTGGGGGTAGCAATTCCACGACTTCTCCTCCAGCTGCAGTGCCTTCTTGGGTAGAATCGCCAGCACCAGCTGCGGCACCTTCCTGCACTCCATGGGGAGGGGAGGGCAGTCGGTGAGCCATGGCGGTGGGTAGAGTGTGGAGTGAGTGCGAGTGTGAGTGCGGAGTGAGTGTGAATGTGAGTGTGAGTGCGAGTGTGAGTGTGAATGAGAATGTCTGCGAGTGCGAGTGAGAGGGAGAGAGAAGACGAGCAGCAGAGAAAGTTCTTTTTGGAGAGCATGGGCTCCTAGGCAGCACTCTTCGGTTTGCTCCACTGCCTCCCGTCCTGCTAGCCCGGCTCACAACAGCTCCAACCTGCCGTGTGCAGTCAGCAGCCTGCTGCTCCACACCCCCCCCCCCCACCCCTTCATCCGCCACATAGGCTGGGTTGACGCCCACCGCTGGGGGAGACGCACCTACCTGCCTTAACCTCCACGCCGCTTACATCACACCTGCCTGCGGGAACCATTCCCGCTGTCCTTCTAGAAAACACAGGTCCCCCAGGGTCCCCATGAGCCTTTGGGTCACCTCATGTGCAGCAGCATTCAGCGGTGAACACCTGGGCCCCATCCGTGGCTCCCATGCTGCTCCTCTCCACCACCATGGGCTCACAAGCAGCCTCCCTCTTCCTCTCCCTCTGCATGAGCCGCCGCGCGTCCCACCGACTGCACAACACCCTCCATGATGCTGCACGCACAATGGAGCGTGTACAGCCCACTCACTTGGCCAGGTGGTAGATCTTGTGCGTGTACAGCCCACTCACTTGGCCAGGTGGTAGATCTTGTGCGTGTACAGCCCACTCACTTGGCCAGGTGGTAGATCTTGTGCGTGTACAGCCCACTCACTTGGCCAGGTGGTAGATCTTGTGCGTGTACAGCCCAATCACTTGGCCAGGTGGTAGATCTTGTGCGTGTACAGCCCACTCACTTGGCCAGGTGGTAGATCTTGTGCGTGTACAGCCCACTCACTTGGCGAGGTGGTAGATCTTGTGCGTGTACAGCCCACTCACTTGGCGAGGTGGTAGATCTTGTGCGTGTACAGCCCACTCACTTGGCTTGGTGGTAGATCTTGTGAGTGTACAGCCCACTCACTTGGCGAGGTGGTAGATCTTGTGCGTGTACTGCCCACTCACTTGGCGAGGTGGTAGATCTTGTGCGTGTACAGCCCACTCACTTGGCGAGGTGGTAGATCTTGTGCGTGTACAGCCCACTCACTTGGCGAGGTGGTAGATCTTGTGCGTGTACTGCCCACTCACTTGGCGAGGTGGTAGATCTTGTGCGTGTACAGCCCACTCACTTGGCGAGGTGGTAGATCTTGTGCGTGTACAGCCCACTCACTTGGCGAGGTGGTAGATCTTGTGCGTGTACAGCCCACTCACTTGGCGAGGTGGTAGATCTTGTGCGTGCACTGCCCACTCACTTGGCGAGGTGGTAGATCTTGTGCGTGTACAGCCCACTCACTTGGCGAGGTGGTAGATCTTGTGCGTGTACAGCCCACTCACTTGGCGAGGAGGTAGATCTTGTGCGTGTACTGCCCACTCACTTGGCGAGGTGGTAGATCTTGTGCGTGTACAGCCCACTCACTTGGCGAGGTGGTAGATCTTGTGCGTGTACAACCCACTCACTTGGCTTGGTGGTAGATCTTGTGCGTGTACAGCCCACTCACTTGGCGAGGTGGTAGATCTTGTGCGTGTACTGCCCACTCACTTGGCGAGGTGGTAGATCTTGTGCGTGTACAGCCCACTCACTTGGCGAGGTGGTAGATCTTGTGCGTGTACAGCCCACTCACTTGGCGAGGTGGTAGATCTTGTGCGTGTACTGCCCACTCACTTGGCGAGGTTGTAGATCTTGTGCGTGTACAGCCCACTCACTTGGCGAGGTGGTAGATCTTGTGCGTGTACAGCCCACTCACTTGGCGAGGTGGTAGATCTTGTGCGTGTACAGCCCACTCACTTGGCGAGGTGGTAGATCTTGTGCGTGCACTGCCCACTCACTTGGCGAGGTGGTAGATCTTGTGCGTGTACAGCCCACTCACTTGGCGAGGTGGTAGATCTTGTGCGTGCACTGCCCACTCACTTGGCGAGGTGGTAGATCTTGTGCGTGCACTGCCCACTCACTTGGCGAGGTGGTAGATCTTGTGCGTGCACTGCCCACTCACTTGGCCAGGTGGTAGATCTTGTGCGTGCACTGCCCACTCACTTGGCGAGGTGGTAGATCTTGTGCGTGCACTGCCCACTCACTTGGCCAGGTGGTAGATCTTGTGCGTGCACTGCCCACTCACTTGGCGAGGTGGTAGATCTTGTGCGTGCACTGCCCACTCACTTGGCGAGGTGGTAGATCTTGTGCGTGCACTGCCCACTCACTTGGCCAGGTGGTAGATCTCGTGCGTGCACTGCCCACTCACTTGGCGAGGTGGTAGATCTTGTGCGTGCACTGCCCACTCACTTGGCGAGGTGGTAGATCTTGTGCGTGCACTGCCCACTCACTTGGCGAGGTGGTAGATCTTGTGCGTGTACTGCCCACTCACTTGGCGAGGTGGTAGATCTTGTGCGTGTACTGCCCACTCACTTGGCGAGGTGGTAGATCTTGTGCGTGTACTGCCCACTCACTTTGGCGAGGTGGTAGATCTTGTGCGTGCACTGCCCACTCACTTGGCCAGGTGGTAGATCTTGTGCGTGTACTGCCCACTCACTTGGCGAGGTGGTAGATCTTGTGCGTGTACTGCCCACTCACTTGGCGAGGTGGTAGATCTTGTGCGTGTACAGCCCACTCACTTTGGCGAGGTGGTAGATCTTGTGCGTGTACTGCCCACTCACTTGGCGAGGTGGTAGATCTTGTGCGTGTACTGCCCACTCACTTGGCGAGGTGGTAGATCTTGTGCGTGTACTGCCCACTCACTTTGGCGAGGTGGTAGATCTTGTGCGTGCACTGCCCACTCACTTGGCCAGGTGGTAGATCTTGTGCGTGTACTGCCCACTCACTTGGCGAGGTGGTAGATCTTGTGCGTGCACTGCCCACTCACTTTGCGAGGTGGTAGATCTTGTGCGTGCACTGCCCACTCACTTGGCGAGGTGGTAGATCTTGTGCGTGCACTGCCCACTCACTTGGCGAGGTGGTAGATCTTGTGCGTGCACTGCCCACTCACTTGGCGAGGTGGTAGATCTTGTGCGTGCACTGCCCACTCACTTGGCGAGGTGGTAGATCTTGTGCGTGCACTGCCCACTCACTTGGCGAGGTGGTAGATCTTGTGCGTGTACTGCCCACTCACTTGGCGAGGTGGTAGATCTTGTGCGTGCACTGCCCACTCACTTGGCGAGGTGGTAGATCTTGTGCGTGTACTGCCCACTCACTTGGCGAGGTGGTAGATCTTGTGCGTGCACTGCCCACTCACTTGGCGAGGTGGTAGATCTTGTGCGTGCACTGCCCACTCACTTGGCGAGGTGGTAGATCTTGTGCGTGCACTGCCCACTCACTTGGCGAGGTGGTAGATCTTGTGCGTGTACTGCCCACTCACTTGGCCAGGTGGTAGATCTTGTGCGTGCACTGCCCACTCACTTGGCCAGGTGGTAGATCTTGTGCGTGTACTGCCCCTGGCGGCCGTCCTCCTCGAAGGGCTCGTTTTTTAACACCTCGACGCCATCGCCGTCGCTGTTGTCGGACGAGTGGTGCTCGCTGAACTTGGCGATCATGTACAGCTGCGCTATGCGGTACTGCCGTGCCATGGGGGGGGGGGGGGGGGGGGGGGGGGGGGAGAGAGGGGAGGAGGGGAGACTCTTGAGTCGCCTCAAAGTTCATTTCGCTTAACTTTGCTACCATGTGCGGCTGCGCTATGCGGCACTGGTGGGACGTGAGAGGGGTGGGGGGAGTTCGAAAGAGGAAGGGGTGGGAAGGTGTGGGGCGTGGAATAACAGGAAGGATGACCGGTTCACCAGCATGCTGCTTGGGAATGATGCACGCACAGGAATGGCGTGTTGCCACGCTCGTGCTCATGCTGACGCTCATGGCGGTGGTAAAATGGGTGGTGAGAGTAGCAGTGATGGTGATGGCGATATTCGTGGTTGTGGTGGTGGCGCTGCTTCAGTGACTGCAAGGTGACAGCAGCAGCAAGGCGTAACACAATAATGAGGAGGAGAGGGCCAGCTGAGCGCGTAGTGCAAGGGGAGGCGGAGTGCAAGGGGAGGCGGAGTGCAAGGGGAGGCGGAGTGCAAGGGGAGGCGGAGTGCAAGGGGAGGCGGAGTGCAAGGGGAGACGGAGTGCAAGGGGAGGCGGATGCACAGGTGGTGATCGCCAAGCGCGGAGAGGCACGGGGGGCTAGCCGGCAGGCACTGGAGCGAGCAGAGGCGGTGACGGTCGCGGAGAGGAGGGTGTGGGAGGGCATGGGGGGTTGCGAGGGTGTGCGAGCGGAAGGTGCGTGGGTGGAGGGTGGTACGGTCGATGGGGTCCACGGCGTCTGCACGGCGACCCACACGCCATCCCGACGGACGTCGACGTGGCAGCTGCGCCCCGCGCAGGCGAGCGCGGCTGCGGCATGTGGCGCGCGCACGAGAGTGAGTCGCGGCGATGGGCAGGCCCATCGTGGCGCGGCACTCACGCTGCCGACGACACGCTCTCACCGCCACGCGAGAACTGTAGGCCAGCAAGATTCTCTTATGGAAGGCAGTGCTCAGCCCAAGTCAACTCACCGCAAGTCAACGCTCACGTCAAGTCAACGCATATCCCAACGCACACCCAAAGTCACGCGCACCTCAAGTCAATGCTCACCTCCTCTGCGGACAACGGCAACGGAATTTGACTGCAGCACGGCGATACGAGAGGGAGGGGACACGAGAGTGAGGGGACGCAGACACGAGAGATGGGTGAGTGACGCTGATCCTTGACTAAGAGAAATGACCGAGCTAACTAGTTTCGGAGCATTGCATATGCAGTTTGACGGGCTCCTCTTCTAACCGTAACACTGGATCCTAGAGATCTGTTCACAGATTCTGCACGATGTTCGCCAAAACAGCAGGTTCTTCAGACAACGAAACTACCCATTGATCACATATCGAAACATTCACTACATAATCCGCTTACATCTCAAACGGCTTACAATTCATGGATGACGACCATGGCGATGCCGCTTACTTCCCGCTGCGCTAAAATCCACCTGAGTTCGAGCGTATCAGTGAAACCTGCTGACCGTTCCTCGCCTCAGCTCGAATTCTTCCTGACGTAACGTTGCCTGCCTAGAGTTGTAAGCATAACCTAGGCATTGCCGATCGGCCTGGATTAGCGCTGCGGTTGCCTGGTCTGGCCGAATGTGGCCACGAGAAAGCGTCTTCCAATCAAAGCGTCGAATTGCAGCTATTGATGGAAGAATCGACCTTAGTTCCCTAAGCTCGAATAATAGGCACCGCAAACGCTGTTTTTCTTCTAGTCCGTCCTGCCCGCTTGGTTGTTCGAATGCGCGAAGGCCCGCCCCGCACTGTCAGTGTGGTCGGTGGGCGAGCGCTGGGCCAGGTTGGTGGCGAGAAGGTGTGGGCAAAGCGCGGAACGACAAGACGACGTCCATGCGGAGGGAATTATTCGCATCATACACACGCAATTGAGATGCCCTAACAGTGATTCTTTGAGATGGGATGGGATGAGATGCGGTGAAATTTGGTTCCATTAATTCCGTTCCATACCAACCACTTCCACACCATCCCCAAACCAACCATCCATCAATCGTGGCAGTGAACCGGGCCAACCATGCCTTGATTTTTTCGCGACGCGCAGTCGGCCTCTCTGGAATACAGAGCTAAATTTAGGGCGCGTTATGGCCCGTGTCAAGCTTCGGGCCTTCCCGGGAAGGCCCGAAGCTTTGGGTCAAACTCCCTGTCAAACTTCAGGTCTTCCAGAAACAGGGGCAATTTTTGGCCGGAAGACCCGAAGTTGGTCTCGGATGGCCCAAAGTGGGTCCAACTTCCGGTCATCCGCGGATGACCGGAAGCTTGACACTGGCCAGGAACGCACCCTTAGGGTACGTTCCTGGCCCATGTCAAGCTTCGGGCCTTTCCCGGAAGGCCCGAAGCTTTGGGTCAAACTCCCTGTCAAACTTCAGGTCTTCCAGAAACGGACAATTTTTGGCCGGAAGACCCGAAGTTGGTCTCGGATGGCCCAAAGTGGGTCCAACTGACCGGAAGCTTGACACTGGCCAGGAACATACCCTTAGGACGCGGTGCAGATCGGGCAATCGATTGCCTCAGATCGTCCGATCGGGTCGGGTCGGATCGGATTGGGTGGGATTGCGCCAATCGTAGGCAATCTGTCGATTGCTTCCCGAGCCGTGCGATCTGGCCATGAACTTCGAGGAAGTAAGTGAGAACTAGCAATGTGAGTTCTGTGCTAGTCAGGCGTTCCTTCCCTAGAAAGTTTGCGACACCTGGCGACAATTGCGTCTCGCGCAATTACAATGTAGTCCCATTTTGGATTACCGATTCTTCCATGCCTTTGATGTCGCGATATCCGATGGTGCTGCGAGCAGTGTTTTAATTCGTCAGGGTTGTTACTGTTCGCAACTGTCGCCGGGCCACGCGATCTGAGCCAATCTATCGATTGCAATCGATCGCAAGCGATTGCGTCAGATCGGGGCAATCGATTGCAATCGATCGGATTTCCGATTGCAATCGACAGATTGCTCCCGATTGCATGCGATTGCCTCAAAATACCCTTGCGGCTTCTTAGAAATGGTGGATCGCCCCAATCTGACGCAATCTCACTCAGATCGGGGCGATCTGCACCGCATCCTGAGGCTTTTCGCCAACTCGGACGTTTTGGCTCCCTTCAAAATATGCCCTGAAAAAGCAGGGTCGGCCCAAAAACCTCTCGTAAAAAACAGGGCTGGCCTAAAAAATATTCTTTATCGTAATTCGATGGTTGCAATTCTTTCTGACAAAAGCTGATGTTGGAACTTGTGCTGCTTTCGTGTGGAACTCTGCTCACAGAGAGCGAAAGTGGGCAGGTGCCTCCGAATTTGGCTAGGGAACAGAGGGGCGGGAGGGAAGCATTCAGGTGTACAAGTGCCTCCGAATTCGACTAAGTCCAGGAAGGGGGGGAGAAGTCTACCGTGTTGGGTAGGGGCGAGGCTGGAGGAGAAGCCTACCTGTTAGAGCCTTAGAAAAAGTTCCGAGTCCTTCGAGAGAGGACTCGGATTAATCAGAGTCAGTCCTGGAAGTGCTCGGATTCAGTCAGGGCTGGCTAAAAAACTCCCCTGTAAAAATCCGAGTTTGACTGAAAAATACCTTGGATTTTCAGTCAAGAACGAGCATTTACCCTGATAGCCTGAGCCAGAGTCTGGATCCCGTTCCCGTCCCGTTCTGATGGAATGCTGTCCTCTCTCTCGCTCCCAACAATGCCCTCGCCTGAAACTAGAGCCTGAACCCTTGTTTCAGGCTCCTTTTCCCGACCTCGCAAAACCTCTGCTGGGCTGACTCAATGGCAGCCACAGATGCTGCCGCCAAAGGGCCCGACGATAACGAAGATGCCCTGTATGCGACATGATGACCGGCCTAGACTTTCTTATATCGGTCTTAGATAAGCCTCTTCCACTGCCTACGCCACCGCCGCAACACAGCTCGTGTCACGCTCCAATTTCCATGCACCATTGCGTGGGCAAATCCAACTCCTCAATCGACCGTTGAAGCTCCAACGAGCGACAAATCTACCATGCATAACAACTCAAAGCCCAATTTAGACAAGTTTGACTTGAAATACGAAGAAGCTCTCGATCGTTATAAGACTAAGTGGTCTACCCAATAATCGTGGTTGATTCTTACTAAAACTTCTTCTGGTGCCCCTTCTTCTAAGTGCAGTATATGCCTGGAGTTTGCGGGATTGACATGCAAGTGTGGACGGGGTGGTGAGGGCGCTACCGACGTGCAGACGCATTCCTTCAAGAAGCATGAAGGGACAGTGAAGCATCAGTTAGCTCTGCAAAAGCAGGATGACCTCTTGCATAAATATGAAGGACAGCAGCGCATCGACCTACACCCAAAAGCGCAGGACAAAGAGCTGCTGCAAGTTTTGGCGCTCGTGGACTCGCTGTACTTCATGAGCAGGTGCAACAAGCCCATGGATTCGTGGATTTGGCTAGTGCACTACCTGGCGAAGAAGAAGGTGCCCGGATTTTTGGAGAAGGGGTACGACACATACTACAATACATAAATATTGTCGTTCGTAACCACCATATTTACATTCTCAGGCTTCGGAGAACTATCTCAGGCTTCGGAGAACTAACTCAGGCAATTGCGACGTGCCACCAAACAACGCAACTAGAACACCTCTTAACGAGCCCCTTCATCGGGATCACTCTAGACGAGAGCACCGACCGGCGGCGTGGCAAACACAAGCGACGGCCAAATTGTTATAGAGTTCTTCACTCACCTCACGGTTGAGAAAGTTGATGCTGCATCCCTGTGTAGTTTGTTGCTCTCCTACCTCATAGCTATCGGCGTTGATCTCCGCCATATTTCAGGAGTGAGCACGGACGGCGCAATGGTGATGGTGGGGAACCAGGGTGGTGTTGTTGCTCGTCTTCTGATGCTCATCCCCAACCTCGTCTCGTTCCACTGCATTACTCACCGGTTCGTTGGTGATGATTCTCATTAGATGTGTTTGAACCTCATCTTTAAACAACTAACCCTGTGTGTTTGTATGTTGTGCAGAGAGTCATTTGCTGCCAAAGCTGCTGCAGAGGCTATCCCAACATTCAATATGATTGACGACGTGATCAGCGCCATCGCTGAGTACCTGGGGTGATCAGGACTGTGGTATCAACGCTGCATGGAGCTGCAGGAGGTCTTCACATCCACAAATCTCGAGGTGCAAGGGATACACGAGGTTCGGTGGCTTTCAAGGGGTGCTGCAGTCGCTCGCTCTATCAAAGTCCTTCCTGCCATCGTGGTGATGCTGTCAGAGTGGAAGGACCAAACCATGTACGAGCTCGTCACGTCGTACCGGTTTCAGTTCCTACTCAGGTTCTTCGCGGACGTTTTGGAGATGCTCAACGTCCTCTCTAAGGTTTTCCAACAGCGGGAGGTAAGTGACTTGATTATATGATTTGTTTAGTTTCAAACACATATACCCGTGTACTAACTTTCTCTTGACTTGTGTGTGGCAGCTCGACTATGCCTTGGTGCATACCAGATTGTGCGCACAACCTCTCTCTTGGAGAGCCGGTACGTCGACTGTGGATACGACTTCGGGGGGGGGGGGGGGGGGGGGGGGGGGCAACGAGCAGCTTTACCACTTCATCGTGAAGCATGGACCGAAGGGGTCACCAGAGATGGTGGTGGAAGGAGGGTCGTCGGATGGCAGCCTCAACCGCTTCAAGTTCACCCATTACGAGCGCATCAACCTGAGTTATTGTGGGCCAGGTCATCACGACGCATGAGTGGTGCTTTGCGCAGACATGGCCGAGCTCCTCTTTGAAAACCTGCAGACAAAGCTTGGCGACCTCGACTCTCTTTCTGGCGTGAGGCTCTTCATTCCGGACTTGTGGCAACCGAATTGGGAGCGGCACGCACGACAGGCACAGTGCCAGCGGTGGCTGTTGTTGCTAGTCATTCTTTTTCGTGCAGATGACTCCGACGAAATCCTACCAGGTTAGTCCTTGATTGGTAACTCGATTGGCCGTTGAGAACCCATCATTTACTAATCCCCTGCCTTAAAGACATTAACCTTGCAGACATTGACAAGAAGCGTGCCATGAAGGAGCTGCGGACTCTGTGCTCGGTCCTGGCCAGAGCTCCTAAGAGCAAGCGAAAGTTCCATGCGGGATTAACTGCAATCCTCAAGACACCCGACTGGCAGCAGTCGTACCCCAACCTTGTCGACCTCTGGGTGGCGATTGCAGTGATACCTCTCTGCACTGTCGAGTGTGAAAGAGACTTCTCTCAACAAAATTTCATTAAAACGTGGCAGAGGGGCAGTGTTAAGGACTGTAGGCTCAGTGATATGTTGTGTATGTCTTTGCTAGACTATGAGCAAGACGTGCCAGGAGTAGTATAAATTTGGCGCAGCTACAAGAAGCTCCGGCCAGTCACAGCACCTGCTGCAAGACACAAGGAGCCCTCAAGGGTTGGGAAGGAGCCTGTAGAGGATCCAGTAATTGAGCGTACTCCGATAGATGTCATCAATCAGACTCTGATTCAGATGGTTGAAATGTTTATTCACCATCTACAAAAGTGATCAGCCTAAAATTTGGGCGTAACAATGAACGCTCAGAGTCAAAACCATAGTGTTGTCTGAATTTCCAGCCTGAAAATTGGAGGCAACGCTGATTGAAAGAGTTCCAAGAGGGGTGCACGCTGATCGATCAACGTGTCCCAAAACGAATCTAGGGGCTTGCTTGCAATCTGTTCCCGCACCTTGTCAGAAACCGAAATGATGATTGACTATTGTGGGTTGGGGTACATAAACCTAACCCTAACTGCTGTACCCCATATGACACGCATCATCAAGCTACAACATTAGACACAACCCCATAGCCTAAGTGAGGGGTGTCAAGCAAAACCAAAACCGTACGGTCACAAGACCAGTCACAAAGAAACAAAGCTCAGGGTGGATCATAACATCACCACACGGTCCGAGCACAAGGGAAAGAGCCACAAGGCAAGTCCAAGAGTTCAAAGAGGTATATGCAAAGTGTACAAACAAAGCAAGCATAAAACTCAAGTCTACACAAGACGAGAACATGTGTCAACGAGACCTAACTGCACACAACACCTGTGGTGGTCACAAGGCGGAAGGGCCTTGGTGAAGATGTCTGCAGTGTTGGCCTCGGACTCCACAAAGTCCAAGCGAGCCTGTCCACGCCTCTGCAACTCTCGCAGAAGAAAGTACCTGACGTTGATGTGCTTCACTCTGCTCTCAAGTTGAGGCTCTCGACAGAGGAGAATTGTTGCCTTGTTGTCAGTAAACAAGGTCGGTGCAGAGCTCGACCGCTCACCAAGGTCGGTGAGCAAGAAGGTCAACAAACGCAGCTCCTATACAGCCATGGCTCCAGCGTAGATCTCGGCATCAGCGGTAGAGGTCGAGACTGAGGAGGAACGCGTGGACCTCCACGAAACAGCTTCAGAGCTCAGGCTGAAGCAGTACCCATGTGTAGACCTGTGAGTCTCGACATCGTCAGCGTAAGAAGGGTCACAGTTACCAGTAAGTACGACAGACCGTCTCCCTCCAAGTACTAGTCTCATGCCTGATGTCATCGCTAGGTACTTCGCCACCCTCACAGCAGCTGTCCAATGAACAGGACGGTGTCTCCCTGGCGCAACAAAGCGAGCAAGGATGCTGAGAGGGAAGGCGAGGTCCGGGCGAGTACAGGTCATCAGGTACATGAGGCAGCTCACAAGCTCTGCGTAAAAACCACTAGGCTCAAACGGCTCGTCAGGAAAGGGACGAATGGGTCTGTGGTCAACGGCAAGAGGTGTGCGCTGTACGGTGGAGTGCTGAAGCCCGAACCGCTGAAGGACCTGCTGCACCATATGTGACTGTGAGAGTCTAATAGTGCGAGCAGCTCTGTCCTTGGTGATCTGCAGGCCTAGGTCGTAGCGCATCTCACCAAGGTCAGTGCACGTGTGTCTCTTCCGCAGTTCACACTTCATGTCAGCCAAAGCAACCCTGTCAGCAGTGGCGAAGACCAGGTCGTCAACGTAAACTAGTACAAAGAGCGGTGTAGAGCTACGACAAACGAACAGCGACGGGTCAGCAGAAGACGGCTGGAAACCGAGGTCAGATAGAGTAGAGAAAAAGGGTGTTGTGCCACTCACGAGGCACCTGACGAAGACCGTAGACCGGTCGCCTCAGCCTCCACTGGGTCCCAGGAGGGAAAGTGCCAGTGAAGGCAGAGGGACGACGCAGCCAGACCTCCTCGTGTAGGCTACCCTAAAGGAAGGCAGTGGAGAAGTCGAGAGAGTGTAACTCGTAGTCTCTCTGTGCTGCTACGTGTAGAAACTCCAACCCAAAGAGTGGTCATCTTCGGGGTAGGCACGAAGGTCTGAAAGAAGTCAACTCCCTCGTGTTGACTGAAACCTCTAGCCACAGAGGAGATCCCGGTAACCACTTCACTCTGAAGATCCACATGCCATCGACTACGTTCGCCCAAGGGGGGGGAACCTCGTCGACGTAGGTGCCTGTGGATCTGTAGGAGGCCATCTCTGCGTCCATGGCGGCTCTCCACTGAGAGGCCCAAGGCCCTGACACTGCCTCACCGTAAGTGCGAGAAGTCGATATATCAAGGGCGTCGGGGACTCCCTTAGGGGCGAGCAGCATGGCACAGAGATGAGGAGAAGCAGCTGCGAGGATCTCCACCTCAAACTGCCTATCCTCTAGGGCGTCACAGCCAAGGGCAGACTCACCCCCGACGGCCAGAGGACTGGTAGGAGGAGCAGCCATGACATGAGTGGCGTAGTCAAGGCGGCGAGTAGTGGCGAACTCAGTGACTGCGGCAGTAAGGGCGGAGACAGAGGACAGAGGGGCACGAGGGTGTGTAACAAGAGAGGCGAGAACACACGAGAGGACAAGAGTAGAGAGGGAAGCAGTGAGGGCCGACTCAAGAGGAGAAAGAAGCACATGCGGAGATGAACGAGGCGGAATAGAACAGAACAGGACAATGCGAAGGTCAGTGACAGGGATAAGGGACGAGGGACGAGCACGAGGAGAGCGAGAAGCCCAAGTGTGAGAAAGAGGAGGGGACAACGGAGGCTGAGAACGGGGGAAAACAGTAGGGGTGGGGTTTAGAGGAGGAAACGTGGGACAGCAGACAGGAGGAGAGGGGGAGGGGAGAGGAGAGGGAGAGGGGAGACCGAGGGTCCAAAGGCCAGAGATAGGAGGCGGAGGTGGCGGCTGCTGCTGCTGGGGCTGCTGCGGCAGCTGCTGCTGCTCCTGCTACTCCTACTGCTGCTGCTGCTCCTGCTGCTGCTCCTGCTGTGGCGGCTGCTGCGCCTACTGCTGCTGCAGTCGCTCCTCCAGCTGCTGCCGCTCCAACTCTCGCTCCTCTCGCTCCAACTCCAGCTGCTCCTCACGTGCACGGCGAAGACGGGCCTGGTGCCGGGTCGGGTAGGGGTGGGGGGGAGGAGTGGTGTCCGTGGCGGTAGTAGCCCCAGGGCCTCTCTCCAAAGCATTAGCCGCACCACTCCCAGAGCCAGCACCACCAGAAGCAACACGGTCAGCCCCAAACTCTCCAGGTCCCCGTAGAGGGCGCAACCGTACCCCCAGTCATAGCACCCGCAGAGACAGCTCGACTAACACCAGCTCTCCGAAGACTAGAACCTCCTGCAGACACTGGCTCAGCCCCAACTCCACCGCCCACAGAACCAGGGCCTTGTACAGGAACACTCTCAGCTCCAACGCTAACACCTCTAGAGCTAGCACCTCCAGGTTCCTCGCCACGAACACTAGCTCCCGCAAGGTCTGCAGTAGGTTGTGAGGAGGACTGTGGGGAAGGGGACGGCACCTGTGGGACTACTGAAGGGGGGGTAGGCCGGACGGGGCTGGATGGTCCGAACAATGGTCCTTGTTGGCGGGAATCAAAATATTCCTCGTTTATGTTACAACAAAATGCATATCAAGGTGTGTCCTATCAACACCACTCCTAAAGACTACATTAGAAATTCACTAGGCCCATTCTCACCATGCACAACAAACGGTTCATGGCGCTCATGCCTTAGATGCCTGCTATCATACCCAAGGAATGAGCCCAAGTATCGGAGCAAATGGGTAAAGGAACACATCCGGGGAGTATTGAGCCACAAGTGACGGGTCGGAAACAATTCCTGGCTTCGCCCAAGCAATGCGTGATCCCACCGAGCCAGGTCCTGAATTATTGAACTCGACATAAGTTGTCGTGTCATACACTGTGCCTCCCCAGTCCATCCAACCAGTTGAGTTGATCTGCAGAGCAACAGACATGTCATGCAAATGCAAGTTCCAAACCACCACCAGGTTGTGCGGGGAGTGCGGCAGTGCAGGGAGTGCTGGCAGTGCAGGGAGTGCTGGCAGTGCAGGGAGTGCTGGCAGTGCAGGGAGTGCTGGCAGTGCAGGGAGTGCTGGCAATGAAGCGCACTCACAGAGGAGCCAATGACAGTGTTGCTGTAGAGCACGCGTGCAAACGGCCTCCAGGGCCGGCCCAGGAACTGCGTCTGCGGCAAGTCGCCCTCGACGCGCGAGTTGACGATGACGATGCCCGTGGGCTCCGTGGAGTTGACTCGCCCCGACGCCGTCACCACGGCGTTGGGCTGGGGGCGCAGCTGCAGCGTGCAGTTGTCGAGCACGGTGGCGCCGTTGCCGAATATGAAGTCCACCGACCCGTTCACCACGCAGTTGCGGTAGTACTGCCGCCCACTGTGCGCGTACAGCGTGTCCTGTGAGGGGCAGAGAGCGGATGAGGGCGACCAGGGCAGAGTGTATGTTAGGAGAGAAGATGCAATTGGTGGAGAGCAGCTGGTAGCATTTGAGAAAGCTGTAAGCAAGGGGGAGAGGTGAGGTGAGGAAAGGACCACGGGGAGTTGGGGGGACCGGTCGCACCTGCCAGCCGATGATGTGGCAGTCGTAGAAGGCGCAGTTGTCCGCCGTGACCCTCAGCGCCACGGCCTGGTGGTTCTCCGGCCCCGCCGTGTTCTCAAAGCGCACCCCCACCGCCAGGAAGCCCGCCCCCGTGATGGCTGCCACGCACGGGTAAGCGAGGAGGCGGAGGGGGGGAAGGGTTGCGATATGAGGGGTGGATAGCAGGAAGGTGGGCAGGGGGAAGGGAGAGGAGAGGGATGATAGACGAGCAACGGAGAAAGGGTAAGTGGCTTGGAAGACAGAAACGGTGTGACCAGGGTACTTGCACTACATGGCAATGCCCACACCCCGTGCCCCACACATGACTAATGCACACCCACTGCACTCCCTACCCCCACCTCTTCCCCCCCTCTCTCCCCCCTTACAGTCAGGCACACGACAGAGACTGACCAACAGTGGCGCTGTTGAAGGTGGTGGAGCCGCCCACCACGCTGGCACTGCCCGTGATCACCGTTGCCTCGGGCGCCGCCCCCACCAGCGTCACGTTGCGCCGCGTCACGCGCACCGTCTCGCTGTACACGCCCGGCGCCACGAACACTATGAAGCGCCCCTTGGGGGTGGACGGCGCTGCATCCACTGCTGCCTGTGGGGTGGTGGGGGGTGGGCGGTGATGGCAGGAAGCAGGATGAGGTGCCACGTTGGTGTGCGTGGGGCAACCGCAGCAGACTGTACAGGGGAAGTGAGTGAGTGCATGTACCCATGCACCCATGCACCCATGCACCCATCCACCCATGCACCCATCCACCCATGCAGCCATCCACCCATGCACCCATCGACCCATGCGCGCACCATCTGAAGCAACGAACTAGCATGAACCCACTCATACACGAATGCACGTGCGCACCTGGATGGAGGTGAAGGTGCCCGAGCCATCCCTGGCGACAATGGCGTTGGGCGGTGGCAGCGCGTAGCGCAGCGGCACTGGGTATGCCAGCGATGGGGGCGCGGGGGGGGAGGGGGGCGGGGAGGGCGGGGATGGGGGCGGGGAAGGCGGGGATGGGGGCGGGGAGGGTGGGGATGGCGGAGGGGACGGTGGGGAGGGGGGAGGGGAGGGGGGTGGAGAAGGGGGAGGAGGGGGACGCGGAGGGGGGGACGGAGGAGAGGGAGGAGGGGACGGGGGGCGAGGAGGTTGAGGGGGAGGGCGAGGGGGAGGGGAAGGGGGAGGAGAAGGAGGAGGGGGACGTGGAGGGGGGGAAGGGGGACGGGGGGGAGGGGAAGGGGGGCGAGGAGGAGGGGGAAAAGGGGGAGAGGGAGGGGAAGAGGGTGGGGAAGGAGGGGAAAGGGGGGGAGAGGGAGGGGAAGGAGGGGAGGGGGGAGGGAAAGGAGGGGAGGGGGGAGGGGAAGGAGGGGAGGGGGGAGGGAAAGGAGGGGAGGGGGGAGGGGAAGGAGGGGTAGGAGGGGAGGGGGGAGGAGAAGGAGGGGAGGGGGGAGGAAAAGGAGGGGAGGAGGGAGGGGAAGGAGGGGAGGGGGACGAGGGGGAGGGGAGGAAGGAGGGGACGGAGGGGTGAGGGGAGGTGAAGGAGGGGAGGCAGGAGGGGAAGGAGGGGAGGCAGGAGGAGAAGGAGATGGGAGAGGGGGAGAGGGCGGAGGTGAATTGACAGGCGGAGGAGACTGAGGTGGAGGGAAAGGCGGAGACGGAGGAGGGGGAGGCAATGTGGAGAGAGGAGGACGGGGAGCGGCTAGAGGGGAGGCGGGGGGCAGGACAGCACAGGCGCAGGTGCAGGTGCAGCACGCAGGGATGGATGGGGGGGGAGACGGCAGCAGCGGAAGGGGGAGCAGCGATGGAGCAGCGGGTGTGGCGGGCCAGGGCGAGAAGGGAGGGGGGAGGGGAAGGGCGCAGAGGGGGACAGCGAGGGAGGTGGGGATGGAGGCACTGAAGAGAAGGGAGATGGCGGAGAGGGAGGGGGAAGGGAGGGGGAGATGGGGGAGGGGACGGAGGAGGGAACGGAGGAGGAGAGGGAGAGGAGGGGAGAGTCGAGGAGGGGGGCGATGGTGACGGGGGGAGGGGAGAGAAGGGAGTGGTGGGAGGCGGGGGGGTCGAAAGGGGGGAGGGCGGAGGGCCAGGGGGGGCAGGGGCGGTGGAGTTGACTTCAGCAACAGAGGCGGAGGGGCGTGTGGCGTTGCGAGGAGGACGCTTCCTTGACTTGACGTGTGAGCGCGACGGTGCTGTGGTGCTGGCTGAGGCAAGTCGTGCAATCGTGAACTCGCTGATACCAGCAGCAGTGTCCCCATCAGCACCATCAGCACCATCAGCACTCGCACTGCCATCACCACCACTATCAGCGGCACCACCAGTGCCAGCGCCATCGCTTGCAGCACCATCAGCGCCACCGCTGTTGTCAGGCGGAGGGCTGGTGTCGCTTGCAGGGCTGGCAGCGGGAGCTGGCGCGGAGAGCGGCGCGGAGAGCGGCGCGGAGAGCGGGGGCGGCGAGGAGGCGGCGACGATGGAGGCCATGTCGGCCGCCTGCTGCTGCAGCGCCATGAGCGCGTCCCTCAACTGCCCCGCTGCTTGCTGCTCGCCGTCATGGGTGGGGCGGAGCATGGGGTAGAGGATGGGGTAAAGAGGGGAAGGGAAGGGGAGGGAGGGACGTTTGAGTGGTGGTGAGTGGAAGTGAGCAGGAGAGGATGGGTTCACGAGAGGAGGAATGGCATGAGCCGAGGCCGAGGTGCTTAGAGTGTGGGGTGGGGAGAGGGCAGTGAGGAATGATGGTCGGGTTGAGTGGCAGCAAGAGGCATGAGGTGGAACTTGGAATGACGGCACGGCACTGCACTGCACTGCACTGCATCACCGCCATTGCCTCTACCCCTCCATGCCTCCAAAGCCCTGCCCTGCACGGTAGGGAGTGGTGGCTGGCGTCAGCACAGCACACTGCATGCACGCACCACCATCCCCCCTGCTGCCCACGGCTACCTGCCTCCCCCCACCATCAACGCCCTCATGCACATGCAATGCAATGCAATGCAAGCGTAGCCAAGGCCCAACTGCACGGCAATAAAACGCCCCTCACAACCCCCCCCACCTGCACGGCTTGGGCGGGGTCGCTGGAGGCGCCATCCGCAGCGAAGGTGCGGAAGGAGTCCAGACAGTCGCCTGCCAACGTGGCAGCACTCGATAGGCTCATGCGCGCATCTGCCACGTCACCCTCGCCCGTGTTGATGATCGCGGCTGCTTCCTCCATGCTGGCCCTGGCGAGTGCCAGCTGGCAGCACGGGATTGGATTGGAGGGCATGCAATGCGGTGCAGTGTAGATATGGGAGGTTGAGAGATGCCCAGTGCTTATTGTGCGCACGCATGCTGATGTGGTGTCTGCAATGCAGCTCCTAAAAACGCCGAACACTACAACGTATCATTTCATAACGCAGCATGTTATAATGGAGCACCTGAGAGACGCAGTCGCGCGCAACTTGCGTCCACACGTCCTTGCCCTTGCGCCATCCCTCCCTCCCCCGCCGCCCCGCCCACGCCGCCATCAGCTGCTCCGCGCGCCCCTGCGCCGTTACCGCCACCCCTTGCGCGCCCGTCAACCGCCCCAGCGCATCCCGTGCCTTCACGCGGAACTTTGCGCTCCCCCATGCCGCGCGCAGCCGCAGAGGCACTCCCCACGTCGCCCGGATGCGCCCGCCACTCCCGCCATTCCCCCCCTTTCCGCCTTTTCCGCCACCGCGCGGGCGCGGAAGCCAGTTTTCCCAGCCGAAGACGGGAAGCGCTCCGCTGACCTGCGCGCCCGCCGCCTTTTCCAGCGCCGCCCTGCGCTGATCTGACGGGAGAGGCGCATCGGACGCCTGGGCTTCGTCAGAGGGGTGTGCTACGGCAGCGGCGACAGCTGCGACGAGAGCGACGACGATGGCGACGGACTGGAGCAGTGGTGGTCGTGCGATCGCCATGGGAGGCGCGGAGAAGAAAGAGCGTGGAGGTCCATGGTGAGCCAGCAGCACGCGCGCTTTTAAACACGCGATGGCGGTGATTATCACTAGTGCGGAGCGAGGCGCGCGGCAGGCGTGCAGTCACTGCAAGCTGGTGCACGCAGGGCTGCTCCCGCGAGCACTCGACCCGCAGGGCACGGTGCAGTCGATTTGGCTCCATCGGACCAGAGCGACTGGTGACGTCAGCAGGCAGACACGCGCGGCAACGGGCACCCCACGGGAGCTGCACGCGAGAGCAGCGGGATGAGCAGCAGGGAGGAGCATGTGGGGGTGTGGAAAGAGAAACGCGCGAGCACCTGGTGCCGCATGGCGGAATGGCGGAATGGGGGTGGGGAATGGGCGGAATGGTGGAGGGAATACACGAGCGCTGGTCGGCTAAGGTGGCCCGGCTCACGCGGCGAACGCGGCGCTCCGAGCTGGGGACGAGCGGCGAGGCGTAGAGGGTCGGTGGGAGTGGGGGAGTGAGCCTTGGCGATGGCGCGAGTCAAGCAGGGCCAATCAAAAGGCATGACAGCAGTTGGGAGGAGGCTGTTCCAACCCGCCAAGCAGGCTCTTTTCCTGGTAGGGCTGCGGCATGATGGTACCGTGCTGCACCGCATACAAGAACTCAACAGCTGTCTTCCCACCAAAAGAAACGCAAAGCGTCTATATGGCAATCAGTTACACGCAAAACCACTTCAGAAACATAACAAAATCCGTTAAATACGATATCTGGTCCAAAATGTGACTTACAAATGACAGGCTTGCCTCCCTCACGGAAGATACATAAAGGCAAAGTTAGTTTACAGTCTGGTGTGTAGCGATTCAAATTGATGAGCAAAGAGAATCAATCCACAGTGCCCAGCATCATAATCGCTACTACGGAACCCAAGTCCCGACCCGCCCTAACATTGGTACAGCTCTCATCACAGAAGAACATCTTGGAGGAACAAGTATAAATTAAGCACAAATTGACGTCTGTGGCGGTCTTTCCTCCAGCAAACTGCATGCATTCTATGTACACCTTACGGAGCCACATTGTACGGTAAATGCCCAACAGCATTCCGTAATGAAGTCTCGTGTTGATTTCTTCCCCAAAATGCATGATAGTCCAATGTTAATGGCGCTCACAACTAGCGGGTTTGTCTCACTCCTTGAGCACACGTCTGGCAGCACCTCCCGTGCAGTGTGGAGCAGGAGAGAGGAGAGAGGGGGGGGGAGTGCTAGTGCAGTGCAAATGCAATGGCGTTGTTATGCAGGGGGTCGCTGAGGAAGGCGTCCCAGTCATCCAGCACGCCCTGCCCTCTCACCACTGCCTGCGCCGCAAAGCCCACCCACGCCACCATTGCCACCCGCCCGTTCTTGATCTCTCGCACCTGAGGGGGGAGAGACAAGAGCGAGGGGATAAGGAGAGGCAGTGAGAGGCGGGATGCATGTATATGTGTCTTCAGATGACTGCCCTCCATGACTTCACGCCCTGCCAGGCTGCGTCCGTGCCTTGACGTGCACACTCCTGTGCATGACGCACCACCCATACACACACCACCCATACACACACCACCCATACACACACCACCCATACACACACCACCCTTACACACACCAGCCACACACACACCTGCACCCTTAGCCCTTCACTCCAGCCCTTCCCCATCCGTGCGCGCACCTTGAGGTCTTCATACCGCTGTGCTTCGTTGAACAGCCCAAGGGGGTGAAAGAGCCAACCCCCGTGGCTGATGACCCGCGGGCGAAACACGCTCAATCATCTACGGTTGCACGCACCACCCACGCACAGATATTCAAAACCCCTGCACGCACCTTCATGTCTTCGAACCGCTGTGCATGGTTGGCGAGCCCCAGCGGGTCGAAGAGCCAGCCCCCCGGGTGGTTGATGTCCCCCGGCAGGAACACCCCCAGCGGCTCCAACGCTGCTATGCCCGTGTACCGCGCGTACTCTGGCCCCAGCTGGAGAGGGGGGAGGCCCAGGGTGGACGGCGATGACGGCGCAGGTAGACGGGGAGGAATAAGAGCGATGGGTCAAACGACGGGGGAAAGGGAGATGAAGCGGCACCTGCACGTGTATCGCTCGTACTCTGCACCCAGCTGAAGGGGGGGAATGGGAAACGTGAAGCGGGGGGTCTGGGGGGAGGGATTTGAAACACGCCCAGCGGCTGCAGCGCTGCTGCGCTCGTGTAGCGTGCATAGTGTGGGCGTAGGTGAGAGTGAGAGGAACGAGTGAGGGGCGGAGGTACAGGTGGGAAGACGGCCAGTTGACACAAGGCGGGGGGATAGGAAGATTGAGCGGCAGGCAGGCCTCCAACGTTACACACTGTGGGGGGAAAAGGAATACTGACTGTAGGGCACAATGGAAATGGAGGGGAGAGGCGATGGGGACAGAGACAACGGGGTGGAGCGAGGTCGTACAGGTCATCGTGGTGATGACTGTCGAATATGAGGCGGAAAGATAGCTGGGGGTGAGCGAGGGAAGCGAGAGCACTCGAGTGAGTCGTAAGTGGAGTGGGCTCAGGCAGTCTCTAGTCTGCTGTGACAGAACCGTGACTCCGCAGCAGGGCTGTCTTGTGGGAGACTTTACCAGATCTCACTCCACTCCACTCCACTCCACTCCACTCCACTACACTCTGCTCTCAGAGTGTGGCAGTAACTGTAGCGCGGCAAACACACAGTGGAACGTACCCTGAGTAGAAACTGCGCGAGAGCAATGACCACAACCCCCTGCCTGCCCGCCACACACAGCCCCGCCACGCCCAGGTAGGTCAGGTCGTCCGCCGCCAGCTTGGCAGGCCCCCCCAGGCTGTAGCAAGAGCATGTGTTATGCAGGCTCTTACCGTAAGAAAAAACCGTGCAACGCACAGCCCCGACAGTCACGATCGCACCCTGACCCCCCACCACGCACAGCCCCGGCGCGCCCAGGTAGGTGAGGTCGTCACGTGCCAGCTTTCCACGGTAGGTAGCAAGAGCACGTGTTGCACGCGCACTCACCACGAGCAGCACCTGCGCCACAGCCATCACCACCACGCCCTGCCCGCTCGCCATGTGCAGCCCCCCCGGCACACCCAGGTGGTCCAGTTGTCACCCTAGTGCCCCAGGTGGGGCATAACTGTAGCCGGGCACACACTCGCACTCGCACTCACCTTGAGCTGGAACTGTGCGACAGCAATGACAACCACCCCTCTTGACCCCTGCAAGGTGCAGCCCCGGCACGCCCAGGTCGTCGCCCGCCAGCTCCCATAGTGGGACAATAACGAGAGCATGTGCTGTGTGCGCACGCACCATGAGCAGGAATTGTGCGATGGCAATGACGACCACGCCCTGTCCCCCTGCAACGTGCAGCCCCGGCACGCCCAGGTAGTCGAGGTCATCGCCCGCCAGCTTGGCAGCGCCGACGCGCCACCACACGGGCTCTAAGAAGGTGGTGTTGCTGTACCGCTGCAGCACCTCCGGCACCACCGCTCCCAGCGCGCCCAGCATCGCCCACCGCGCGTGCAGGATCTCCAGACTGGGTGGGGGGGAGGCGGTGGACATGGGGAGCGGGCGAGGAGAGGTGACAAGGGGGGGAGGGAGGGGGATGGGGAAGGTGTGGATATGCTTTGGCCACGCGCCACCACACGGCCTCCAGGAACGTGGAGTCTGCCACCCGCTGCACTGCTTCCTGCAGCACCGCGGCCAGCGCTGCAAGCATGGCCCAGCGCGCGTAGGATGTCAAGACTGGAGTGAGCGGGGAGAGGTGGCGGTGGCAGGGGCGTGTGGGAGGACACAGCGTGGAAGAGGGAGGGTTGCAAAATGGAAGAATAGATAACCTTGCTGCAATTCCTTCCTCCACCGCCCAGCCTCCTCGACAAAGGCCACACAAGGAGGATGAGGAGGGAGGAGAAGGGAGGAGAGAGGCAGCAAGCATGGTAAGGGGCAACTAGTGGTGGCGGAGGGGCAAATGGGGTTGGTGGAAAAGGGGAGAAGGAATGGCTTGTGGCAGCAGTGTACCTCGCCAGCACAGCAAGAACAACCACAGCAAGCACCGCAATCCACTCACTCATTCTCTCACTCCTGGCTCACGTGCGCCCCCACCTCCCATCCCATCCCCCCCACCCCCCCAAATCCCTCGCTCCTCTCTCTCCACCCACTTCACTCACTCGTGCCTCATGTGCAGCCCCCATCCCACACATCCCCCCCTCTCCTCCCCCTCCCTCTCCTCCGCACGCACTTGCAGTAGCGCTGGAAGGCAGCGGGGTCACGAGCGAGGCCCGCAGGGTCGAAGGCAAAGTCACCCGCCACGCGGCCGTCCAGGTGGGGCGGGTACGCGCCGGGCACTGCCAGGGGGTCCAGCCAGCGCGGGCGATATGCTCCGTACCACGGGCTGGGGGGGGTGAGGGGGGAAGGGGGAGGGGAAGAGGGCCAGCAGGGTCCAAGGCAAAGTCACCCGCCAGCCGGCCGTGCAGGTAGGACGGGTAGGTGAAGGGCAGGGGGTCCAGCCAGCGCGGGCGTGCAGAGCCGTACCATGGGCTGGGGGATGAGGGGAGGGGGAGGAAGAAGTGGAGGTGCGGAAGAGAGGTGGAGGGGTATGGGAGGGACGAGGTGTGTGGCCACGTGTGCAGGGCGGGCGTGGTGTGAGCAAGCAAAGCAGTGATGGGAAGAATGGGTTGAAACAAGAATGGTATACTGCCCCCCACTACCCCCCACTGCGCCCCACTGCTGCCCTCTGCCTGCTGCTGCTGCTGCTGCTGCTTCTCACGCACCTCTGTTCCCGCGCCTCCTCCCGCTGCGCCTCCACCTTCTCAGCGGCCTGTCGGAGGTCGGGCAGGCGGTGCTGCAGGCGTTGACTGAGCTGCCCGCCCACCCCGCTGTTGGCCAGTGCCTTCACTGCCACGAAGGGCACCGCGGACAACACCAGCACGCCCGCTAGCTGCCCGCATGGGGGTGAAGAGCAGTGAGGGGCGGTGAGGTGGGGGAATGGGAGGTGAGGGAAGGAAGGGGAGGGGCGGGGAGAGGAGGGGCGGAGCAGTCAAGGGGACGAGAGGGGATGACGGAGGACAATGGATTGCAGCAGGGCAACGAATGGGAGGGGGGAGGGGGTGTGGGCAGTTGGGCGTCGTTGGGTTTCAATACGAGCAACGATTTGACAAAAGTAGAAGGGACACAGCAGCCATCGCAGCATAGCAGCGTTCAAGCTACCCACAATCCCACAGAACCCCCCACCCTCTCGCCCTCCTCACTCCCCCTAATCCCCTCACTCACACCCCTCACCTCATCCACGCTTGCTCGCGCCTGCCCCACGCCACCCATTCTCCCGCGCCCATCCCCCCCGCCCGCTGCTGCTCGCCCACTCCTCAGCTGCCACGTGGACCCTCGCCAGCTGCTCCCGAGCCGTGCTTCGCGGTATCTTCCAGCTGGGCCCTGGGCGCACGGGGACGGCGGAGAGGGGCGGTCACGGCGGGAGTGGGAAGGAGCGCACAGGCGAGCAAGTGCAAGCACTCCAGTCTGCACAGCTTCCATGCCTTGACTTTTCCGGAGCACCACCAAGACATGCCTTCCCACGCACACTCGTGACGCCTGCTGGTGCTCACACCGGGTAAGCGAGGGGCGGCGAGGGGCGGGGCGGAAAGCAGAGCACAGGGGGCACGGGGGAAGCGGGGGCGGAACTGGAAGGCGCGTGGAAGCGCAATGCGCGCGTCGCCATTCAGCGACGCGCAGCGTGCAGCGCTCGCAGGTGCGGTCCTGATTGGCCCGTGGCGGAGCGCATCTGCCCGGCGCGCGCGGCCCTGGTTCCGCCAGCTCCGAGGCCAGCGGCGCGTTGCGCGACGCTGCTCGGGGCGCTCAAGAGTCACCCACTGCAGCGCTGCGATGGGGGGGAGACGAACATTGCGACAATGCGCCGCTTGCCATGCCCGGCGCCTGGTTGCGGTCCGAGCAGTCAGTAACCAAATCTGCAGTCGCCTGGCGGCATTGCCGCTGCAAGCACGCACCTCGCTCGTCTCGCCGCGCTGCGCCGCTTTTCTCCGCCGAGCGCAGTGCGCGGAACACGCGGACCCGAGCCCCGCGAGCTGCGACGCGCCAGCGGAGCGGAGAGTCGCCGCGGGCGACATGCTGGTGCGGTCGATGCGGCAGGACGCGCCGTGAGCGCGCTGGGATGCTGCGCAGGTGGCGCTGGTGGGTTCTGGCGGCGGTGCTGCTTGTCGCGTGTGTGGTCAATTTGGGCTAGGAGCAGAGTTCCGTCCTTAGGTATACGGGCCCGAGTCGCACACAAAAGTCGTAGGTTACCCGGTTCGGGTTACCCTAGGTTATCCTAAATTGACTTTAACGTGGCGGTTTGCGACGACGGAAAACTGACAACTCTGAGCTTCGTCACCTTCGCAGCTTTCGCAGGGGAAAACTGGATGTGCAACTTTATTTGTCAACGCCGAAATTGATCGATCCAGACGTGGCAGATTGCTTGCCTTGCACCTCAGGGCGCATCACAGCAACTCACGTTGATTTGGTGTCGTTCGCATTTTCCGGCCCCACTGTTCTTGTCACAGAAAATGCACACGACACTAAGTCAACTTGCGTCCTTGACACATTGCTGAGTTACACCCTCAGGCGAACAGCATGCTCCTCTCCCCCTCCCTCTCTTGCTCTTTCTGGCGTTAGCTTGAAGCCATATCACGTCACGGGCAGACAACTAGAGCATGGTGGTAATTACGTTGGCATTACGCAGTGCTGATAAGCCAAGTAGGTCGCGCAGGGTGTTCCTCCTATCTCGTCATGTAAATGACTCACTGTTTTATTCATGTCTAATTATCCGATGCCACGGCCAATGGCATTCGCAGCGTACGCGTCTACTACTTCATGTGCTGCCGCCGATGGGGCGGCGGGTGGGACAATCTTGGGTTGTTGCGGGTGGGTGTTTCGGTGCGCACGGAACACGCGGGGAAGGAACGATGCCAAGTTGTCATCTGTCAACGGTCACCTCCTTCCCTCACCTCACGTCGCCCTCACTCACGCAACTCGTTTGTCAACGCCCACATTTATCCGTCCCCACGTTGACAATTTGCTCGCCTATGCTTGTTTGCATCTCAGCCGTGCAGCGTCCTCTCCCTCGTTCCTCCTGGAGTTAGCTTGAAGCGATATCACGCACGTCACGACACGAGCATGACAGCACGACGTGGGAATGGCGCAGTGCTCATAAGCCAATTAGGTCGCACAGGGTGTTCCTATCTTCTCCTATACATGACTGATAGTCGCACAGACAATACTAACAGTCGCAGCGTATGCGACTGCGGTAGCATGCGATGGCGTGCAACAGAGATAGCGTGCGATGCGGGTCGCATTGTCCAATGCACATCGAGATCGCGTCGAGATTAGGGTTAAAACTGCATACCCACGAGAATCATAACTCCGCGGCACCACCTGATGGCATGCGTCGTTCGTCTCGTCGACACCGCGAAGCTTCCTCTCGGGTTCTTATTCTCGCGCTACTAGTAGCGTTTGTGGTAGTGTCAGCGGAGCTTCTTACGGGGAGTGCGGGAAGCGCCGTCGCGACAGGCGTAGGGGCGAGAGCTGGAGAATGCAGCAAGTATGCCGACATTGCTAACGATGGAGGAACGAATTCTAATTTGGTCAGTAACGCGAACAGCAGCTCTAGCGTCGACGGTCACGATTCGAGCGGCCACAATGCGAACACGAACGCGAGACTGGCGCTGAGAAGTCTGGTGAGCGACGGCGGGCGCAAGAGGGGGGCGGTGGTGACGGTGGGATGCTTGTTCGCCCATGACATGCCGGGGGGAGTCGACATGCTCGCCGGTACGCTGCTGCTCTCACTCATGACGCGCCTCAATACTGCGTGCTGTCATGTGGTTGCCGGGCCGCTGCCCCCCCCTTGCCTCTTGTGCTGCGCAATGCAATTCCTCCCTCCTCCCTCTTCCTCCCTCCTCCCGCTTCCCGCCGTCTGTCCACCAAGCGCTCGTGCCCTGTGTGGCGCCAACACTCTTGCTGCCTTCTCCTCCTCTCGCTCCTTCTCTTCTCTTCGTCTTTCCCTCTCCTTTCACCTCCTCCTCTCCCCGCCTTTCCCTCTTCGTCTCCCGCCCGTTCCTGTCTCTTCTCCCATTCTCCCCTTCCTCTTCTTGTCCCGTTTCGTCCCCTCTCCTTGTTGTCTCCTCTCCCCTTCCCCCTTCCTCTCCTCCTTCTATCCCATCCTCCCCGTCCCGTTCTTCCCCGCCCAGCCTCCCTCATGGCAGTGGAGGAAATCAACGGCGATCCCAGCATCCTGCCAAACCACGTGCTGCATCTGACGGTGCAAAACTACTCCATAGCCTCTCTCGCGAGCCAGCTCGCAGGTATTCCCCTTTCCCTCCCGCCCTCTGTCCCTTTCTCTCGTCCCCTCCTCCTCCATTCTTCCCCCTCCCACTTTTTCTCCTTCTCCATCCACCCCTCCCCTCCTCCCCCTCTTCCCCCCCCCCTCGCTTTTCCCCCCCTGCCTCTGCTCGCTTCTTCACCGTTTCTCTCTTCTGTGCGCCTCCCATCCTCTCCCCCTCCTGGTTGTCTTTCGCCTATTCCCTCTCCCCTCATTCCTGCCCCCCCCTCATCTCCACTTGACTGCATCTCCTCCTGCCTCCACGTGGCAGCATTCCAGCTGCTCCAGAACCATCCGGTGGCTGTGATTGGCCCGCACACATCTGACCAGGCCGCCCGATTCAGCCCACTTGCAGCTGCAACCCAGGTGAGCTGACAGATCAGATCAGAAACAGAGGCACTCGCGATTGAGTGAAACGATTGTTGTGCCGACAATGTTTGTCCTTGCGTATTCAATGTGTATTCCTGTGTCCACCATCCTGTCTCCGCTTCCTGTCCCACCGCCAGGTGCCGTTCATATCAGCATCAGCCACGGACGTGCACTTCACCCGCCCCTACTTCATGCGCTCTTCCCCCGTCCTTCCCGCCCTCCGCAACCCCTCCTGTGCCCCTCTCGTGCCCCCGCCACCAGGTGCCATTCATATCGCCATCAGCAACGGACGTGCAGCTGACGCAGGGCATGAGCCGGCCCTACTTCATGCGCGCCGTGCCCAGCGACGCCGTGCAGATGGCCGCCATGGCAGGTGGGAGCTAGGCCGTGCTGTCTGCTATGCGTGGTTGGAGCGGAGCAGCACGGGTGCAGTGCAGGTACAGGTAGCAGTAACACCTGTGCTCCTCATGTGCACGCTGCCCAGCCACACCGTGCAGGTGGCCGCCATGGCACGTGGATGGAATGCGATTCCGTGGCATGGGATGGGTAACAGACAGGTGCATGCACCGTACGTACATCATAAACCGTGTCAGGCTTTAGGGTTTAAGGTTTAGGGTGACCGCAACCGCGTGCATGAGCGCTCCCCCCTAACCTTCCTCACCTTCTCCCCCTTTTTCATTCTCATTCTCGCCTGGTGCATAATCCTGGCCACACCCTTGCCTCCCTCTAATTTGCGCTGCATCATGCAAAGCTGATCAAGCACTACACGTGGCATGGCATCACTGCCACCTGCCGCCACTTGTGCGGCACGTGGCTGTTGAGTCGAGTATTGAGTCAAGTCCCCCTTTCTCTCCTCTCCTCACCTCTCGTTCCGCCCGTCTCAACCAATCAGAGCTAATCAAGCACTACAGGTGGCAGCAGGTGGCGCTCATCTACAGCAGCGACGATCGGTTCGGCCGCAACGGCATCACTGCACTCGCCGCACAGCTGCTCTCCATCCATGTCAGTCACACCACACCACATCACACCATACATCGTTGACTCGACGATTGTGTTTGAGAATTCTCAGAAGTGAGTCACACCACACAGGCTGGCAGCTGTTAGAGAAAAAAGAGACATATGAGTTGACTCAGAAGACACCTCGATAGGTTGGGCCGCAATGGGGTGACTGCGACGGTGCGGTTGTGCTCTCTCACCTCACAGCTTCTGCCCTGGTTTCACAGTTTGCAGGCACTACCCCCCTCTCCCCTATCCCCCCTCTTTATCCTCTTTGCCCTCTTGCCCAACGGCGGGGAAGGCCAGACGAGAGCGCTGATGCTCACTGTGCTTTGAGACGTGTCTCGATGGCTCGCGTGCTCGTCTTGTCCCCGCCACGCCACAACAGGCGGATGCAGAGGTGGCGGTGCTGGTGGCCATCCCGCTGTCGGCCACAGGCGAGGCCATTCACGACCGCTTGTCGGCGCTGCTGCTGCTGGACGTGGCGGTCTATGTGCTGCACGCCTCCCCGTCCATGTTCTCTGCCATCATTCAAGCAGGTGCCTGCGCCTCACCCGCCGTATTCTCCGCCTTTGTCGCAGCAGGTGGCTTCTGTCGATTGTAGGTGGGCACAGGTAATGAAAAACCCAATAGAGAGTGGGCCATCGAGACACGTCTTAAAGAGGTTGATGTTCACTGTGCTAGAGTGGGTGCCGCTAGGCACGCGTCGGCCCTCGCCCATATTTGGTACTGTGCTGTCGTTGCAGCAGGTGGGTGTCGCATTGTTGGCAGAAAGGAAGGAGAAGAACGGGTGCTGCTCTAGATGTGGAGAGTGGGGAGGCGGATCTAGAAGAACGGTTTGCGTCAAAAAGAGCCTCCTCCCGTCCACCCACCCGCCCCCGACAGAGTGCAAGACTGCGGCGATGGTCAGCCTGCACTGACTTTTGAGTCAACTCGAAAGGAGTCTGCAAGTGATCGCATACTTCCCTCGTTGCTCCGTTGCTCTGTTGCTGCCGTGCTGCCATGCTGCTGTGCTGTCATGCCCTCCCGTTTTGAATCCCTGTTGTCGCCATGCAATGCAATCGAATCAAGCTCCTCCAATCATTACTTGCCCCGCACCGCACTGTTCCAACCCAATCCAACCCAACCCAACCCCTGCGGAAGGCGCTTCTCAAGACCAGCTTTGATGGCCTGCAGGGCAGGTCAGTACTCCCTCACCCTGTTCCAATGCTTGCCTGCCCCGCTCCATCCCATCCCAACCCAACCCCAGTGGGGCCGGCACTGCGCAAGGCGCTTCTCACGACCAGCTTTGATGGCCTGCAGGGCAGGTCAGGTCTGTTGAGGGGAAAGGGGGTGTCGGTGAAGGGATGGGAATGGGGGTGTACGGAGTGGGGTGGGGGAAAAAGGGGGGGATGAGAGGAGAGAAGTGTGGGAGAGGAAGTGTGGGAGAGGAAGTGTGGGCGAGCATACACCCGCATGTGCTGCAATGGGCTTGCCTGACTCCTCCTCCTTGCCCATCTCCCTTCTTTCACCCACCCTCGAATGCACTAGAGGCATCCGCATTCACCGACTTTCCTCTGACCCACCAACCCGCACCTTTTCTCCTCCGCAGTTTCTCCAATCCCTTTTCAGTTGTCCCCTTCGGAACCCTTCACTTCCTCTTCCCTCACCTGCTCCTGTCCTCCTCACCCTCCCACGCTCGCGCAAAACACAAACTCTCTCAACCGGTTTTGCCCCCTCTCAGGATCGCGCTAACCTCACAAGGAGACCTGGCAGCAAACGAGATCCGCATTGTCAACATCCAGGGAGGGGCGCCCGTGAAAGTGGGGCGCTGGTCCTCCTCCCGCCTGTTAAAGGGGCTACCACCACCTTGTACCTCCCACCTTTCTTTCCTTCCCCCCTCACTTCCCCCTCCCCTTTCAGAGTCGCTAACCCCACAGGGCGACCTGGCAGTGAACGAGGTGCTCATCTTCAACATCCAGAAAGGGGTGCCGGTGGAAGTGGGCCGCTGGTCCTCCTCCCTCGGCCTCGTCCCCCCCTCCTCCCGCCCACCCTCGCAATCCTCCCCACCTTCCACCACTGCCCCTGCTCCGCTCCCATGGGTTGTCGCAAGCCCCAGCACACAGGTTAGACGGCCTCTTCCCCTCCTCCCACCCACCCGCCCGCTCAAACCGCCCTCCCCACCTTCCACCACTTCTCCTGATCTGCTTCCAGAGCCTGTCGCAAGCCCCAGCACACAGGTTTGTCGGTCTCCTCCCTTCCTCCCACCCAGCACCCCCGACCCTTCCCGCCTCCCCTCCCTCCCCACCCCCCCCCTTCCGCATCTTCCGCACCCAGCCACGGCTCACAGGTAAGTCACCCTTTTTTCACTCCTCCCGCCCACCCCCTGATCTGATCCCTCCCCACCCTCCCAGCCTTCTCCACCCTCTTGCCCTTCTCCTTCAGCCTCCTGCCCTCCTGCCCACCCCCCGACCCTACCCAGCCTCCCCACCTTTCTCTGCTTCCCCTGTGTAGACCCCAGGCTCACATTAGGCCCCAACTCATAGTTTAGGTTAGGACAGATCTGTAAAATCTGGGCTCGGTTTGTCCCACCCAACTTAGGCATGAGCAAGCAAGTAGCAGTGCTTCTCACACCAACATGAGGGCTCCCTTGAACAAATCAGTACAAGGAGGGCACACCAGGATAGGGAGGAGCAAGGGGCGAACATGAACGTGTTCGTGTTCGCCCCTACACGAACACAGCCGTTTGTCGAACCGAACACTGTTCGCCATTCGCCTGTGAAGGCGTGTTCGGGCGAACCTCGAACAAGTTCGTGTTCGTCGCGGGGCAAATTGCAGCAGCTTCGTGTTCGGGCGAACATCGAACACTGTTCGGCGAACGATTTAAGCCAAAAAAAAATACCTGTTCGGTTCGCCTCGAACGTGTTCGAGGCGAACCGAACAGGTGTTCGTTTTTTTGCTCAACCCTACACCAGGATGCTTGCCCATCTCCAGAACCCTTTTAACTTGTAGTTTTTCAAGTGTCATTGCCTCCCTATTCAATTTGTAGCTGTAACTTTTTAATCAATGCCTTCTAACTTGTGAATCAATGCCTTTGCCCCCCTCCTCCGCTCTGCTGTATGCAGGCTCCCAATGCTCTTCCAATCGTCTTCCCGGGAGAACTTACCCAGGTAGGTGTAGAGTTGAGCATAAGGCCCGACCCGACCCGACCCGACCCGATTTGGCCGGGCCTTACGGGCCCTCGGGTCGGGTCGGGTCGGGCCGACCCCGGGCCAGAGTCCTGAAACTGGTGGCCCGACCCGGGCTTACAGACTCGGGCCACGGGGGACCCGAGTTCGGGTCGGGCCGGGTCGGGCCAGGAAGGCCCGCCCCTTTAGTGGCAGGGTGGGGGGGTTCCCCATGACTCGTACATTTATTCTGATTTCCAGGTTGTTACTCTATTTTAAAAAAAGCATGTTTCCCTACCACTTAAAGTTGTGTGGGTTTCGTAAGCGGTGCAACAGTTGTAATGACATGTACAATACCGTAGTCTTGGGCTAACGAAATTGTAGGGACAAACACAAAACAACAACAGTGCGATTGGGTTTCCCTTAGGGTCAGCCCCATCAAGTGTAAAAAGCACATGCAAACTATAAATATGTCTGTTAAATAACAACCCCAGAGCAGCAAATGTCTAAGCAAGCTACCACAGGTACCACAAGGAGGCCGTTAATAAATAGGGAGATGCAACACCACCACAGTCACAACGACAAATGTCCCAGCAGCGCCTCACCCCTAGCAACTGGCTCTCACAACCCCAGCTGCTCTGCCTCAATGCACAGCTGCGCAATCGCTGTCCTGCCACCCCGAACCTCAAGCCTCTGATGAGGGTGGTGATCCTGCCAAGTCTTGATCATCATGGCCGCACGCATCTGCTGTGGGCTCAGACGGTGCCGCTGCCACCAGATGATGTTTCTGCTCTGACTGAAGGCTCTCTCACTCGCAGCAGACGTGGCTGGGATACCCAAATAGTCGCGAGCCATGGCCCTAAGCCCGGGCAGCTGCATCTCCCTCCCGCGCCAGTACGCTAAGGCGCACCCACCCTCCTGCCTCGCCTCCGCTAAATACCGGTCCACCTCGTCCTGTGCCCGCACCCCCTCCTCTGCCTCCATCTCGGCCAACTCAGCGAACAGCCAAGCCTGAAAGTCCAGCACACCACGCGACCTGGCCCCCCTGCGCCCTGCAGCCCCGCTCCTCGCCTCACCCTCCCCCGTCACTCTCCTAGTGCTCGTAACGTCACCCCCAAGGTGCGCCTCTGCCACTGCACGGGCTGCTGTCTGGTAGGGTGGAAGGCGCTCGCGTACGAGAGCCTTCACCCTCTCCTCGGTCAGGTCGAGTGTCCTGGCACCCCTGGCATGCCCCCCCGCCGCCACCACAATGGGCGCAGTAGGTCTCGCCCCCCGGGCCCTGAGTCTGAAGGTTGCCGTCTTGAGCCGAGGATCGAGGAAGGTGGCAATCGCACACTCCTCGCTCACCCTCCCCATGTGACGTTCCAGCTTGCTCAAGGCCCGGGTCGAGAGGTCCTTCCACAGCTGCGACACATCTGGCGAATCTTTGTTCGCCTCGAGGATGTCCAGGAGCATGTTGTACTGCGGCACCACCGCTCCGATGGTGGGGTACAAAGACCCCTCCACGAACAGGGTGATGCTGTCAAACGGCTCCAGGAAAGCCCGCAGCTCGTTGAGAGCAGACCAATGGGCGTCGGACAGCCTGATCTCAGCCCAGGCTTCTTTTGTGGTCTTCGAGATGTTTGGCTGAGCGGGGGTGCGAGGGAAGGGAAGGACAGTGATATGGGAAGATTGGAGGCCACATTGAGGTATTATATGGTGATGCGTGGCGTTTGGGCAGGGTTGAGAGCCAACATGGCATGGATGGCATAACCCTTCGATATAAGAACATTCAATCCAAAGAGGGTGTGGAGATGATCTGGAGGTGTCATTGATGCAGTACATGGTTTAGGGTATGGTTGTGGGACAGGTTGAGAGGCCACATGGCATGTATGGCATGATCCTTCAATATAAGCACATGCCATGCAAGGGGGTGTGGAGTTGATTAGGAGGTGAGATTGAGGAGCTACATTGAAGGGTGGACCATGCCATACTTACGATAGAGGTCTCATCGAAGTACATTGTCAGAGGAATGGAGAGCTCACACCCCCGCACAACCATCTCCAGCGTGGAACCCCAGCGCGTGTCCGAGTCAACGATCAGGCGCAAGTCAGTAGGCCTCTTGCGCGCACTGCCACCCCCCTCCGCCTGCGTCGCCCCTCCCTCCGCAGCGCCTCCCTCTGCCTCCCTCTCCCCCCCATCTTCCGCCCCCTCCCCTGCCTGCGTCTCAGCATGGGACGCGGCATACCGCTTCTGGATGTCGAAAAAACGCTCCGACCGCTGCACCGACCACCCGATGTAGCTAGCCACCGCACGCAGCCTCCGGAGCGCCTCGGCCACCGGCTCAACCTTGATTGCGTACCGCACTGCAAGGTTCAGGACGTGGGCCACGCACCTGGTGGGCAAATATTGACATTAGGGAAGGATCGGGTATGATGATCCACGGAACGGGGTCAGGTAAGGTCCGTTGGAAACTTGATAGCGCCCGATATGCACATGGACATTTGTAGTTGGAGTGGATGGCACTCACTTGAAGTGTCGAGCCAGGGACAAGACGGGGGGGTCACGCGGACGTGACCCCGGTGTGTCGTCCGCGACGCCGGCCAGCAGACGAACCGCCCGGTTGTTGTTCTCGGCGTTGTCCGTCGTCACGCCGAAGAACTCACCACCACCCAGCGCCCACTCCCCTATGACCACCTCCAACTCGGACGCAATCTTCTCCCCCGTATGACGGCCCTCAAGCGGCCGGAAGTCGATAACCATCTGCTGTAGCTGGAAGTCCGAGGTGACTCGGTGTGCAGTGACGACCATGAAGGCGACGTTGTTCTCACTGGTCCATATGTCCGTTGTGAGCGTCACCCGCCCCGCCAGACCATCGTCTGTCAGTAGCTGTCGCAGCTGAGCCCTAGCCGTCTCGGCCGCAGACAGCAGGTCCCGCGCAAGGCGGAAACGGCTACCGAGATGCTCTGCCGCGTCGGGGTTGAGCAGGGCCACGAAGTCACGAAACTGCCACGAGGAAGGACACGGCCATGGTTGGGAGTGGGAATAGTGAGTGGTTGGTTGATGTTTAGCACAGCATGTGAACATGTACTCGATCATACCCAAACCCAGAATAGAACGCGATGGGTGTGCTTACCACTGGCCTGTCGACCGAACGGAACGACATGTCAAGTCCGGCGAACAGCATGACCAGGGCCTCGCGCAGCTGCCGCTCTCCAACCCGAGTCGTGACATACTGATCGATGGTACCCTGTCTCCCCCCCCCCACGGCGGCTCCTCCGGTCAACCCACTCGGACCTGCCCCCGCCTCTGATGCCGGAACGTCAGGCCATGTAGCAGCGTGCTCCCACGGCCACTTCGTCTTATCAGGAACTGTTGCTCCCCAAACCCCCTCCGGGAAAACTAGCGATTCAGACTTGTTTGGGTCCAGAAAGCGACGGACCCAAATCTGAAGGCTTGGATAGTGCAACCGCTTCATGTGCTTGCCCCCCGAGCTGGTGTTGCCGTCACGCCAACTAATCACCGTGTTGCACGTAAGGCATCGCCGGGCAACGTCGCTCAACGCCCCGAACATGCCTTTCACCAAGCCCGGCTCCCCCCTCTTCAGAGCGCTCTCCACGATAGGGTCCAGTTCAGCCTCCGTCGGGCACCGTTTGGCCTCCCGCATTGCATTGATGGTAGCCCAGGAAACACCAATGCGGCGCGATCCATCAGTGGCCACGGCAGCACCAGCAGCAGCAGCAGTAGCGCGAGGGCGTCTGGCAGCGCGAGAAGTAGCTGCAGCAGGAGTAGTAGAGGGCGGACGCCCAGCAGCACCAGGTGCCGCAGCAGTAGTGGCAGCAGCAGTTGCGGGAGCAGTAGTAGCGGCAGCAGCAGGCGCACCAGCAGCTGGAGCGGACACGGCAGTAGGGGCTGCAACTCCACCAACACGTGCTCTCTTCTGTCCCACACGGTCCCCCCCCCATCCTCGCCACCACTTTCGCCGTCACTCGCAGCGCCAGCATTCGCATTACCCGGCACCCATGTCGGGTCACTACGTTCTCCGGGCGACTGCTGCTCAGCTGCACGAAGATCTTCCATTGTGTTCTGCCATCGCTCCTCCTGTGAAGCCCGACGCGCCGCAATGGCCTCCTCATGGGCCACAGGGTCAACACTTGGGGAAAGCTCACCCAACTGGAAACCCTCCCCACCGAAGGATGTGACCCCGACGGCCGCAAGCGAAAAGCCCTGAATCCGCGTGGAGCTCGATGGGTCATTGTCAGCGCCTGTCATGTTTCGCGCCCGTAACCGCGCGCCCCCCCACGATTGAGCCTAGAAGTGTGCACCTCGGACTTTCCGTTACTCTGCAAGCGACCCTCGCGAACTAACCAGGAATGTTGCTGCGTTATCCGCTAGAAACTACTAGTACAGCGCGTGTGTCACGGAGCGCAGGCGGGGAGGAATAAACGTAGAGGTGGCGGATGTATTATGGTGGTCCCAAAACTACTCTAGTGAAGAGCGCGAAATGGCCTATTTCTAGCCAGAAACGTTCGTCGAGAGGATAACTTAAAATAGTAGGACGCGCGTGGGAATACCTAAGTTGCGTGGTAGGTTAAGGACTGGTAAGTACTACTCTAAGTCTGCTTGCTGCTGGCTTGGCGGAAAGTAAATCGACGGGGATAAAATCCCCGCGATTTACATTGTGTTAGGGTTTCGACCCCACACATTGTCGAAATCGGGTCGCGCATCTGGCCCGACCCGATTTCGACAATGGCCCGAAATCGGGTCGGGCCACACCCGACCCGAGGCCCGGCTCGGCCCGGCCCGAATTGCGCTGTCGGGTCGGGCCTCACGCCTAGTCGGGTCGGGTCGGCCCGACCGGGGCAGGGTTTTGGAAACCCTGGCCCGACCCGTGAAAAACCACGGGTCGGGGCGGGTCGGCCCGACCCGTCCGGGCCACATGCTCAACTCTAGGTAGGTGGAATAAAAGCGGGGGTAGTCACAGTGTCTGTCTGCAATACTCGCTGACTCGCTTCTCGAGTGTTGTTGTTGCTTCCTTTTTCGGCACCAAAATCACTCGTTTCTCCTCCTCGTTCTTGCACTCCTTGGGGTTTGGAAATGCAGTGCCACAAACACCCTTTATTGCAAACCTTATCCCACCCCTGCCCCTGCCCCTGCCCTTGCCCGTACCCCTGCCCTGCCCTGCTTCTGCCCCTGCACTGCCCCTGCCGTTGCCCCTGTACCTGGCCCCCGCTCCCCGCCCTGCTCCTGTCCCTGCCCCGCTCCCGCCCTGGCTCCCTGTCTCCTCGTGTGTTTCTGTCTCCTGCAGGTGCCAACAGGCTCATTTCCCAAAACCCGACTTCGGATCGCAGTGCCTAACAAACCGGTGCTCGTGCTTGCACAATGGTGAACGCTAGCGAACCACGACAGGTTTCCTTATCAACAGGTGCACATTCACTTATCACAGGTGCCCTCATTACCAGGTGTACCCTTATCAACGTCGATAGGTGATCCACCTTCTGTCCAGTAAATACCTGACTACGCCGGTGATCTGATCTGCTCTGGTCTGGTACTCTGGCGGCCACTGGCCCTGGACAGATGTCTCTTCAAGCCATCTCTTTAGAGAAAATGTCTTGATGCCAGAAGTCATCTTCCCCTCCTCCCTTTTCCCCTCCCTTCCTCTCGCTCCCCCCCCGTGCCAGCAATACAAGGAGTATGTGAACGTGTCGGATGCGCTGGGGCAGGGCAACAACCGCTTCTCAGGCTACTGCGTGGAGGTGTTCCGCCTGGCTGTTACGCGGTTACCCTACAAGCTGGACTATGAGTTTGTGCTGTACGGTGCTAGAGAGGTATAGGTAGCAGGAATAGATTGTTAAGAGCTCTTGTGGGAGGTGTTCTTGCACTCGCGCTACACACAGGTGATGCTGGCCTCGCCAACAAGGTGCGTCGTGCAGAGGGGATCACTTCTGTTCAAGATGGCAACAGGTAAGAGACACACAATAAGAAACTCTCTCCTTACATGCCATGCCGTGCCGTGCCGTACCATGCCATGCCATGTCGTGCCGTGCTGTGCCATGCCATGCCGTGCCGTGCCATGCCATGCCATGCCATGCCATCCCATGCCATGCCTCAAGCTGGTCGCACCTCACCACTGTTGAAGACAACTTGAGGCGCTTCAGAAGAAGAATACCTCCCACTCCATAAAGCCAGCTGCCCTCTGCTGCCCTCTGCTGCCCTCTGCTGCCCTCTGCTGCCCTCTGCTGCCCTCTGCTGCCCTCTGCTGCCCTCTGCTGCCCTCTGCTGCCCTGTGCTGCCCTGTGCTGCCCTCTGCTGCCCTCTGCTGCTCTCTGCTCCTCTTTGCTGCTCTCTGCTGCTGTCTGCTGCCCTCTGCTGACCTGTGTTGCCGTGCTCTCTGCACCCCTGGCTTGCTAGCAGACGTACGATGCAGCAGTGGGCGACATCACAGTGCTGGACTCGCACAGCAAAGCCGTCTTCTTCACCCACCCCATCCAGGTACCAACCACCACTGCACGTGCTAGCCCTTCTCGAGTGGGGGCATGTGAGGTGGGGGCATGTGATGTGAGGTAGGGGCATGTGAGGTAGGGGCATGTGAGGTAGGGGTATGTGAGGTGGGTGGGGGCATGTGAGGTGGGGGTATGTGAGGTGGGGGCATGTGTTTGAATTGGCACATTGGGAAATATGCTATTTGTAACCATGGTTCTGATACACCAGTTCTGCTGCTGTTCTCCCCTTCCCATGGTCTCCCAGCAATCTGGGCTGGTCATGACCTGGCACCGAACCTTGCATACATTGCATGCCTCACTTTTGACGCCCACTCAAACACACACTCTCTCTCACCCATAGACACAGACATGCGTGCGCGCGCGCGCGCGCACGCACACACACACACACACACACACACACACACACACACACACACACACACACACACACACACACACACACACACACACACACACACGCACGCACGCACGCACGCACGCACGCACGCACGCACGCACGCATGCACGCACGCACGCGCGCACGCGCGCACGCGCGCACGCGCGCACGCGCACGCGCACGCGCAGACGCAGACGCAGACACACGCACACGCACACGCACACGCACACGCACACACACACGCACACACACGCACGCACGCACGCACGCACGCACGCGCGAACACACACACACACACACATCGCACACACGCACATACACCACCCCCGCTGCTGCTGCCCTCTCCTCCCTCCTCTCCCTTCCCCTCCCTTTTCCATGCCTCCCCTCCCAGCAATCGGGGTTGAGTGTGATGGGCTATTCGCGGCCGTACAGCAACCCCTAGCTGGTCTTCTCCCCGTTCACGGCCTCCATGTGGGCCGCCACTGCCGCCATCTGCATCGCCACAGGGCTGCTCGCCATGCTGCTGGACGGGCAAAGGACGACTGACTTCCAGGGCACGCTGCAGAGGCGGATTGTGACGGCCGTGTGGTGAGTGGATGGGCTGGAATGTGGTGGCATTGCAGGTAGTTGTTGTGGTAGCAGCTTGATTGCCATAGCCCCCAATGCTGCCGTCTGCACCGCCACAAGCCTGCTCGCTCGACTGCTGGACCTGGAAGTTAGTCAGTCAGTCAGTCAGTCAGTCAGTCAGTCAGTCAGTCAGTCAGTCAGTCAGTCAGTCAGTCAGTCAGTCAGTCAGTCAGTCAGTCAGTCAGTCAGTCAGTCAGTCAGTCAGTCAGTCAGTCAGTCAGTCAGTCAGTCAGTCAGTCAGTCTGTCAGTCTGTCAGTCAGTCGGTCGGTCGGTCGGTCGGTCGGGCAGGCAGGCAGTGCACGCCAGACTGACTCTCAGGGCACGCTGCAGAAGCGCAGCACCTCGTAACGGCCGTGTTGTGAGTGGGTGGGTGGGTGGGTGGGTGGGTGGGTGGGCTGGGAGTTGGTGGCGGTTCATCTCAGGTAGTGTGTTTCTAGCAAGTTGATTCACGCACCGCCATTTAAAAGTGTGACAGATACACACACACACACACACACACACGCACACACACACACACGCACATGCACACACACATACATACGCACACACGCACGCACGCATGCACGCACGCACGCACGTACACACACGCACATGCACGTTCGCATATACACAAACGCATGCACACACACACATGCACACACACCCACATACATACACACGCACACACAACCACACACGTACGCACACCCCCACAAACACACTCACACAAGCACGCACACACAAAACAGCACAGCACGCACGCATACGCTTTCACCCACCTTGTGCTGTTGGTTGTCCCTCCCACCCTTGTCCTTGCGTGCAGGTATGGCCGAGGGATCCCCACTTAGGAGGCATGACTTTACGTGGCAGCAGCTTAGTTTTAGCTAAAAAATGTATTTTGTAGTAGGCTTGCTTAGAGGCCTCTGTAAAAGAAAATGCATTTTCCATTTTCTTTTACAGAGGCCTCTAAGCAAGCCTACTACAAAATACATTTTTTAGCTAAAACTAAGCTGCTGCCACGTAAAGTCATGCCTCCTAAGTGGGGATCCCTCGAACTTGTCCTTGCGTGCAGGTATGGCTGCCACACAGTCTACTCCATGTGTAGTGCGTCCTCCCCCCACCTCTTCCCGCCACTTCCCACCTCTCCCCCCTTCACTCCACCTATCACCCTCCCTCCGCTATTCTCTCCTCCTCCTTTGTCCTCCCCCTTCACCTCCCTCCCCACTTGGCATTCTCTCACAAGCTATTGCCGGTTCACTGGTTTCACACAGTACTCTTGAGTCGATTAGAAATGTCACTTGATAAAAAATCTCCCAATAGTTTGTCAAACCAGACCACCCATCAGTGCGATCAATATTCAGCTGCGATTGGACGGCTGTGCCTTCCTCAACTGTCTGGCATTCCCCCAACCATCATTCTTGTCATAAAAAAAAAAATTCCGTTAAGGCATATGCACGCATAACGCTACCACCTTTGTGGTTGGTTGGTTGGTTGGTTGGTTGGTTGGTTGGTTGGTTGGTTGGTTGGTTGGTTGGTTGGTTGGTTGGTTGGTTGGTTGGTTGGTTGGTTGGTTGGTTGGTTGGTTGGTGGTCTGTCTGTGTGCGAGTGTGTACTGCACCTCCCTCCTACAGTGTTGCGCGTCCACACGACGCTTGCAAGGGCGGTCGTGCTGACGTGGCTGCTGCTGGCCTTCATAATAGTCAACACCTATGTTGCCAGTCTCACCTCCGTCCTCACTGTGCAGAAGCTCCTTCCACGAATCCTTGTGAGCCTCTCCTCTCTACCCCAGATCATACTCACTCACACCGCACGCATTGCAGTCAGTTTCTTTTGTACTAAAATTGGCCACCTGTTATCCATGTCATTCCCTACGAGCACATGGTAAGCAAGCACTACATACACTCTCCTCCCCTATATCATCACTAGCACGCGTGCAATGTAAGGGACTTACCTTGTTCTCCTCCATCCCTCCTCCATCCGTCCCCAGCGCTGCATTCGCACATCTCACCACTTCCCCTTTTCCTGCAAAACACGAAACCATGCCTCTTTATCTCCCTGCGTCTGCGACCTACCCTTGCACCCTCCGCCCAACCCCCAGGACGGACTTGTAAAACAGAGTAGCTGTGACTGCTGGAAAGGTTGGAAACTTGGCTGGAAAGTCTTAGCAGGGCTGCTGGACTGACTGGATGAGGTAAAACTTCACTATGATCAAGGTTGTACAAGCCCACTAAAGCACACCTTCTTAAACATCACAAACAAGGCAGTTAGGTAGCTCAAACTAGGTTGCTAGACAAGGCAACTTCCTTGGGAACTTGGTCACAATCCAGCTTCCATGAACCTTGAGTGACTTGAGAGCCACATGAGGTGCATGAATAAGAAATCTCTGGATTTTTCTGTTATAGCTGATTCTGATGTGTAGAAACCTGTAGAAACTCCCAACACTTCGGTTTGGAGGCAGCTCTGAACTGTATCGAGTCTTCGGCTGAAATCTGATTGGTTGGGAAACTTTCCGATATTTCGCGAAGCCTTCAATCCATCGCCGACATTCCCCCCTTGCTGCTCCTTGTGTGCAAAGGGCTGGGGCGGCAGAATCTCGATTCTCCAACACTCCCCCTCGCACCAGACCCGAAGCACACATACACCCATGGTTATGCTCCTCTCACATCTCCTTAGCATGCACTTTGTGCAGCCCATGCTGCTTCTCCTCATACTCCTCATTCTCCTCAAACTGCTGCACTGCTTCATGAAGTGTCATGAGACCTGCTCTTGCCTTGCACATGTTGAAAGCATCATATGGAAGAACCTTGGTCATGAAATCGGCTGCTTGATCGAATGAACGGCAAAAGTTGACGGCGAGAACTCCCTTCTCTAGTTGCTCACGAATGAAGTGGTACTGCACCTCGATGTGTTTTGTACGCCCATGATGAACCGGGTTCTTGGAAAGAGCGATTGCTGAAGTGTTGTCCACGTAGAGCGGAGTCGGTTGAGTTTGCGGCTGCCTCAAGTCCTCCAAGAGTCCACGTAACCAGATTGCCTCCCTTGCTCCTTCGGTCATTGCCATGTACTCAGCTTCGGTTGTAGAAAGCGCCACACAACTTTGCTTGCGTGATTGCCAAGAAACAGCGGCACCGCACATGAGGAAGATGTAGCCGCCGGTGGACTTGCGTGTGCTCAATTCTCCCGCCCAATCTGCATCGGTAAAGCCTTGGAGGGAGCTTGCATGTGGGCTGGCTTGGAAGAGAAGACCATGATTAGAAGTACCTTTGAGATACCTAAGAGCTCGCTTGGCTGCATGCATATGGATAGGTGATGGGGCACTCATGTGTTGAGCTAGCTTGGATACCGTGAATGCTAGGTCGGGCCTTGTGCATAGGGCTGCATACATGAGACACCCAACCTGACTTTGGTAGAGAGCTAGGTCTTGTGGGGATACCTTGGGTGACGTCTCACCATGATGCTCACTCTCCTCAAGACACAACTCCTCAATACCCGTGACGTCAAAGGCTTGACTCTCTCTCCTCATAGGGCTGATGTGAAGACAAAGGGACAAAGTTGGAAGGAAGCGGGGTAGGTGATGGCTTGCTATCATCAAGACCAAACCTCTCAAGAACCTTTTGGATGTACCTTTGCTGGAATAGGAAGATGGACCTTGACTTATGATCTCTCACAATATTCATACCAAGGTAATGACTCGGCTCACCAAGATCGGTCATCGTGAATGCACTCATGAGGATACCTTTCACCTTGTTGAGGAGATCAAGGGAACCTGAGACTAGGAGGAGGTCATCGACATATACCAAGAGCCAAATGTACTCCCCCTCACTCGTGTGCATGAAGTACAAAGCGTTGTCTCTCATGGACCTTGTGAAACCGTGCTTGAAGAGTACCTTCTCAAGAGCATGATACCATACCCGTGGGGACTGTTTGAGACCATAAAGGGACTTTACCAAGCGACAAACTCGACCCGTACCATCATCATAACCTTCGGGTTGTGCCATGTATACCTCTTCTTCCAAGACACCATAGAGAAACGCGTTCTTGACATCCATTTGGTGGATATGAAGACCAAGGTATGCGGCTATGGCGAGGAGGACTCGTACCGTGGTGTACTTCGCTACCGCGGTAAAGGTTTCGGTGAAGTCAAGACCTGGGATTTGGGAATAACCTTTTGCCACTAACCTTGCCTTGTACCTATCGAGGCTACCATCACCTTTTACCTTGATCTTGTACACCCATTTGACACCAATTACCTTCTTCCCTGGAGGTGGCTCAACAAGACGCCATGTACCTCGCTTCATGAGACTCTCAATCTCTTCTTCCTCGGCTTTCAACCAATGCTCTCTCTCAGGACTTGCCATTGCCTCACGACGACTCAAGGGCTCTCGTGGAAGGTGTGATGCTGCCATGCATATTGCCTCTACCTTCTTGTGAATGCAATTCTCGCTCTCCTCACATGTGCACCTTGATGACATGTCAACCATGAATGTGAAGGGCTTTTTCACCTTGCGGACTCGTTTACCTTTACCCAACTCCTCACTTGGCTGAGACACATCAGTGGTAGGGTTCGGTCTCACAGTGTTTGGATGCATTGACACTGTCATTTGCGGCTGAGACAACGGCTTCGACATCGGCTGCGACGGCGGCACGGCTGCATGATCTTCTCCCGGCTTGGAACTCTCTCGATGATCGGTGTTGACTTGAGGAATAGGAGTGGTGGCTCGTGGCGGTGAAGCTGAAACGTTCGTCGGCATAGTTGGTTGTGAAGATGCTCGTGGTGGGGATCGTGAGACTAGAAGCTTGGGAATTGATGATGACGCTGCGTTGTCGAGAGATGGTGATGGTTGGGGCTGGTTGGTGTTGTTGCTCGGTGTTGAAGATGGCGGTAACTGATGACGACCAAATCCGGGACGTGGGGGTGAAGTTGAGAAAGGTCTTGGGTGAAGAAGTGGGCTGTTGGAGCTGGTGTTGGTGGAGACTCGCTGAAGTGATCCTCGTGCTATGAGCTGGCTTGACGTTGGAAGTTGAAGTGATGAACGTGTGGTATGAGAACGAGGTGTTGCGGTGACGGTTGACTTGTTGCTAGGAAGAGTCGTAGATGGTGTTGATGTAGGTACTTGGGAACTTGTAGCTGTTGGTTGCTGCTGCATGGGATGACGATGAGCTTCTGTAATTGCCTCTGGAGTGACGGCTGATGATGGGTTTGGTGGCGTAGTGGTGGGCTGATCCGGTTGGCGTTGAACTTGTGAGGTTGGTGTTGAAGTAGCTGGCTGGTTTGTGAATGTTGGCTGCTGCTCCTTTGGCGGTGATGGAACGGTGACTTCCTGAGGTGGATGGTCTTCATTTGATAGCTGAACTTCATCTCCACTTGGTTGTGTAGCTGCTGGTGGCGCTGGTGTGGCACGGCTGGTCTCGTTGCCGACGGCTTGAGGGAGATCGATGATCGGTCCGCTATGGTCAGAAACGTTGTCATCTTCCTCCTCTTGTGTTGTTTCCTCAGGTGCTCTTGCTGGTTCCTGTTGGATAGAGGGTGGTAGAGAGGAGGAAGAGGAATACTTGTGCCAATCTGCAAGGGACATGTCTTCATAGAAGACAACATCCCTTGAAACCACTTCTCGCTTGGTGACGGGATCCCAAAGGACCCATCCCTTGCTCTCATTGCTCATGCCGATGAAGAGGCCCCAATGAGCTTTGCTGTCCAGCTTGAGTCGTTTTGCATCTGGGACACGGTATTGGGCCATGGAACCAAAAACACGGAGCATAGACAGATCTGGTTTAACTCCAAACCAAGCCTCATATGGCGTTACACCATCCGGTAGAGGCCTTGTTGGCCTTCTGTTGCGAACATAGATTGCCATAGTGATTGCCTCACCCCACCAGAGCTTGTCAAGGCCCTTAAACTGAAGAAAAGTGGTAGCTATAGCTTGAATAGTGCGATGAAACCTCTCTGCCACTCCGTTTTGCTGAGGACTATAGGGACAAGTGAATTGTTGCTTGATGCCCAATGACAACAACTCCCCCTGGAACGCTTTTCCCATGTACTCACCTCCTCGGTCCGACCTCAAGGTGAGTAACTTCTTCCCTGACTCTCTCTCAACAAGTGCTAGCCATTGCTTGAAGCACTTATGAACTTCATCCTTGGTGTTGATGAAAAAGGACCATGAGAAACGACTCTTGTCATCAATGAAAGACACCAAATATCTCTTACCGTTTCGAGTAGGGTCTCGCATGGGGCCGAACACATCAGTGTGGACCAACTCTAGGAGGTCCCTTGACTGAGACTTAGAAGGGAAAAATGGCTTTCTAGCTAGCTTACCTTCAACACAAGATGGGCATGGGACGGTAGAAAGAGACTTGACTGCACTTTCACTCAAAGTAAGTCCTTCCACGCTCTTGTGACTTACTAACTCTTTGAATGCTTGCATCCCCAAGTGCCCCAAGCGTGCATGCCATACCTCGGCTTGGGAGATACTCCCTTTGTTGTTGACTTGATCGGTTGAAACAGCGGGAAGCGAGACAACGTCGTTCTTCGTGTTGCTAGAACCGCGCTTGATCTCCAACTTCATCTTGTAGAGACGCCCGGTACGCTCGCCTTCAGCCACCAAATTTCCTGCACTATCCCACACTTTGGCTTTCCCCCCTTGCAAAAGAACAGAGGCACCTTTCTCTTCAAGTTGTCCAGCTGAGAGCAAGTTTGCTCCCAAATCAGGGACAAACAAAGCTTTATTGACACAAAATGACTTACCATCTTTCTCAAACTCAAGCTTGCCGACTCCTTTGATAGGGACTTTGCCAAGATCGGCAAGAGTCACCGCTTTTGAGTCATATGAGGGCTGAAAATCCTTGAGAATGGAATGATAGGGAGTCATGGTCTCAGAACAGCCACTATCAAGAATAAACTCCTCACTACTAGTAGAAAAAACATGCATGCAAGTAGCAGCGTTGAAAAGGACAGGACCGTCAGAATCTTTGGACTCATTTTGACTCGTAGCATGGCTTGCTATATTTGCTATGACTGCTTTACCCTTTTCAGAAAGTAGCTGAGGTGGAGGGACCCAATTAGGAGGCTTCTTAGGACAAGCATACCACGGATGACCCCACTCATGACAACAAAAGCACTCAAAATTAAACTTTTTAGCATTTGACCCTTGACTGAAATTATTGACTCTTAAAGGATTTGCTCTCACATTCCTAGACTGAAATTGATTGGGAATGGAAGACCTTGGCTGAAGATTAGGACTTGGCTTAAGGGGATGACTTGACTGAGGAATACGAGAGGGGTTGTAGGGATTGGAAGGTGACTGAAATTTCGTACCGTAGTAAGGTTGAGGGCGGTTTGAGCTGAAGTTTCCTTGCCTCTGGAATTGGTTGCCATATCGTGTTGCCGCTGCAGCACTCCACGCACCTTCGTCACTCCGCTTGTTCCGTGCAAGGTCTCGACTCTGCTGCTCGTTGACAAGGGCTTCGAAGATGAATGCACGAGTCTTCATTGACTGCGGGAGCGCTTGTAGTGTTGCACGGAAAGTGTCCCACTCCGGTGTAAGGCCAGTGAGGATGACGGTCTTGAAAAGAGACTCTGGGATCTCCAAGCCGATCGCTGCTGCTTCCTCCAGCATCGTTTCAGCTCGTTGAAGGTATGCTTGTGCTGATTCATCTTCTTCCATCTTCAAATTCATGAAGCGGCTCCACATCTCAGCTTGGCTGCTCTCGGATTTTGACTGGTGCATAGACTTCAGTCGGCTCCATGCTTCCTCCGCACTGTTTGCCTTGGTAGAACAGGGTAGGAGTGACTTCAACTGCTGCTCGTGAATGCTATTGAGTAGGTAGAGGAAGGCTTCCTTGTTGCGCCGCTCGTATTGACGTTTTTCAGCTTCTGAAGCATCTGCTGCTGGTTTGGCTGCTTCTCCAGTATAGTAAGGCCACAAATCCAGAAGGGATGTAATGAGCTCAAACTGAGTTGCCCATGTTGGAAAATCTTTGCCGTTGAACTTGGGAAGGTGAAGCTTAGGCATGAAGGAGGTGAGTGGTGAGTATGTTGTTGAAGAACTGCCTGGTGCAACTGCTTCCACTAATCCAGTAGCTGCTGATGTTGACTCTGAAGCTCCTCCGGCTGGCTGGAGTGCAGGTCCAGAAGGATTGTCTCCCGCCATGTCCGTTTAGTTCTAGGATAGGAACGTGGTGGGCTAGGTTGATCGAAACGACGAGCTCTGATACCAACTTGTAAAACAGAGTAGCTGTGACTGCTGGAAAGGTTGGAAACTTGGCTGGAAAGTCTTAGCAGGGCTGCTGGACTGACTGGATGAGGTAAAACTTCACTATGATCAAGGTTGTACAAGCCCACTAAAGCACACCTTCTTAAACATCACAAACAAGGCAGTTAGGTAGCTCAAACTAGGTTGCTAGACAAGGCAACTTCCTTGGGAACTTGGTCACAATCCAGCTTCCATGAACCTTGAGTGACTTGAGAGCCACATGAGGTGCATGAATAAGAAATCTCTGGATTTTTCTGTTATAGCTGATTCTGATGTGTAGAAACCTGTAGAAACTCCCAACACTTCGGTTTGGAGGCAGCTCTGAACTGTATCGAGTCTTCGGCTGAAATCTGATTGGTTGGGAAACTTTCCGATATTTCGCGAAGCCTTCAATCCATCGCCGACATTCCCCCCTTGCTGCTCCTTGTGTGCAAAGGGCTGGGGCGGCAGAATCTCGATTCTCCAACAGACGGCACCTACTCCGCCCTTACTCACCCCCCATCGGGTACCAGCAGCATGGGCCCTTGTTTGACCCGTTCATCCGTGCATGCTTACACCTCTTCGTCTCCCTTGCACCCTTGCTTGCAGGTTGCACTCTCCACCCACCAGGACATCTATTCCGCCCTTACCACCATTCACCCATCGGCTATGAGCAAGCAAGGGTCCTTCTTTCACACATGCATGCGCGTGCCTCTCTGTCTCCCTGTGACCTGCCCTTGCGTTGTGCCCTTGCACTCTCCACCCACCAGGACATCAATTCCGCCCTCTCCAGCAATTCACCCATCGGCTACCAGCAAGGCTCCTTCGTGCACTCGTACCTCCTGCAGCTGGGCGTTGCTCCAGTGAGTGCCTCGTCCAGATCTCTATGATTGTTGAAGGCATGTCAACACTGGGCTTAAAGCGGTGGCCCCATTGGTTGCTAGCAAGCACAGCTCCTTCGTACACTTGCTGAGGCACCTGGGCCTTGCTACAGCGCAAACCCACCATGCCTGCTTGCGCTGTGCTTCACACCTGCTGCCGTACCACGTGGGTTCTAGACGACTATCTGGGTCTGCATTTAACCCGTGAGGTGAGGGTATTTTAAAAAATACTGAAGAATACCCAGCAGCAGTCTTCATTTAACCCGTGAGGTGAGGTAGCACCACAACAACCACTCCTGCTGCACTCACTTTCTACGCTGCGCCTCTGCCTCGTGCTACTCCTCTTCCCCCCGCCTGCCTCACTCTCTCCCCTGCCTCACCTTCCCCCCTGCCTTCCCCCCTGCCTCGCCCTCACCCCTGCCTCACCGCTCTCTCCCCTGGCAGGACAAGCCGGTGTCTCTGGTGGGGGAAAGCGAGTGTGCATCATCACTGGCGTCAGGAAAGGTGACACTGATCTTGGACCAGGACCTCCACCTCTTCTCCACTGCCCATCTCCCTTACCCCCTCCCTTCTCTCCGTCCCTCCACACAGCCTCCAAACCCCACCGTCAGGACATGTTGGCGTCCCTCACGGGAGGGAGCAAGTTTGCATCGTCGCTGGCATGGCATCGGGCGGATCACAGTGATAGTGGATGACGACCCCTACCTTCTGCAAACCCCTCTCCCTTGACGCGCACCCGCGTATGCAATCCCATCAGGGCAAGCTGGTATCGCTGGCAGGGGAGAGCGAGTACGCATCGTCGCTGGCGTCGGGGCGGGTGGCGGTGATAGTGGACGAGGACCCCTACCTCGACCTCTTCTCCGCTTCCTTCTGTGACGCCATGCAGGCGTCGCAGCCCTTCTCCATCCTCAACCTCGCCTTTGTGGGTGCACTGTGCACGCATGTGGGTGCAGCGTGCGCGCGTGTGGGTGCAGTGTGGCCGCATGTGCACATGATGTGTTTTCATGCTGTGTGCTGATGCTGTGCTCACCATGTGCGCCATGCCATGTGTGCCGTGCCATATGCGTGCGCCGTGCCATATGCGCGCGCTGTGCCATGTGTGCATTCTGGGAGTTGGTAATTGGGTTGGTTGGTTGGTTGGTTGTGAGGATGGGGATGTATGTGCACATGCAAGTGCATATCCATTTGCATGCTCGCTGGTAAGCTTACCCGTGTCTTGAGTATGGCGCCCCATTCCTTCTTCGTCCCTCACCTTGCTAGTACGAGTTGCATATCAAGCCTCCTCCTCTCCCTTTCCTCCCTCCTCTCCCTCTCCTCCCTCTTCTCCCGCCCCCCCTCCCCTCCCTCCCCTCCCTCCCCTCCCTTCCCTCCCTCCCCTTTCTTCCCTCCTCACCCTCCCTGTCCTCTCACCACCAATGCCCCGCACGCATTCCCCCAAGGGGTCACAGGTGGGTGCGGAGGGCATGTCACAAGTGGGTGCGGCGGGCATGTCACAAGTGGTTGCGGCGGGCATGTCACAAGTGGGTGCGGCGGGCATGTCACGACCCTGAATTCTCTTTGCTCCTCTCTCCCTCTCCTCTCACCACCATCGTCACCCCACCCCTCAGGCGTTCCCATTCGCATCTTAAATCCCATTTATCCTTTCTCCATCTCCCCTCACCACTGTCACCCAGGGGTGACAGGTGGGGGCGGACATATCTCAAGCCACGTCGACCTTCATGTGCTTCCGCACGTCTCAAACTCCCCTCCTCTCCTCTCACCACCATTGCCCCCAGGCCTTCCCCAAGGGGTCACAGGTGGGGGTGGATATCTCTCAAGCCATCCTGGAGCTGCAGAGGAAGGGGGAGTTGGAGCGACTCAAGGAGCAGTACTTGCAGGTGGGTGCAAAACAAGAGCATCACGATTGCTTAACTCGGTACTTGCAGGTGGGTGCAAAACAAGAGCATCACGGTTGCTTAACTCGGTACTTGCAGGTGGGTGCAAAACAAGAGCATCACGATTGCTTAACTCGGTACTTGCAGGTGGGTGCAAAACAAGAGCATCACGATTGCTTAACTCGGTACTTGCAGGTGGGTGCAAAACAAGAGCATCACGATTGCTTAACTCGGTACTTGCAGGTGGGTGCAAAACAAGAGCATCACGATTGCTTAACTCGGTACTTGCACGTGCGTACTAAGAGATGGAAATTCGTAGCCTCTTCCCTCTTCCCTCTCCATGAACGTGCTCATGGTGGTGAACGTGCTCATGGTGGTGAACGTGCTCATGGTGGTGAACGTGCTCATGGTGGTGAACGTGCTCATGGTGGTGAACGTGCTCATGGTGGTGAACGTGCTCATGGTGGTGAACGTGCTCATGGTGGTGAACGTGCTCACCTCCCTCTTCTCTATTCTCTCTTATCTTGTCCCTCTTCTCTCTTCTCTTGTCCCTCTTCTCTCTTCTCTCATCCCTCTTCTCTCTTCTCTCGTCCCTCTTCTCTCTTAACTCGTCCCTCTCCTCTCTTCTGTCCTCTCTACTCTCTTCTCTCTCGTCTCTCTTCCCACTGCCCTCTCCACCGACCCCATCTTCCCTCGTCAGAAGGACAGCATGTGTGTCGACCACCAGGCGCCTCAGCAGTGTTGACGCAGGTGAACGTGCAGAAGCTCATTCCTCGCCTCTCTCTCTCTGCCCAACACCTCCCCCGCCTCTCACCACCACCTCTTCAGAAGGACAGCACGCGTGTCAACGGCCAGGCGGCATCGGCAGGGTTGACGGAGGTGAACATGCACAAGTTCATGGCGCTGCTCCTCCTCTACCTCGTACTCTTGCTGCTCTGCTGCATCGCCTATGTGGCCTTGCTCATCTATCGTGGACACCTCTACCACCGGTACGACCCTGCTATTGTCACAACTGCTACCATCTGATTAGTGTTACCACAGGCATGAACTGGTTACCTGTAACCAGTGCGTTCCGGTTATTGTTACAACTGCGACGATCTGGTCACCGTGCCACCAGTAAGATCTGGTTGCCGTTACAACGGGTACGAAATGGTTATTGCTAACGCTTGCCTCACTTTGGACCCCCCTCTCTACCCCCTCTACCCTCTGGCTTCCCCTCTACCCTCTGGCTTCCCCTCTACCCTCTGGCTTCCCCTCTACCCTCTGGCTTCCCCTCTACCCTCTGGCTTTCCCCCTGCCCTCTGGCTTTCCCCCTGCCCTCTGGCTTTCCCCCTGCCCTCTGGTTTTCCCCCTGCCCTCTGGTTTTCCCCCTGCCCTCTGGCTTTCCCCCTGCCCTCTGGCTTCCCCCCTGCCCTTGCTTGCATGGCATGGCATGGCGTGGCGTGGCATGGCATGGCATGGTATGGCATGGCATGGCATGGCATGGCGTGGCGTGGCATGGCATGGCGTGGCGTGGCATGGCATGGCATGGCGTGGCGTGGCATGGCCTGGCATGGGGCACCGCTGCAGGGAAGCACGTGAGGAGGTGGAGGAGCAGCAGGAGGAGCAGCAGTGTTGGGAGAAGGCCGAGCAGTGCCATGAGCTAAGCAATGACGACCTGGCTGGGTGTTTCACCCAGGCCAACCAACAACTGCTTGTTCCGCCTGGGGACTTTGGTTCCTATTACCACAGAGCCAGTGATATCAGGAATAATGACAGCGATGTTGACGATAAGGGTGGTACTGATGGTGACGGGTGTGCTGCAGACGGTAGGCCAAATGTGGGGGGCAAGGGTGGAGGAGGCTCCATTCTTGAGGCACCTCGAAATGGGAGCGAGGGTGGAGACTCCTTGGTGAGCTATCTCAGTGCTGGTTCCGTCGCGAATCTCTTCTCACGTGCACCCGCCGATTCGACCAGCTTCTATGGCAGCAGTAGCAGCAGCAGCAGCAGCAGCAGCAGCAGCAGCAGCAGCAGCAGCAGCAGCAGCAGCAGCAGCAGCAGCAGCAGCAGCAGCAGCACCACCACCACCACCACCACCACCACCACCACCACCACCACCACCACCACCACCACCACCACCACCACCACCACCACCACCACCACCACCACCACCACCACCACCACCACCACCACCACCACCACCACCACCACCACCACCACCACCACCACCAGCACCACCACCAGCAGCACCAGCACGACTTTGTGTGTGGGGTTGTCAAGGCAAGGCAGCAAGCGGCAGGAAGTGCTTGAGGCGCTTTGGGAGGAAGGCAGTGAGGAGGGGAGAGTAGGGGATGAGGCGGAGGAGGAGGAAGGGAATGGTGAGACGGGTGGTGATGGGGATAAGGATGGGCAACCTGCTGCTGCGACTATAGCTGCAAGAGATGCTGTTCTTGATGCGGACTCTGGTGCTGCTGCTTCTAGTTCTGATGCTGCTGCAGCTTTGGTTGATGCTGCTGTTGCTGCTTTAGGCGACGTAGTAGCATGTGGGTCAGAGGTAGCATGTGGGTCAGAGGCAGCATGTGGGTCAGAGGCAGCATGTGGGTCAGAGGCAGCATGTGGGTCAGAGGCAGCATGTGGGTCAGAGGCAGCATGTGGGTCAGTGGCAGCATGTGGGTCAGTGGCAGCATGTGGGTCAGTGGCAGCATGTGGGTCAGTGGCAGAAGACACAGCACCATCAGGGCTGCGTGTAGCTGTGTCTACACGCAGTGCTGGAGAAACAGCAGCAGAAAGAGAAGCAGCAGGAGAAGGAGAAGCAAACATAGGAGCAGAAGCAGAGGCAGAAGCAGAAGTAGAGAAATCGGAATCAGCCATTACTGCCACCACTGCCGCTGCTGCTACTGCAGTTGCTGCCACTGCTACCGCCTCTTCTGCTGTTACTGCTGCTACCACTGCCCCTGCTGCTGCTGCAGCTGTAAATATGACAGCAGCAGCAAGAAGTTTCTTCCCTGCCACAGCACTTGCAGCTGATCATGGTTCAATTCCAGGTTTACCCTCAGTAAATCTAGGGTCAACCGATATCCTATCGTCCATGGGTGCATCATTCGACATAGCATCCAATTTACTCCCTACAGTATCCAATTCCGCTAACAAGACAAGTGATTCGCCACGTACTGATGCTTTACCTGTGGCACCAGTAGTGGGTGGTGTGCCGAGTGTGGGGAGCGTGACCAGTGGGCTTCGTGGCTTGGTGTCCGTACAGACGATGATACAGTCATCGCAGGAGAGTGTGGTTTCTGTGCGGAGGACAATGGACGATTTGGCGGATAAATTCAACAAGGTGAGAAGAAATGTGGGTAGTTTTAGCAAGGTGAGCAGAAAGGTGGATAGGTTTAGCAGGGTGAGCTTTTATTGGTGTCATCTTGAAGAGCTGCCAAAGGCTTCCATTCATAGGTCAACCGACGTTCTGATATATAAATTCGACAAGGTGGGGCTTGAAACCAGGGCGTGGACTTTTGTGGGTGTGATGTGGGTGTGGGATGCATGACCAGTAGTGGGCTTTATAGCTTGGTGTCTGTTCAGAGAATGGTCGAATTTTCTGAGGGTGCGGTGAACATGCCGGAGAATTGTCTCAGGAGGGAGCAGTGAGCATGCAGGAGAATTGTCTCAGGAGGGTGCGGGTGTGGTCTTCATGCAGAGTACAATGGGCGACTCGATAAATACTTCTAACAAAGTGAGAAGTCTCAAAACTTCAGCCCCCCTCCCCGCTCTGGCTTGAGTGGGTGCAGGGAAAGGAGTGGAGCCGCGAGCGCTACCTGGATCCCAACAACATCCAGAGGCACCAAGCCTACTCCGCCACTTCCCTCCTCCCAGACTTCTCTTCGCCCGGAAACTGTGCAAGAAAACGCAGCTGTCCATCAGCGCGTGGCTCTGATGCCGTTGCTTCAACCTCTGCTGCTTCAGCCACCTCGGTTTCTGTCTCTCTCTCTATGCAGCTGCGTCTCCCTCTGCCTCTGCTGCTGCCTCGCCACCCCGGCGGCACCAGCGCCGTTCAACCTGGGGATCTCTGCAGGGCTCGCCTGCTGTTGCTTCTCTGCGCCCTGCCGCTGCCTCTGGTTCCTTCTTCCGTGCTGCTGGTGCCGGCGGTGCTTCCAGTGCTGGGAGTGCATGCGATGCAGATGCTGCTATTTTCAATCAACCCAACCAACCTGACTCCACTTCAGGTCTTTCTCTCACAGCTGACCCCCCTCCTGCACACCCTTGCGCTGCTTCGGGCATCCTCTTCCCTGCTCCCACTGCTGCTCACTCTCCTCTTGCTGCTGTTACCAGCGCCGCTGCTGCCCCCAGTGCACCTTATTTCCACCACTCGGCTGATTCCGGCAGCAAGTTTTCTGCTGGGAGTTTTGGTGGTTCTGACGCTGCATGTCATGCATACAATTTCAAACAAGTAAGGCAGACAAGCAGCATCTTGCCTTCTTCTTCCTCGCTACCTTCCGAACCTTGCCCACCAGAAGCTGAACCTGATGCATTGCAAGCAGCAGCGCAGCTTGTGGAACCAAAGAGGAGAAGCATCACCGTTGGTATGGAGCAGCAATCAGACTCTCCGACTCACTCACCCCTCCCACTCTCGCGATCCCCTCCTGAGGACCAGCCGCAGCAGCCACAACAACAGCAGCCACAGCAGCCACAGCACCTGCTGCTGCTGCAGCAGCTGCCGCCAAAGGCATCATATGGACGGCTCAATTCTCCTGTCAGAAATTCTCAGGCAATGTCAAGCCAGGCCAGCCAGGAGCAGCAGCAGCAGCAGAGGAACCAGGCTGGCAGGCTGTGTAAGGCTGCTGGAGTCCATCGCCGCAGTGCATCGTACGATGTCACACATAAGCCAGGAACGAGGTGAGTCTGTGGGATCGCTCCTCACCTAAATTCGTCTGCTAGTGCCAGTTCTCCAACCTTCATATGTTGCCTTTTTATGAGGTTCATTTTCTCTAGCAGTGTTGTGTCTTTTTGTTTGCAGCATCAAGGGGGAAGTGGGGAAGAAATTAGAAAACATTGACAAGGTTCTGTCACCAGGATCCACATTTGATGCGGATGCAAACATTGAGCCCGAGTTCGGAGGAATTCAACGAGTTCGTGCCTTTCGTCTCCCGCCGTCACTGTCAGAATGTTGTATTTGTCTAGCCTGCAGTGGGGTACTCTATAGCGAGTACAGCCCAATCTAGGGTTTGCTATTTGTATCTCAACTGCTGCTAGTCCAAACCCTCTTTCTGTTTCTAAACTTTGCCTACTACTTCTGACATGCTATCAGAGCAGGTCGACCCCCTTGGGTCGATCCTGTGGGTGGGCCCACCACCTAATGCTTCCGCTGCTGTTCTACTTGTCGCGCGCCTCGGTCGCGCGACGCCTCCTTCCTGCCGTGGTCGCGGAGCGCGCGGCGAAAAAATTTTAAGGTTTTCATCCCGCCGTACGCTCGGGGCGTGCGGCGGTTTTCTGCCTGCCGTGCGCCCCGAGGCGCGCGGCGGTTTCCCACCGTCGAAGTGCCCCCCGTCGCCCGTCGAAGCGCCCCCCCCCCCCCCCCCGTCGCCCGTCGAAGCGCCCCCGTCGCCCGTCGGAGCGCCCCCCGTCGCCCGTCGAAACGTCCCCGTCGCCCGTCGAAGCGCCCCTGGGACCCGCGCGCGGCCCGTACGGGCTGCGCCAGGCCCGCGCGCGGCCCGGGCAGCCCGCGCGCGCCTCGTCCCGCCTGCGGCAGACCCGTGCGCGCGCCTCGTCCGTCCCCCAAGCTTCTGTCGGCGCCCCACCCCCGCTACTGCCCGCGTTCCTGTGTTAGGGTTTGGGGGTGGCGGGTGTGGGGGTGCCGGTTGTGTGCCCCGTCCCCTCCTTCTCCTCCTCCTCCGTCTCCCGCTGCTGCAGCTGCCGCTCAGGGGGGTGGGTGTGTGGGGAGCCGACGGAGTGGTACTAGGGGGGTGAAAGGGGAGTGGAGCTAGGGGCGAAGCAGGGGGTGTGTGTCGAGGGGTGTGGGACTGTTGGGGGAGGTTGAGCGGAGGCCGCCGTCGTGTCGTCTGCAGCGCCTGTATTCCGGGGTTCTGATAGCCACCGGTAGCTCAGAGAGCCGGTTGCACCTGTCGCCCGTGGGTCCGTTGCTCCTGTCGCTGCTGATCAGACGCAGAGCCTGTTACTCCTGTATTCCGGGGCCCTTGCTCCCGGTAGCCACTAGAGCTGCACCAGAGCCGTCTGTTGCCCGTGTGTCTGCAGCTTCAGTCGTCGCCTCCACTCTTCTCTCCTCTCGCCAGCCCTCCTCCTCCTCACTTGCCCTCTGTGACTGCCTCTAGCTTTGCTCATAAAATGTGAACTACTATTATGACTGCTTGTTGTGCTGATTACACCCCACTTTGGCTATGGGGGTGTGTCAGAATGTATTTGCTGTCTAGCCTGCAGTGGGGTACTCTATAGCGAGTACAGCCCAATCTAAGGTTTGCTATTTGTATCTCAACTGCTGCTAGTCCAAACCCTCTTTCTGTTTCTAAACTTTGCCTACTACTTCTGACAGTCACCTCGGCCAAATCCCTAAGTTTCTATTGTAGTCTTAGGGTACATTCCTGTGTCGACATTTATGTCTCAAATCCTTGTTTCCCCGAGTCGCGTCGAAACATTTTGGGGATCTCGCGTCACAAAAAATCAATGTATAGCGAAACTAGGCGACCATGCAAAATGCACAATTGGGTGCAATTAATTGGGTGGAAAAAATTACTGTACACCCGATTCTTCAATCGCGCGGCTTTGGTGTGGTTTCGACAAGCGGGATTCTTTACCGCGCAAAATTGGCATTTCGGGAAGACCAGGTGCATTGACATTCCGAACCGCATGCGATTTTTTAAAAATGATGAGTCGGTTTTCAATTTGTCAGCGACGTCAACGCGTTTCACGCTAACAAATAAAAAATACAGTAATGGTCGCTAGAAGGCGACTCGCGTTTGAGACATTGTACGTTTTATCATCATACCCCGGATATACCCCCTATGGGGGGCACTAATAGAACATGTTTTTTTTTAGGGGGTGGGCTTATAATATAGTAAATTTATAAGCGCCGGCGTTTATAAAACGACAGATATATATCATATATATTTATATACCAAGCTGCAGATTTCGTGTGTTATGAGTTTTACTAGACAGAGTGCGCGGAAGACTTCTATAAAGAGAATGAATTACAGAATGCTCAAGAATGATAAAGGAGCACGCATTTATAGGGTCGAAATCGTGCTAGGCGAGAACCTCGTGACGTGCGAGGGTTGGATGTGTCGCGATTGGTGCGGGGCGACTCGGCGCTGGTTCGGTACGAAAGTGTAGGCCGAGCCATCCTGACGCGAAGTGCTCGGGCTGTCCTCGCTAGGAGCAGCCTCTACAGTAATGAATGCATATTCATTACCTGTAGATCTCGTGCTTGCCTTTTCAATCGAGTCGAAGTTACATGGGGTCGTCTCCAAATTCTCGCGCGCGCTAGGAGATACACCCAATCTGACAGCTTCTGACAGCTCCTGACAGCTCCTGCTGACTGGACCCGCATCCAGTGCAGGGTCCGAATGTGAAGGGAACCGAATCTGCCTGCTTGAGTAAAAGTCGTTACAGCGTTCTGAACAAATTTCAAAATTTAAAGTTTACGTGCGCTTATAATAAAACAAGTTTTTTCAGGGGGTGCGCTTATAATCGAGCAGCGGATATAAGCGCCATGCGCCAATTAAAAGCGCCAGGCGCTTATCCGAGGGTGGCGCTTATATCCGGGGTATGACGGTATGTCGTTTTTACGTGTCACAAATGTCGACACATGAATGTACCCTTGGGCTAAAGGGTTACAAGCTTTTCTTGAAAATGCAACCTCGCTGGACTTGTTGGCTGACAGCACAGCCGGTAGGACAAAGGGGGTGGTGTCGCTCGGTTGGTTCCTGCCACTATTTATAAGTGTAATTTACCCTTATATATTGATTACAAGGGTGAAATTGTCAAAGCATCATACCGTATTCTCCCGGACATAACACCCTAGGGTAGATTTGAAAATTTAGGGGAAAAACGAGGGGTGTCTTCTCATAGGAAAAGGCTACATAATATCCGGGTCTTATTTTATAGCACTTTTTTTTTTAGCAGAACAAAGGAAAGGAAACAAAAGCAGTACTCTGTCCTCTCTTAGTTTGTTGAACGAGGCGGGGGCGCAAAACCGAGACCTCGACGATAACGTCACCCCCCACTGGAATCTGCCACATGGCAAATTCCAGTGGGCCAACTGAGGCAGCTTAAGTGACAGCAATGCCAACTTCGCGCAGCTTGGGTTCATCCACGGTATAGTGCTGTACATGGCGTGAGTCGCGCACGGTGCTGAGAGGTCTTTATACCTGTGACCTCTTGCCATTCGTTTGGTCACGTCTAGGCCTCCTCACATGGCCCTCAGCTTCCTTTTGGTCAAGCGGCTCCAGTGCACGTTGTTGACAAAAGCTCGGCTGGCTATGAGAGCGACTCCTTCTGGTGCTCGTTTTTCCTAGTTTAAAATATTGTCCGCCATGGCGAGTGACACCATCCCCCTGTAGAGCATGGCGTCATCGTCAGACTCTAGTAGTATCGTTGATAGGCGGCAGCGCCCTTTTACCGTTAAGACTGGCGCTGCTGCACGTGCACGAACGTCTCCTCACCCTATCTTGCCCCAGCCGGATGCTCCTGGTAGTGCTTCTTCCTGGGATGAACCGAGCACTAGCTGTGACCGTCCTCGCCCCACCCTTCCTCGAGTAGTTGTCCCCACCTTTCTTGAGCGTAAGCGCCCGCAGGGACAGACCAAGCGCAACGCCAATGCTGCCCTGCCAAGTCCTCGCCACCGCATGACGAAACGCCAGCGGAATGCCATCACCGCGGAGGAGAAACTCCACTGGTTGAACATGCAGGACTCTCAGCTCGACCTCTCTAATCGCGCGCTGGCGAAACTCACGAACGCGCAGCCCTGCCCGATCCGCGAATGGAAGAAGATGAGGGAGCGGCTGGAGGTCGCTTTCAGCTGCTGCCGTCGCCTCATGGGGCACGGGCGCAAGTCCAAGTACCCGTTCATGGAACGGGCTGTCTACCGCCAGTTCCTGAAGCACCGCACGAAGGGCCTTGCCGTCACGGTCAGTATGCTCAAGAAGTGGAGCGCCTAGTACATGAAGCACAGGATGCCTGGGATCAATTGGCGCGCTTCGTTCTGGTGGGCGACTCATTTCCACGCGCGCTGGCATTTAGCGAGGCGGGTGAAGACGAAGATGGGACAGAAGTTGGCAACGGGTAAGTGAAGATTGTGCCAATGTTTGGCTACTGTAAAGCTAATGGAGCGGTTAACCCGTGGCAATGTTTATCTAATGTTTCTTGTTGCTCTGCTCGCAAATTGCAAGGCGAAGGTGGAGTCGTTTCGCGAGTTCGTGCGCCAGATGCGCTCTCTGCATGATTACCCGCTCGACCTCATCGTGAACGCGGACCAGACGCCGCTTTTCCTGGAGATGCCGACGGAGCGCACGCTCGAGATGAAGGGAGCGCGCACGGTTCACGTTCGAAGTGTAGGCTATGAGAAGAAGCGTGTTAGTGTCATGCTTGCAGTACCATCGAGCAGACTCAAACTTCTGCCGTACGTGGTTTTCAAGCGCAAGACCGTCCCAAAGGTGGCCATCCCTGCCGGTAAGCAACACACGTTTACGATGTTGTATGTCGTCTTGCCTGTCAATTGTCGCAACCGAACCTGACGCTCTTGTGTTTTTTGGCAGGTGTGGTGGCCCGTGCATAGGAGAAAGGCTAGATGGACGAAGCCCTGGTGCAGGACTGGATCACCCAGATGATGGTGCCGTTTCTGAAGCTCCTGCGTGAAAGAACAAGACGCCGCAGGGAGGGCTTGGTTGTGCTCGACTCCTACCACGGCCATTTGACCGAGGCAGTCGGGCAGACCATGCGGATGTTTCGGCTGTCCCGAGCTGTCATCCCAGGGGGCTGCAAATCGCTGGTGCAGCCTCTGGATGTGTCGGTGAACCGCGCGTTCAAGTGCGGTGTGCATCATCGCTACAGTGTGTGGTTTGAAGAGAAGGGAATCAACACCACCACCAAGGCTGGTGAGTGAAGCCCTAACATCCGCTTGCCTGACGATGAATCCGTGTCAGCATGCACTCTGTATGCTCACCGTGTCTACCCTTCCACGTCCCCCAGGCAATCTCAAGAAGTCCCCATGCCGGCCGAGGAGCTCCAGGGGGCGGCACAGGAGGATGACGCCGCCGAGGAGGACGTGGAGGCGGTGGCGGCAGATTAGGAAGGGGTCGTGCTTGAAGAAGGCGGGGAGGCAGAAGAGCCCAGCGATGACGAGTGGTGGCACCCTGGCAGCTATGACGGGGAAGAGTGTGAAGAGTGGCATGCAGGGGACGATTATGAGTAAAAAACACTAAGTAGAGCTCTTTGAAGTTGAAATTGTGGATGCCTAGTGTGTGGTGATGTTGTGACTATGGAGATGCAATCTAGGTGACATTGTTAATGTCTAGGTGCCGGCGCAGTACTTCTGTAGATCCTGTAATGTCACCTGTATGAAATGTAAGCAAAGTTATAGTGAGATTGAGGTCGGCCATAGCTCCCACCCCGCACAAGCTACCCGGTGGTGTTCTATCATGGGGCGGTGTTTTGTCTGGGAGAATAAAGTAATGAGTATGTTGTGTAGGATGTATTGGGGTAGCCCATAAGAGGTACAACCCAATTAGGGTGAGTACTTGTACTCAGTTTTGTTCTCAAAGCATTTATTCTCGTTCAATATTCTAATATGGTTCAAGGACCCTTTATTTTTTAGGGCCCACCGAATCGTTCCCTGCCCGTAGCGCGTTACCCGACTCGTAGCGCCCTACCCTGCCTATCGCACTGCCCCACCCGTCACGCTGCCCTGCCCTACTTGCGCGTTGCCCTGCTGGCTGCCGCGCCGCCCTGCCCTGCCCACACGCCGCCCTGCTAACTGTCGCGCCGCCCTGCCCTGCCAGTTGCGCCGCCTTGCTGGCCGCGTGCTGCTCTGCCCTGCCCGTCGTGTCGCCCTGCTGGCCGCGTGCCGCCCTCCCCTAATTGTCGCGTCGTCCCCGTGCCCGCGTTCCGCCCTGCTGGCCGCACGCTACCCTGCCTTGCCCGTCGCGTCGCCCTGCTGGCCGCGTGCCGCCCTCCCTTGCCTGTCGTGTTGCCCTAGGGCCCGCGCGCCTGCCCGGACTGTCGCGTCGCCCCCGTTCCCGCGCGCCGCCCTGCTCTGGCCGCGCGCCGCCCTGCTCGGGCCGTGCGCCGCCCTGCTCTGGCCGCGCGCCGCCCTTCCCTGCCCGTGCGCCGCCTCGCCTACCTTGCGCGCTACTCTAGTGCCCGCATGCCGCCCTGCCCGTCGCGCCATCCTGCTGCCTGCGCGCTGCTCTGCCTTGCCTGCGTTCTGCCCTGCTGGTCGCGTGCCACCCTGCTCTGCCCGCTATGGCTTCTCTTAGTATTGTCACCTTCGATTCTGAGGGCCGTCCGATCCAGTTTGAGACCTGGCTAGTCGACTTACACCCTTACCTAAAGAGCGAGTATAGGGACGGCGTCTCCCTAATTGACCACATGTCTGGGACCTCTCTCGATCCTTGCGAGACAGCTGACAGTGCGACTCGCCCACAGTAGCTTACTCGTGACGCTACTGCTCGCCTCGCCGTTCGCAACCACCTGCCGTCAGCCGAACGCTCGCACTTTGGCCAGCAAAAGACTGCTAAAGCACCATTTGACGCTGTAGTTGCTCGTTACTCCTCCCCTGCCACTGCTGCTCTTGGCCAACTTATACTGCCCTACCTTTTTCTTGAGCTGTCAGCCTTTCCCATAGTCGCCGACCTCATCACTCACCTTCGCACTAGCGATACTCGCTACCGAATCGAGTTTCTAGACAAGAACCCCCCCTCCTCCCTTCCCCCCCCAATCTACATCACTCTCTACTCCCTCGTCACCTGCCTTTCTGACTCTCTTCACACAGTCAGTGACCTCCTTCTTGCCCTTGACCCCACAGACCTCACTGTCGACCTGCTCGAGAAGCACCTATTTGCAGCTGAGACTAGCATAGTCGCTGTAGGTGCTTCTCGTGGCACTCCTCGCACTCCCTTCTTTGAGGGGTGTTCCCCCTCCCCCCTTGCCCCCTCTGTCGCTTCTGCTGCTGCTGTTGACTTCCTTCGTGCTGAGGAGGTCGGGGTTGTGCCTGCTCCTAGCGGGGGGCACCGCAGCGGCAAGGGCAAGGGAGGCAAGAGTGGTGGGGGTGGCAGCGGTGGAGGTGGTGGTGGAGGCGTTGGAGGCAGTGGAGGTGGCGGTGGTGGCGGTGGCGGCGGTGGTGGTAGCGGTGGGAGTGGTGGCGGCGGTGGTGGCGGCAGTGGGAGTGGTGTCGGCAGCTGTGGTGGTGGTCGGGGTGGAGCCGTTCAGAGGGGAGGTTCTGGCGGTGGCCAGAGGCAGCAGCAGCAGCGTCCCGCGAGACCCTTACGCCCGAGTAGCTTCGTGAGTGGTTTGCTTGGCGTGGGGCGTCTGGGGGTAGTGTTCGCTGCCCGTATGTCATTCGCACAGGTGAGCACGCTGGTCAGACATGTGGGAAGGTTGGTGACTCCCAGTACCGCTGCTTCTCCCGTCTTGACGACGCCTGGCGCGCAGAGTTTGGCGACGAGGCTGAGCTCCCCCGCTGGCTAGAGCTGCTTAGGAATGATATGGATTTATTGCTATTGACTATGATGCTATCCTTGCTGGCATGTATGCTTTGACTGTTAGTGCTGAGGGTGACTGTTACCTGTGTGTGCCACCCGACCCTAGTATAGAGGCTGCTGCTCTAGGTGCTAGTGAGTCTGCTCTCTCTGGTACTGCGCCTGCTGAGGCCTTGCACACCTTCACGCTTGACTCAGGTGCTTCCCGCTGCTTCTTTCGCGACAGTACCACAGTCACACCACTCCCTGCACCTGTTGCAGTCTCTCTGGCTGACCCCTCAGGGGGCCCGGTTCTTGCACGTTCCTCCACTGTTCTCCCGTGTCCAGCGTGTCCGTCTGGCTCACTGTCAGGTCTTCACCTCCCCTCGTTCTCTACGAACTGGGTGAGTACTGCTGCCCTCCAGGATGAGATGGTCACTACCAACACTTCTGGGTGTCAGTCTGTGGCGATCTGCACGTGTACACGAATGGGCCGTCACCTGGCCACGTTCACCGTCTGCCTGGGTCGAGTCTGTACACACTTACTACTAAGCCTAATCAGGTGGCTGCGTCTGGTCAGGTGTCCGCGTCATATCAGGTAACAACCCCCCTGTTCGTGTCGCCTCCTCACGCACCAGACTCTCCTTTGGCACCACCGCCTTGAAAACCTGCCTCAACTCTGCAAGTTTCAGAAAATTTCTAAGTCTAGCACTGAAATTTTAGAGTTTTCCAGGAGTGTACTCTAATTATTCAGAGTACAAACGCGTACCGACTCTGATTCAATGTACCTTGGCGCCAGCTTGGGTCCTTGCTAGGATTTTGTGGAAGACTATTTGACCAATCATGAAAGAAGATTGTTTCCGTTTCCATTTTCTGCTTGCGTTCTTGATTGGTGATTCGAACTTCACGGGTCACGGCAGATTCGAAGTGACATCGCAAAATCGCCTCGAAACACCAAATCCGCACTTTACAGCACAAAAGTTTCGCCCAATCACAGCAAAATCGCCTTGACACAACAAATTTGCGCCGTCAGAGAGCACAACATTTTCGCCCAATAACTAAAAAATTTCACCTGACATTGTAGATTTGCCCTTTCACACCACAAGATTCGCCCTGACACGAAAATGTGCCTTGTCAGAGCATGTTCCCCCGGAAATCCCCTTAGTCTAGCATGTTTCGGTATCAGATGAAACATTGAATACATTTCTGATGAAACATTGAATATGTTGATTCTGAATGTTCAGAAATTGTATTTTTATACACTCTGAAATTTCAGCTATTTATTTATTCCAACTATGAGGGTTTTAGACTAAAACGGTGTACTAGTCTGATGAATCAGACAGGCCAAAAACGACTCTGAAGGCCTGGTCCTTCCCTTAAGTGCCCTCTTCAACCAGGTGAACTTAATTGTTAAACCAACACGTATCGCTTCACTGCCTTGTCACTAAAACTAGTCATTACAAGGTCAGGGTGGGTAATCTACTATCACATACTCCTTACTGGCCCAAACATCTCTGCCACTCCCCTATTTCTCACTCTTCGTCCACATCCTCCTCCAGCCCACCCTCCTCCTCCTCCTCGTCCTCCTTATCCTCCACCACCTCTCCCTCCTCTACTTGCTCCTCCTCCTCCCCCTCCTCCACCTCCTCCTCCTCCTCCTCCTCCTCCTCCTCCTCCTCCTCCTCCTCCTCCTCCTCCTCCTCCTCCTCCTCCTTAGGAAGGTCCCCAAAATCCTCAGCATCCGCCACCTTTGCCGCCTCTTCATCATCTGTGGTGCTTGCATACAAAGGCTTGACCCACTCCTCCACCTCAGGGGCGACATGCACATCTTGTGCCACCTCAACCTCGCCCGCATCGCGCATGTGGGCCAAGACGAGGTGATCCTGCTCCCCATCGACAGAGTTGCTGGTTCCGGTGGTGAGAATAGCATTCTTAATGATGTGCTCGAGGACGGCCGCCCAAATGGCTGCAATCCACTTGAGCACCATTTCTACAGGGGGCTTCTTCAAGTTGCGTGTGACGCATGTCAAAATAGGAGCTAGAATCATGAGCCATAGCTAGGTAAACCCTAGCTAGGCAAGAGAGAAATGAGCAAAGGAGGGTTTGCACTAGCAAGAATGGGGATACAAATAGCAAACCCTAGAAGGGTTGTACTCGCTATAGAGCACCCCACTACAGGCTAGAACATAATATTCTGACACACCCCATAGCCAAAGTGGGGTGTAATCAGCAGAGCAAGCAAAGCAGTACAAGCTCAGGGTGGATCACAATGTCACCACACATTCTGAGCACAAGTTCAAGAAGCAATAGTTTAAAGTTCACAATTATGAGCAAAGCTAGAGGTAGTCACAGAGGGCAAGTGAGGAGGAGGAGGGCTGGCGAGGGGAGAGAGGAGTGGAGGCGACGACTGAAGCTGCAGACACACGGGCAACAGACGGCTCTGGTGCAGCTCTAGTGGCTACCGGGAGCAAGGGCCCCGGAATACAGGAGTAACAGGCTCTGCGTCTGATCAGCAGCGACAGGAGCAACGGACCCACGGGCGACAGGTGCAACCGGCTCTCTGAGCTACCGGTGGCTATCAGAACCCCGGAATACAGGCGCTGCAGACGACACGACGGCTGCCTCCACCCAACCTCCTCCAACTGTCCCACACCCCCCAACACACACCCCCTGCTGCAACCCCTAACTCCACTCCCACGTCACCCCCCTAGCACCACTCCTTCGGCTCCCCACACACCCACCCCCCTCAGCAGCAGCTGCAGCAGTGGGAGACGGAGGAGGAGGAGGAGCAGGGGACGGCTCACACTCACGGCACCCCCATACCCTCCACCCCCAAACCCTAACACAGGAACGCGGGCAGTAGCGGGGGTGGGGCGCCGGCAGAAGCTCGGGGGACGGACGAGGCGCGCGCACGGGCCTGCCGCAGGCCGGACGAGGCGCGCGCGGGCTGCCCGGGCCGCGCGCGGGCCTGGCGCAGCCCGTACGGGCCGCGCGCGGGCCTGGCGCAGGCCGTACGGGCCGCGCGCGGGCTGTACGGGCCGCGCGCGGGCCTGGCGCAGCCCGTACGGGCCGCGCGCGGGTCCCAGGGGCGCTTCGACGGGCGACGGGGGCGTTTCGACGGGCGACGGGGGGCGCTCCGACGGGCGACGGGGGCGCTTCGACGGGCGACGGGGGGGAGCGCTTCGACGGGCGACGGGGGGCGCTTCGACGGTGGGAAACCGCCGCGCGCCTCGGGGCGCACGGCGGGCAGAAAACCGCCGCGCGCCCCGAGCGCGCGGCGGGAAGAAAAAAAAACGAACATCGCGCGCCACGGGACGCGCGACACACAGGAAGGCAGCGGAAGCAGGCGGGCCCACAGGCCAGGAGCGTAACCGCTCTGATAGCATGTCAAAATAGGAGCTAGAATCATGAGCCATAGCTAGGTAAACCCTAGCTAGGCAAGAGAGAAATGAGCAAAGGAGGGTTTGCACTAGCAAGAATGGGGATACAAATAGCAAACCCTAGAAGGGTTGTACTCGCTATAGAGCACCCCACTACAGGCTAGAACATAATATTCTGACAACGCACACGGGAAATATAATGTAGAAGGGGCAGACGGGAAGTTATCTACGTACGGGAAAGAACAAGCAAACGGGGAGCGATGCGGTTTTCATTTTGTTACAATCGATGAGTCGATGTCCCGGCTTGCTGCAAAAAGAACACTTAGCTTTGTTCTTCTTTGGTCTTGCCTTCGCGTCGATTCGATCGAGTTCCATCGGGTCGGCGTACGTGGGGGTAGCCAAGCGTCCTCCATGTCGTCTAGCTCGTCCATGAAGTCGTCGTGTTCCGATCGTGATTACGTCAAAATGCTCTGCTGCGGAGACAACGTCATTTTAGCTGCTCCAATTTGCGGCCACAACGTGTTGTCGTGTTTCGTTTTTCAGCCCCGCGATGAATTCTCTATTTTTTTCTCCTTCCATGACGTCAGGGATGCGGTTAAAAAACTCCTCCATTTGTTGCGTGTAGTTCGCGACGCTCCCGATTTGTCGATAACGATGCATTTTTTCGCGGGCGATAAACGCTGCATTTATCGGCTCGAAACGTTGTAGTAATCCTTCTCGGAACTGTTGCCACGTCTCTTTGCCTTGTTTTAATAAACCGCTTCCGCTTATCCATTCAATTGCCGGTCCGCGCAGTAGTGTTGCTGCGAAATTAATTCTGTTTCTGTCAAGCGAAGTTTCGATCGCCACTAGCCAGCGCCGAGCGCCATTTTCCCCATCAAAGGTGATGGGGGCTCGATTTTTTTGGACCTTGGGAAAATTTCGCGACTGCTGCGAAGTCACGATCAAATCTGTTTCGGTCGCAATTTTCGCCGTGACGCGCGATTTCACCTAAGTCGTTAGATCTGTCGCGCGTTGGTCTTGCTACTTCAACACCGCTCGATATAGGTCCCGACTATTCGCGATAGTCATCGCTATATCGCCAACTCGTCGCTAGGAAACTGAACTTTCGGTCCAGTTAAAAAAACGCGCGAGGGGGGTCATTTAAAAAACGCGGATTTTGGTGCTTACCATCGTCGGCGCCGAATTCTTCGCTCCCGGTGGTTTTTTGAAGCAGGGAAGTTGTTGTCGCGCTGCTTAGCTGAAACTCCGCGAGTGAAAACGGCTCTGAATACCAAGTGTCACAGGATCGAATTTCCACTCGAGAATGTTGCACTAAAGGTGAGTACAAGGCGTATTTATACTCAGAAATACATAGAAACAAGCGATAATCCGAACCTTCAGGAATGCACTCTTCTAGGATAGATAATCACTAGTGCGCATAAGCACGCAAGCCCATTGGCACATTGGATTATGGCGAGATTACGCCTTGTCACCACTGTCGGTGCTGTCAGTGCCGTATAACGTAGTTGTCGGTGACTTTTTTTTTAAGTGAAATAGTTGGAAAGCTCTAGAAAATAGAATAGTAGTCCGATTGAGGTGAAATAAAGTGCAAATGAAAGAGGAAAATAAGGAGAATAAGATAGAGTAAACATATGGACATGAGAAATATGTCGAATGTCGACGTACTCTTACAAGGTCTCTCTGGAGACTAGGTTGATCACGTAGGAATGCGTGAAAGAGGTCCGGAAAAAAGAGAGGAGGAGGGCCTGAGAGAGACGCTATCCACCTAGTGTTATAGTTGAGAGGTTGCCGCTGATAGAGCAGTTGTCGAATGGAGGCAAGTATGAGAGGACGCCACCGTTATGATATTTTCTCATTATAATATTTTTCCTTTATCTTATTCACCTTTTTCTCCTTTTTCTCCTCTTTATTTTGGTCTTTATTTCATCTCAATCGGCCTACTATTCTATTTTCTAGAGCCTTCTCTTTATTTCACTTATTTCCTATTTTTCCCACTGACATATTTATTGTACGGAATCGACAGCGCCAACAGTGGTGTATACGGTGAAATCTTGGCGTAATCCCAAGTGCCAATAGCCTTGCGTGCTTGTGCGCACTTGTGATTGTAGTATCGGGAAGGGCGTGTTCCCGAATGTTCGTTTTATCTATTTTATCCTTGTAATTTCCGAGTATAAAAACGCCTTGTATTCAATTTTAGTGACACGTTTCGATTGAGAATTCGATCCTGTGACAGCGAGGGAGGGAATGCCGTTAGTAAGAAGCTCCAGCCGCGCACTGAGACCCACACCTGTGTGAACTGGCTCAAGCAGTCACCTACCTTGCACGCAAGCAGCCATGACATTTTTAATGTTAAGCTGTGTGAACCTCGAGCAGGGTTCTGCCAATGAGGAGCGAAGGGGGGACTTGGAAGACACGAGCGGACGGAGGAGAGAAAGAGTGCTTCAAAAGCAAGGGAGTAATGGTCATGGGGATCGTGGACTGGAATAAACCATTCACCCGGAGAAACCTGGGGTTGGGGAGGATGACGGAGGACTTGTCACCACTCAGGGGAATATCCTGGAAGATGTCTTTGAGGATCCGACGGCCAGATGGGAAGATTGCGTGTGGGCAATGGACAAATAAATCCTCATTTGAAATAAAAGGGCAGCCATGAGGATCAGCGCGGACACGGTGACCCAGGCGGATCTCAAAAGAGAGGAGAAAGCGATCCCGTTTGCGAGTGCCAAATGGTATACCGTTTGGCCGCAGAATGAAGTGATTGAAGGCGATGGGTTCATGGAGGAGGCACCGAGGCTCGGGTTGTGGAGGGTGGATGGTGGGGTTAAGAGAAAGGAGTGCACTAACTTTGTCTCTAATGCAAAAGGGGAAGGATGACAAGAGGAATACGGGCTTCAAAATGGCCTGGTGCGCAAGAAAGGTACGAGATCCAGAGGGAAGAGGGACACATGAGCGTGCAACCCCCGATTGCGGTGAAGAGTTAAAGCGACAAAGAGCACGTTGGATTGAGAGAGCCTTAATATAAGCAGTTGGAGATATTGCCCCCATGTCTGATATGATCATAGAGAATTTGTTTGGGAACAAGTTGAAAAGCAAGTCCGTGTTCCTTGTATCGAGAGGAAGAAAGGAAGTTTTCGATGGCTTGATCTAGACGAATGTGAATGTCAGTTGGGACGGGCTAGAACCGGGCTGGAAAAGATATTACCGAGACAAGGAATGTCGTGCAGAGGGTTTTCCAGCATGTGGCAGTAGCGCGTACGGTGGACAGAAACTTGGCGGTGTGTTGAATACGAATAAGGGTAGAAGATTATGTGGTTTGTTCAGGAGTGCCAATCTCTATACAAACACCCAAGATGCGCTCAGCTTCATGAGGTCATCGAATTGGGATTAGGCCAGCAAGTATGATTTCGCTGGAGGGGATGTTAAACGGGATAATTGCAAATTTTCCCCAATTGGGGTACTCGCCCGAAACAGAGGCGAAATGGGAGAGCAACGAAAGAGCCGGGTGACACACATGCACAAACCTAGGTGAGCTGCGCAGCTACCTTGGCTTGCAGATCACCCGAGACAGAGCACGGCGCACCATCACCCTGAGTCAGTCACACATGGTGCAGCATGTCCTTCAGCGCTTACACTTCACTTGGTCCTCGCCACAGTCCACTCCTATGGCTACCGGTCACTCGCTCTCAGCTCTGCCTTCGGATGAGTCCGTAGAGCCGAGTGGCCCGTACCTAGAGCTTGTGGGCTGCCTCATGTACCTGATGACCTGCACTCGACCTGAAATTGCCTACCCTCTTAGCATCCTGACTCGCTACGTTGCGCCTGGAAGACACCGGCGTGTCAAAATAGTAGGCACAAGTAGGAGCCATAGCTAGGTAAACCCTAGCTAGGCAAGAGAGAAACGAGCAAAGGAGGGTTTGCACTAGCAAGAATGGGGATACAAATAGCAAACCCTAGAAGGGTTGTACTCGCTATAGAGCACCCCACTACAGGCTAGAACATAATATTCTGACACACCCCCATAGCCAAAGTGGGGTGTAATCAGCAGAGCAAGCAAAGCAGTACAAGCTCAGGGTGGATCACAATGTCACCACACATTCTGAGCACAAGTTCAAGAAGCAATAGTTTAAAGTTCACAATTATGAGCAAAGCTAGAGGTAGTCACAGAGGGCAAGTGAGGAGGAGGAGGGCTGGCGAGGGGAGAGAGGAGTGGAGGCGACGACTGAAGCTGCAGACACACGGGCAACAGACGGCTCTGGTGCAGCTCTAGTGGCTACCGGGAGCAAGGGCCCCGGAATACAGGAGTAACAGGCTCTGCGTCTGATCAGCAGCGACAGGAGCAACGGACCCACGGGCGACAGGTGCAACCGGCTCTCTGAGCTACCGGTGGCTATCAGAACCCCGGAATACAGGCGCTGCAGACGACACGACGGCTGCCTCCACCCAACCTCCTCCAACTGTCCCACACCCCCCAACACACACCCCCTGCTGCAACCCCTAACTCCACTCCCACGTCACCCCCCTAGCACCACTCCTTCGGCTCCCCACACACCCACCCCCCTCAGCGGCAGCTGCAGCAGTGGGAGACGGAGGAGGAGGAGGAGCAGGGGACGGCTCACACTCACGGCACCCCCATACCCTCCACCCCCAAACCCTAACACAGGAACGCGGGCAGTAGCGGGGGTGGGGCGCCGGCAGAAGCTCGGGGGACGGACGAGGCGCGCGCACGGGCCTGCCGCAGGCCGGACGAGGCGCGCGCGGGCTGCCCGGGCTGCGCGCGGGCCTGGCGCAGCCCGTACGGGCCGCGCGCGGGCCTGGCGCAGGCCGTACGGGCCGCGCGCGGGCCTGGCGCAGCCCGTACGGGCCGCGCGCGGGTCCCAGGGGCGCTTCGACGGGCGACGGGGGCGTTTCGACGGGCGACGGGGGGCGCTCCGACGGGCGACGGGGGCGCTTCGACGGGCGACGGGGGGGAGCGCTTCGACGGGCGACGGGGGGCGCTTCGACGGTGGGAAACCGCCGCGCGCCTCGGGGCGCACGGCGGGCAGAAAACCGCCGCACGCCCCGAGCGCGCGGCGGGAAGAAAAAAAAACGAACATCGCGCGCCACGGGACGCGCGACACACAGGAAGGCAGCGGAAGCAGGCGGGCCCACAGGCCAGGAGCGTAACCGCTCTGATAGCATGTCAAAATAGTAGGCACAAGTAGGAGCCATAGCTAGGTAAACCCTAGCTAGGCAAGAGAGAAACGAGCAAAGGAGGGTTTGCACTAGCAAGAATGGGGATACAAATAGCAAACCCTAGAAGGGTTGTACTCGCTATAGAGCACCCCACTACAGGCTAGAACATAATATTCTGACACGGCGAGAGCACTGGGAGGCTGCTAAGAGGGTGTTGCGCTACTTGTGCAGTACATCGGGCATGGGGCTCGTGCTTGGAGGACGGGGAGAGGTTGCCCTCATTGGACACTTGGGTTGACAACCTGGCTACGCAGCGGTCGTCACAGGGTTACACCTTCAGCCTTGGCTGCGGTTCTATTTCTTGGCAATCTACCCGCTCGTCTTCTGTTCTCAGCTCTAGTTGTGAGGCTGAGATCTACGCCACAGCCATGCCTGCACAGGAGTTACGCTGGATCACCTATCCGCTGACCGACTTGGGAGAGAGGCCTTGTTGACCTCTAGTTCTGTACGTCGACAACAAGGCCGCCATTGCCTTGTGTCAGGAGCACAGACTGGAGCACAGAACGAAGCACATCGCTCTGCGTTACTTCCTGGCTCAAGAGTTGCAGCAGCGTGGTCAGCTTCGTCTTGCTCACGTGGCCACTCGGGCCAACACTGCTGATATATTCACCAAGGCACTTCCGTCTGGTGATCATCAGCGCTTCTGTACTATGTTAGGCCTTGTACCTGTTTCGTCTCACTTACTCACTTCGTGATTTTGCTTGTACTGTGATCTATATATATACCTGCATGCTTGTTCTTGCTAGGTAGTGATCACTGTACTGTTGTTGTTGCATATATACCTCTGCATGTGAATTGTCCTTGTGGCCCTTCGCTTGTCCTCGGAGTGTGTGGTGACGTTGTGATCCACCTTGAGCTTGCTTTGCTTTTCTTGATTGGTCTTGTGACCCCTTGTTCTCCCCCACTTTGCCTATGGGGGTGTGTCAAACCATATCTGTGCTAGTTGTGTGTAGGCTATAGTGGGGTAGCCCATATGGGGTACAACCCAATGTTAGGGTTAGTAATTGTACCCACAATTCATTCAATGCAATCATTCCGGCTTGCTACCTTGACAGCTACGCCATGGCGCAAAGCAGTTAATGTTCGAACTTTGACAAATTTTGCTAAAAGACACACGCCGTAACCCGCCACATAGGCAGGGAGCTGACCAGTTCAGCTGCTCTAGGAGGAATCTTACCCCTTCCCCGTAGATGAACACGAGCACAAAACTAGAGGGGTCTCGGGCGAGGGTTTCATACAGCCCTCATTCTCCACCCTCAATTCAGTTTTCTTCGAGGCACATATTTCCTAGTGACAACCGTGACTATTCACAACGGCAGAGTTGCCTTGCGCCCGTCCCTCCAACACACTCAGCCGTGCCTCCAGTTCCTCTCACTCCTCCAACGCCTCCTAATCCTCCCACTCCTCCTGCACCCCTGATTCCTCGCGCGCCTCCGTCCCCTACTACTCCGCGCCTGTCATTGATGTTCCACGTGAGGGAGCTCTGCAACTTCTCCCTCTTGGCTATTTGGCGTTCGACGCTTACCTGTCCGAGCCCGACCACGGCGGTGCTGAAGCATCTTCCTCCGGGTCATTGCCACGCTGGGGATCCGCGGCTGATTGTTTGTTGGACGCATCCGCAACCGGTGCTGAAGGCGATGTTGAGTTCTAGGCGGCCGACGGTCTTCCTGAGCATCTATCTATTCCAAAATTTTCCCCATCCTATTAAAAAACGGGCCCACCCTTCCCGAGGGAATCGCGATGCCCGTCCTTCCTACCACGGGAGCAAGCCTACAACACACAAGGGCTAGTCGTATACCTCCCGGGAGAAGCTGCAACGGATTTTGAAGATTGAATCCGAGGAGATGAGTGTGTGGCGGATGTCCTGCAAAACCGGCATCTCCCGAAGGTCACTCGCAGAAGACCCAGAAGTCTGAGCTGGAGGGCGTGCATGGGGCTCGCAAGCGCCTTCATGGTCGCGGACAGAGTTCGTGGTACAGCGATATGGAGCTGGAAGTCAACGCGAAGTTTCTCGCCCATCGTAAAAAGGGCCTTGCCGCCTTGGTGTGTCGCCTGCAAGTGGTCGCACGAGGTGATGAAAATCTTTCACCCGGAGGTAAAGTGGGCTGGCTCCCAGCGTGGAACAGAGCGCTTTCGGCGCCACTGGAACCTGACAACCTTGGCAAATGCCAGGGTCGGCAACAATCTATCGGCCAGTGAGTTGTTTGTGCTGCTGTCGTTATCGGTTTTGTTGTCTGTGGTGTATTCTTAAAGTTCTCGTCAACATTAATCTCCCATCCCGTATCTCTCATCGCGCGTATCTTGTTTATCTTTCGTTTATCCCTTTCTTTCCCCCAGATTGTAAGGAACAGGTCAGGAACTTCTGAAGTTTCTTCGACACACCCACTGCCAATACAAAATCGACCCGCAGTGGATCATAAACGCGGACCAGACGCCACTCTGGCTCGAAATGCCAGCCGAACGCACCGTTGAGGAGGTCGGCTTGCGCTCTGTGCCTATCCGCAGTGGCGGCTATCAAAAGGAGAGAGTCGCGGTGATGCTTGCCTGTACCATCAGCGGATAAAAGATGAAGCCCTGAGTCTTCTTCACATGGAAAACCGTCCCGAAAGGAAATTTCCCCTCAGGTGAGCTTTACCACCTGTCCATCTAACGGCTCCATGTGTTGTGATGTGCAGATGTCGTTGTGTCCACGCATCTCAATGGTTGGATGAACGCGGAGGGTGTCATAGCTTGGCTGGACGGGACGGCCAAGCCGTACGTCAACCCGAAGTTCGGTGTCCGCCCCTGGAAGATGATGCTTGTCCTGAATTCTTACCACGAGCACTTGACTGCTGAGATGAATGAGAAGTTCGGCAAGTTGAATATTGTCCCTTACGTCATTCCAACTGGCTGCACTTCGGAGGTTGAACCCCTCGATGTTGTGGTGAATTGATCTTTTAAGACTTCAACTCGCCAGCTCTACAAGAACTGGTCCGAGAGCGAGGGGGTCGACACATTGACGTGAAAGGTGAGGCTAGCCCCACCATGTGTTTGTTTGTTTACCGTGAGAACCCTTCTAACTCCCGTTATCTTGTCTTTCAAAGCAGGCAACATAAAGAAGCCACCACGTGAGCTCGCGCTCAAGTGGAATCTCCGCGGCTTGGAAGGTCGTGCTCAAGTGGACCTGATTCAGCGGGCGTTTCTCACCTGCAGCATCAGAACGCTCTGGATGGGTCCAAGAACAAGCTCTGCATGCAACACAGGCGAGGCAAGCTCCAGGACAAAGTCGACATGGACGACAGAAGTGCAGCAGATGGGTTCTGCTGCAATGTAGAGGAGCTTGAGTCGGAATCTGAGGCCGACCCAGATGACCCACCGCAACTGACGAATAGATTGTGTATTGTAGCCTCTGTTTAGCCCTGGTAGATTTGTAGGTTTGTTTTAGAATCTAAACCCTGGATATGAAATTGTTTTAGTGAACTGTGGTGGTGTTAAATATATAAAATAACCCTGCTTATCATTGAAGGGAAGGTGGGAAGGCACAATATTAGCACGGTTTTCTAACTAATTAACATCGCCACAGTTCACTAGTTCAATTTTATGATTACGGTACCACATACGTACTACAGCTTCTTAGCACAGCGTTTTAACTATTTAACATCACCACAATTCACTAAAGCATTTTCGTGATTTTTTATCGATTGTAAGAGCCACCCCGTTTTTTTACATTTTGGTGATCTTGACGTGCCTTTTTTAAAAAAGAGGGTGGTACTGTAAGTATGCGCTTATAATCGAGGACCAAATATAAGCGCCATATGCAAGTTTCGGGCGCTTATCCGAGGCCCGCATTTATATCCGGGAGCTGACAGTATTTTGCAAATGTGTGCAGATGCTCAATGTTCATTGGTTTACAATATTTTCTTCCCATTTAAGAAACCCCACCTTATGAGTTCCTCCACCTTGTGGTTATGGAGGAGGAGAAGCTCACCAAGGAGGTAAGGGAAGGGGTCTGAGCCAACAGCTCATTCTTGCCATTCCAACTTTCCAACTAGACAAATATTGGAAGTGGGAAAATTCATCACTTTTCTCTGCACAACTCTAGCAAGCTCATCTCGCACATGTGATAAGTTATTCAACCAGGACTTTGTTTTGCTGAAACTATACTACAACTTCTACGAAGCCTCTACTCAAGAGCTTCGCGCCATGCACATAGTGGTTACTATTACGTGGAATACTTCTGGTAATTTCAAGATCTTGTATTGCGACTTTATTAGCTCTTTTATTTTTAAGCCTGGATCCCATTTGTTTGAAGGGGAAGGCTGTTACATCGATCGCACGTGAAGTACCGTGTCCTTCCCCACACTCATCTTCATTGTTACCGTAGCGACCTTCGGCACTACCGTGGTAGGTTGCAGCATACTCTGGAGGTGTTAGTGTTGGAGCCAAGGGTGCTGGAGCTGCTAGTTTTGAGGATGCTGGGGCTAAGGGTACTGGAATTAGAGGTGCCTGTCCGGGGGGTGCTAGGGCTAAGGGTATTGACACTAGAGGTGCAGTGTTAAAATAGTAGTTTAAGTTAGGACTAGGGTTTGGGGTGGGACGAGACTGACTAGAGGAACATGTCGAGAGAGATAAGCCAAAGAGGTTCAACAATTAGAAATGGTACAAAGTTATAGGCAAGAAACAAGTGGTACACTACCAACAGTTTCTAATAACTACACTGAACTACAGCTACAGGCAGTTAAATACATATTCCAACACCCCCCAAGACTGCCTGCGGCAGGATTTTGTCCAGCAACACCTCCTGGATCGGTACACCACGAACAAAGAAAGCAGCACCAGTAGGCAAGAGCAGTGGCAACCGGTGCAGTGGTGGCAGATTCAGCTGCACCAACCACTTAGCCAAGGTAGAAGGAGGTGCATGTGGCGGCAGGTCGCTTGGAGAGCGGGTGCGTGCGGCGGCACAGCAGGGCTCAACGGCAGCATCTACCACTCAACAGCAGCAGACAACAGAAGAAGCACCTTGTGGAGGCAGGGGCGGCAGCACGAGGTGCCACAGTAGCAGCGAACGGCAGCTGCAGATGAGGAGAAGGGGCGGCTGCTGGCTCGCCAGTATCTCTCTCGCCACCCTCTCACACTCCCCCCCTTCCCCCATAGCGATAGGCGCTGCAAGGAGAGAGAGGAGAGAGGAGGGGGGGGGCTGGTTCCTGCGGGTGCATTTTCGCCACCCCTTCACTCTTCCCCCCACAGCAGGTGCGAATGCTGCTGGTGCTGGCGGGAACAAGAAGGACAGGCAGTTGTAATGGGGGGCGCGATGAGCGCCTTTGCGTCGCTCACCGTCGCTAGCGTAGTAGCTGCAATCACGGTAGCTGTATGGTCGACGGGGCGGGGGGACGGTGTAGCGCAACCAGGCAGGCGCAGGGGCAGCAGGATGTGGCAATGAATGGGGTCATCGAGGCGTGCGACGAGAGGCCAAACCGGGGTCGCAGCTAGCGCCATCGCCCAGCTCCCCATCACGGGCAGCATCGTGACGAGCGGAAGCTGCGCGCGACGAGGGGTGCCATGAACGACATTACCATGTCAAATTAGTAGTTTAAGTTAGGATTAGAGAAACTTGTCGAGAGATATCAGCCAAGGAGGTTCAATAATGAGAAATGGTACAAAGTTATAGGCTAGAAACTAGTGGTGCACCACCAACAGTTTATGTCACCTACACTAAACTACAGTTAAACTTGAGAGAGCTAAGGCGCTACTTCTTCGGCCCCTACTCACCCTCCCCACCACTACCCGACCCATCTCTAGGAGCTTCGTCAACTGGAGCGTGAGGAGCAGGAGAGGTTGGAGCAAGAGAGGATGGAGCTGGAGTAGTGCTGCAGCAGCAGCAGCAGCAGCAGCAGCATGAGGAGCAGCTGTAGCAGCAGCAGCAGCAGCAGCCGCAGTAGCAGCAGCAGCCATAGCAGCCACCTTTGCAGCAGTTGTCTCCACCTATGAGTGGCCTTTGGCTTTCTCATCCTCTAGACCATTCACCATCTTGTCATGCTTATGGTCCTACGTTCCCCTCCCCCCCCCCCCCCCCCACCCCCCCCCCCCCCCCCCCCCCCCCCCCCCCCCCCACCCCCATCTCTAGCTATTTTCTCTCCTCCTCAGTCACAGTCGTCTCCTCGCTCCCGCACAACTGGACAGTTTGTTGTCCAGCTCGTGCACGTCCCTCGTCTCCTCTTGATGACCTCTGCACTGTCTTACTTTGTTTGAGTCCCCATCGTTCTCCGCCACAGCCTATTCTTCCGTCCCCTCCTGTGTCATCCCTTACAGCCTCCACATCTACCTCTATCACTATCTAATACCGTGCCACTTGTCCCTTCGTCACTCGGGTTCTCACCTCTCTAGTTATGCAACCTCGTGCCTCTCCGCCATCTGTCTCGGCTCTTACTGCCACTGTCACTGACTTTGTAGCCACTCGTCACCTTGACTACGCCACCCGAGTGGTGCTTGCTTGTCCTCTGTCCGCCAAGGAGTTTGCCCTTGGCTGTAACGTCCTAGACGATAGGTAGTTTGAGTCGGAAATCTTGGTAGCCGCTTCTCCCAATCTCTGTGCCATGCTGCTAACCCCTTAGGGAGACCCCGATGCCCTTGACATACCGACTCCTTGTACGTTTCACAAGGCAGTTTCAGGGCAGTGGGCTTCTCAATAGACAGCAGCCATGGACTCAGAGATGGCGTCTTGGAGATCCACGGGCACTTATGTCAACACAATGCCCCCGCCTGGAGCGAACGTAGTCAATGACATGTGGCTCTTCAAGGTGAAGGAGGCGCAAGGATCACCACCTGTCTTCAAGGCGCGCTACGTGGCTAGAGGCTTCAGTCAGCGCGAGCGTGTTGACTTCTTTGAGACCTTCGCACCGACCCTGAAGATGACTACTCTTGGTGACTTATGTCACCAGGGACTCTGACTTAGTCACCCATGGTGGAGCAGGTCCTTTGGTGGTTCAGGTTTCAGTTCTCCACCACACAACCCACTCCTCTTGCCATTGATCACAGACTCGCCGGCCCTTTTCCCGACAATCCCTTTGAGTATAAAGATTTTGGCATAGCGTGTGGTCTGCCTCATTTACCTAATGACTTGTACACGCTTAGAGCTCGCCTTTCTCCTCAGGATCCTCTCTTGCTTTGTTGCGACTGGGAGACATCGTCCTATTTACTGGATAGCTACTGAAAGGTGACGAAGTACCTGGCGACTACATCAGGCATGGGGCTTGTGCTTGGAGGGACACAACCAGTTGTGCTGACTAGTCACTGCGACTCTTCCTACGCCGACAACGTAGAGACTCAGCTGTATACTTAGGGGTATAGCTTAAACTTGGGCGCTGGAGCTTTGTCATGGAGGTCCACTGGGTCGTAGTCTGTGGTTTCGTATAGTGCTGAGGCAGAGATCTACACTAGTTTTAAGGCTTCGCAAGAGCTTCGTTGGTTGACTTTCTTGCTCACCGACCTTGGTGAGCGGCCGAGCTCTGCACCGACCTTGTTCGCTGACAACAGGCCATGATCCTGCGAGATTCGTAGCGACGCGGCCGGGCACGCTTGGACTTTGTGGCCTTAGAGGCTAACAGTGCAGATATCTTCACAAAGGCCTTGTCATTTGGTGACCACCACATGTTCTGTCTATAGCTAGGCCTTTTGTAGTCTTGCCTTTGTTTGTTGCTGTGCTTATATACACATATAAAAATGTATCTGTGAAATCGTATGACCCTTTGCTTCTACTCAGACTGTAAGGTAACTTCATGATCCACCATGAGCTTGTTGTGTTCCTTTTCTTGAATGGTCTTGTGATCACATGCTTGTCTTTATCGTTTTGATGCCCCTCACTTAGCCTATGGGGGTGTGTCAAACTAATATTGTATTGATATATAGGTTGTATTACGTTGCATGTTAGGGGGTATGCAAAATCTATCGACACTTAACTTGTACCCCCTCACTTGACCTAACCTTATCTTTTCGTTGTTCAGCTTCCAATACCTAGGTACTACCATAATCAAGGTCTCCCACCGAAATTAGGACCCCCCGAACTCTTATATTGCCCAAAAGTATGAGGACCACATTTTTGTTATAAAACATTTTAAGACCCCCTTGTTCTATATACAAGAGTTGAAATTGAATATGCACGTCAACTTTCGGTGGCACTGGATCCAAATTTTGACGTGTCATTTGTCGCAGACTTTTTGTTCTGACACACCAACCGCGTCAGATACAAAATATGATGATGCGCCGATCGCGAGACTTTCGTGCTCGCGGGGTGTTTTTGAATATAAGACTTCCCTACCCCCTCAAATTCAAGTGTACAGAGTACACCCCTTAAAACGAGATAGTAGAATTGTGAACCCCGACCCTGCTTGAAATGGCCAAGGATCGTTAGGTCTTGGTGGGCGGGGCTTTGGCAAGGAAATGGGGGGAAACTTACTGTTCGGTCTGACACAATTGAGGAGAGAAACAAGCGCCCTACTGGCTACTATGCGACAAGCTCTGGCGTATGTTTTGTCTTTGCACATTGTCGCGATGCAGTTGGTTTGTCGTAAACCATGAACAAACTTTTGGCTACACCAGACCTGCTCGCCTGCTATGGAAGTTTGATATACTTTTAACATTGTGCTGACCAGATGATTCAAGTTGGACCCAACTAGAAGGGGGGGATCACTATTTTGCCTGCTGGCGTTAAATCGCATAACTGTTCTTGACTAATATGTGTACTTAGGACACTTACAATCGTGCCACCTAATTTATTACCCTAGCCATTTTGCCTCAATTTTAGGGAAGTCCCCTGGGTCTTCTATACATGAGAGAATACAGTAGGCTCTCACAAAGTGAAAACAACGGAATGTGTTAGATTGATTGGGTTGGGGTACAAATGCCTAACCCTAACTGTTTGTACCCCATATAGCATAACCCACTAGAGGCTATAACATTTGACGAACCCCCATAGCCTAAGTGGGGAATGCCAAGCAACAAGAAACGCAACCTAAGGTCACAAGACCAGTCACAAGCAAGAGAGCAAACAAAGCTCAGGGTGGATCACAACGTCACCACACAGTCTGAGCACAAACAAGAGGCCACAAGGCCAGTTGAAGGGTGTACAAGCTAATATATATGGTACAAACAAACAAGAGGCAAGAACTCACTACTGCAGTCTACTAGACCCAGTCTCAACGAGGCCTAACTGCAGACAAAACCGGCGGTGGTCACAAGGCCGAATGGCCTTGGTGAAGATGTCTGCAGTGTTGGCCTCGAAGGCCACGAATCCCATACGTGCGTGACCGCGTCTCTGCAACTCTCGAAGGAGGAAGTACCTGACGTCGATGTGCTTCAATCTGCTCTCCAGTCAAGGCTCACGACACAGGAGAATCATCGCCTTGTTGTTGTCAAGACTAGAGAGGAAAGTATGTCGATTAGGTTAGGGGAGGGGGGTACAAGAGTATCGAGAGAATTGTTGTACCCTCTAAGAATCACCCCTACACAACCTAGAACTAAATAATATTAAACATATAATTTGACACACCCCCATAGGTGAAGTAGGGGGGATAGCCAAACCTAACAGTGGTCACAAGACCAGTCAAGCAGAAAAGCAAACAAGACAAAGCTCAGGGTGGATCTCAAGGACACCACACAGTCTGAGTACAAGCAGGTGGCCACAAGGCCAGTTCACATGCAGGTTTATAACAAAGCAAGAGATACAGTGATCACAACCTAGCAAGAGTAAACATGCAGGTATATATATATATAGTGATCACAGTACAAGCAGGGTCAAGAAGTAAGCAAGTGAGGTCCAGTAGGCACAAGGCCTAACAGAGTGCAGAAGCGCTGATGGTCACAAGGCTGAAGCGCCTTGGTGAACACATCAGCAGTGTTGGCCTCAGTGGCCACGTAACGCAGACAAAGCTGACCGCGCTGCTGCAGCTCTCGAGCAAGGAAGTACCGCAGGGCAATGTGCTTCGTTCTGTGCTCCAGTCTGTGCTCCTCACACAAGGCAATGGCAGCCTTGTTGTCGACGTACAGCACTGGAGGAGAACGAGGCCGCTCTCCCAGGTCGGTCAGCAGGTAGGTCAGCCAGCGTAGCTCCTGGGCAGCCATGGCTGTGGCATAGATCTCAGCCTCACAACTGGAGCTGAGAACAGAAGAAGAGCGTGTAGAACGCCAAGAAACTGAGCCAGAGCCAAGGCTGAAGGTGTAACCTTGAGACGACCGCTGAGTAGCCTGATCGTCCGCCCAAGAAGCGTCTGAGTGTCCTGTGAGTACAACTCGGTCCCGCCCTCCAAGCACTAGCCCCATGCCCGACGTACTGCACAAGTAGCGCAACACCCTCTTAGCGGCATCCATGTGCTCCTTCCTGTGACGGCCAGGAGCGACATAGCGTGCAAGGATGCTAAGAGGGTATGCCAGGTCAGGTCGAGTGCAGGTCATCAGGTACATGAGGCAGCCCACAAGCTCTGGATACGGGCCACTCGGCTCTACGGACTCATCCGAAGGCAGAGCTGAGAGCGAGTGACCGGTACGCAGAGGAGTGGACTGAGGCGAGGAGTACGTGAAGCGGAAGCGCTGAAGGATCTGCTGCACCATGTGTGACTGAGTCAAGGTGATGGTGCGCCGTGCTCTGTCCCGGGTGATCCGCAAGCCAAGATAGCTCGTCAGTTCACCCAGGTCTGTGCACGTGTGTCTCCTCTGCAGCTCCGACTTCACGTGGGCGAGTGCCGCGGTGTCAGCAGTGGCAAAGACCAAGTCGTCGACGTACACGAGGATGTAGAACGGCGGCAGCGAGGTGTCTGTGCGTAGAAACAGTGACGGGTCAGCAGTAGAGGGAGCGAACCCAAGAGCCGCAAGTGTCGTCCTCAGTGTGTCGTGCCACTCACGCGGTGCCTGGCGGAGACCGTAGACCGGCCGCTGGAGCCTCCACTGGGTACCAGGAGGAACCGACCCAGTGAAGCCAGGAGGGCGGCGCAGCCAGATCTCCTCGTGCAGGCTGCCCTGCAAGAAAGCAGTGCTGAAGTCAAGTGAGTGAAGCTCGTAGTCGCGCTGAGCGGCTATGTGCAGCAGCACCCGAAGAGTGGTCATCTTCGGGGTGGGGGAGAAGGTCTGGAAGAAGTCGACTCCCTCTCGCTGACTGAAGCCTCGAGCCACGTAGCGCGCCTTGAAGACAGGAGGAGAACCCGGTGGCCGCTTCACCCTGAAAATCCACATGCCACTGACGATGTTCGCCCCAGGTGGGGGAACCTCGTCGACGTAGGTGCCTGTGGACTTCCAGGAAGCCATCTCTGCGTCCATGGCTGTCTGCCACTGAGAGGAGTAGGGACCCGCCATCGCCTCAGCGTAAGTGCGCGGGGTCGGGATGTCTGGTGCATCCGGGTCTCCCTCAGGGGCAACTAGCATGGACACGAGATGGGGCAAAGAAGCAGCAAAGCACTGGAACTCCTCCTGTCTGTCCTCAAGGACGTCCGTGCCAAGAGCACACACACCCCCGACGGACGGAGGACAGACAGACTCAGACTCAGCAACAAGGCTAGCGGCGTAGTCTAGACGACACCGGGCAGCAAAGTCTATCAACTCAGCGACCAGAGCAGACGCAGCAGAGGACTCAAAGGTAGGGTCAGTGACAACAGTGGCCAAAAGACGGATGACAGTGGGACTGGCAGCACGACGGGCGTCAGACTCCGGGTCAGGAAGAGTAGGCAGAGAGGACGCAGGAGGAGACGGCAGCGGGACACGCTGAGGAGCAGTGGAGGGACGCAGAGTCATGTAGTGAGTGCCAGGGACAGGAGGAGGACGCTCACGTGGGACACGACGACCAGTGCGAGCAGTACGAACAGGCGACGCAGGACGAGACGCAGGCTCACGACGCTCTGCAAGACCTCCTGTGGGACCAGTGTAAGGAGAGGGACCAGGGAGAGGCGAGGCAGGCGGTAACTGTGACTGCGACTGGACAGGCGGAGGACACTCTACGGAGGGAGGAGGACAAGGAGGAGGAGCCTGACCAAGAACCTGCTGAAGAAGTGGTACGAAGTACGGTCGCGGCCGCGCAGCGTCTCCAGAACCAGCAGAGACACCAGCGGCAGGGTCCTCAGCACCAGCAGCAGCTCCAACGTCCGGGTCCTCAGCACCAGCAGCAGCTCCACCGCTCGGGTCCTCAGCACCAGCAGCAGCTCCACCGTCCGGGTCCTCAGCTCCAGCAGCAGCTCCAACGCCCGGGTCCTCAGCACCAGCAGCAGCGCCACCGCTCGGGTCCGCAGCACCAGCAGCAGCTCCAACGCCCGGGTCCTCAGCACCAGCAGCAGCTCCACCGCTCGGGTCCTCAGCACCAGCAGCAGCTCCAACGCCCGGGTCCTCAGCACCAGTAGCAGCGCCACCCCCAGGGTCCGCAGCACCAGGAGCACCACTCCGAAGACTGCAGCGCCACGTGTACCACTCGTGGATCTGCTGAATGGGGGGGAGCTCCTGGGCAGGAGGGGAAGTACTGGTACGAGCTCCAGTAGCACCTCTCCGGAGGCGGCAGTACTGTAGGTACCTCTCCTGCAGCTGCCGGGAGGAGAGGGCTCCTCCAGGTGTAGCACGCTCAGGCTCAGCACCCCCAGACTCAGCACCCCCAGACTCAGCACCCCCAGGCTCAGCACCTCCAGGCTCCGCACCTCCAGGCTCCGCACCTCCAGGCTCAGCACCCCCAGGCTCCGCACCTCCAGACTCAGCACTCCCAGGCTCAGCACCCCCAGACGCAGCACCCCCAGGCTCAGCACCCCCAGGCTCAGCACCCCTAGCAGGACGAGAGTCGACAGCTACCTCGACAGGCTCACCCGGGTCTACCTGGGACACACCTGAGGGAGCGGCACCCTGAGGGGGGAGGGGGTCTGGTACCTCAGCACCTGGAGCGAGGAAGAGAGGCGGGGGGGGGAGCGGGGCAGTGTGGTAGGGGAAGAGGCGGTAGTAGGGGACGGACTCGTCAAAAGTGACGTCCTGAGAGGCCAGGACACGACGCGAGGTGGCGTGGTAGAACTGCCAACCAGGGGCGTCCGGGACAAAGCCAAGGAAGACACAGGGGACAGCGCGACGGGAGAGCTTGTCCGCGGACGTGTCGCGAACAAAAGCTCGGGATCCCCAGACCCGAAAACGCGACGCATCGCCAGCCTCTCCCGTCCAACGTAGGGTCTGAGAAGTCTCCGGGAGGGAGACTCGGGGCCAGAGGTTGAGCTGATGCGCAGCGTATCGGACTGCAAACGGCCACAGAAAATGGGGGGCAGCCGCATGAACCAAGGAGGTACGAGCGACCTCCATGACCAAGCCAATGCGGCGCTCAGCAACCCCATTCTGCTGTGGAGAGGCTGGAAGCGTGAACGACTGCTCAATGCCCTCCTGCTGACAGAAGGCCTCCAAGAGGCCGGAGGAAAACTCCCCACCTCTGTCAGAGTGCAGACGCAGGACAGGAAAGTCGGAGTGGAAACGCTTGCTGAGCTGGAGACGAGATCTGCGGATCCAAGGGATCAAGACATCAGGGACGTCACCCTTGGTGCGTAAGGGGAAGACCGTGGTGTAGCGCGAGAAGTCGTCAACAACAATCAGGAAGTACCTCTCCTGACCCTGTCCACGGACGCGGGCTGGGCCCCACACGTCCAAGTGGAGCGTCTGCAGGGGAGCTGTCGTCGGGGGAAAGGAGGAGGAGTGAGGAGCGGCGCGCTGCCGCCCCTCGACACAGGGAAGACAGGGAGGAGCAGGCGAGGGTGGGAGGGGAGGGAGAACCCTGGGAAGACCAGCAACAAGGTCCCGTTTGTGCATGGCCCGAAGGCGCTGCACAGACGGGTGACCAAGGCGGTGGTGCCAGAGGACAGTCTCATGCGCCAGAGAGCGACACGAGCAGGGGGCGGACAGCTGACCTGACGCAGACGCAGACGCGGACGCAGCTACCTGAGGGGACTCAGTGGTCAGTGTGTACAGGTCCGACCCCGGCTCCCGAGTGAAGGTAGCCAGGTGACGGCCCGTCCGAGCACACGTGCAGTGTGTCACGCGCTCGTAGGCAGGGGTGAACTGGTGAACACCCCCGTCCTGGAGCGCACAACCCGCCACCAAGTTCGTAGAGAACGAGGGGAGGTAGAGACCAGACAGTGTGCCAGACGGGACCGCAGGACAGGGAAGAACAGTGGAGGAGGTCGCAATGACCGGACCCCCAGAGGGGTCAGCGAGGGAGACAGCAACTGGCCGAGCGAGTGGCTCAAGGGCAGTGCGGTCTCGAAAGAAACAGCGAGAAGCACCTGAGTCCAGTGTGAAGGTGTGCAGTGCCTCAGTCGACTCAGTACCAGGGGAGACAGACTCACCAGCACCTAGAGCGGCAGCCTCACCATCACCTGGGGTAGCAGACACGCGAGCACCTGGAGCTGCAGACGCACTAGCACCTAGAGCAGCAGCCTCACTGGTCAGAATGCCCGGGTCGGGCGGAACACGCAAGTACTGAGCACCCTCTCCACTAGTAAACATAGCATACATGGCAGTGAGAATAGCATCAAAGTCTAAAGCCCAGATATCAACTCCCTTCTTCTCCAGATCAAACCAGCGGGGCAGCTCATTGCCGTCAGGGAACTGAGTGCGCCAAGCGTCGTCAAGGCGCGCGAAACAGCGCGGCGTGGGGTGCGGCTTCCCACACGTCTGACCAGTGCGGTCACCAGTGCGGATGACGTACGTGCAGCTAAGGCCACCCGCCCCCCCACGCTGCGCATACCACTCACGGGCCTCCTGGAGCGACGGAGTGTGCTGCTGGCTCGGACCACCGCCAGCGCCTCCACGACCACCACCGCCGCTGCCACCTCCTCGACCACCCCCTCCCCTGCCGCTGCCACGACCACCGCCGCCCCCGCTGCCGCCCCCGCCCCTGCCACCGCCTCCGCCGCTGCCGTCACTACCCCCACTGCCGCCACTAGTCTCTCCAGCCCCTCCTCCACTCCCACCGCCTCCACCCCCGCCTCCCCGGCCTCCTCCTCCACCCTTGCCTCCTTTGGTCCTGCGGCGCCCGCTCGGAGCAGACGCGGTCCCGACCTTCTCAGCACCAAGGAGGTCGAC